>WBMQ01000002.1:2400000-3000000 GCA_016630905.1 Capillidium heterosporum | reverse complement strand
CAAGGAACCCAGACACCCAACTCCAACACCAGTAGTGGGACAAGTTCGTCGTTCCAAGCTAGACCCCAAAAACCCAAACAAGAGACTTCGACTTCAACCTCGAGCCAAAGCTCCTCTAAGCAATCAAGACCGTATACCAAGGAGCAGGTGGAAGCTGTGTCGCGTATCAAAGCTTGTAAGGATGACTTTTACAAAGTTTTAAATTTAGAAAAATCGGCAAGCGAAAACGACATAAAGAAGGCTTATAGAAAGGTACCTTTGACTACTTACTGTTGCTAAATATCTTTAGTTGGCTTTACAATTTCATCCAGATAAGAATTCTGCACCTGGTGCTGACGAAGCTTTCAAATGTAAGTTTATTTTGCTACTTCTCTTTGCTTACTTTTAAAAGTGGTGGGGAAAGCGTTCGCAGTTCTATCGGATAGTAATAAACGAGCTCAGTATGATCGATTTGGTGGCGACCCAGAGCAGCGGGGTGGTGGTGGTGGTGGTGGTGGTGGGGGTAGCCCATTCGGTAACGGTATGAACGGGTTCCACCACGGACATCCCTTCTTCCAGGAAGAAGTCAACGTGGAGGAGTTGTTCAACGCCTTCTTCGGGGGCGGTGGTGGGTTTGGCAATTTCCAAACCGCTACCTTTGTTGGTCCCGACGGCCGCAGGTACGCACGCCAGTTCCAGCAACCTAGACGCCAAGCGGCCCACCAGGAGGGAGGATTCAACTTCCTGCAGTTACTACCAGTAGTTCTCCTCTTTGCCTTTTCACTACTTTCTTCCATGTTCACGCCAGCTTCGGTGCGTGAACCCAGCTTTACCTTTAGTTCATCGAGGTACCATAGCACCACTTATTTCACCAATGCTCGTAAGGTCAGATACTTTGCTGACAAGCAAGAGATGCACGTTTTCCGTTCCAAGGTCAGCGCGTTGAAGTTCAACAGGTATGAGCAGGAGGTCGAAGCTAGCTATATCAACCGACTGGAGTTCAAATGCAACAGCGAGCGACAGCATAAAATTCGTGAAATCAACATGTATAGTGGGTTCTTTGGGTTCTACAAGGACGAGGAGAAAGTTGAAGCAGGCCCACCAGATCAAGCTGCCGGCCTGTGACGAGCTGCGGAAATTGAAGGGATACTAACCAATTTAAAGTGCCTTTACAGAGAACCTAATTAGATCCGGATGCGTCCATTGCAGCATCCTTGACGTTAGTATGCAATCTATCTACGCCTGCCTATTACTGTTTGTTTGTTTTTTGGTTCGAACCTATCTCCTTTAAGGGAAACCCACTCCAAATTTTCAAGACTTGTGGGATGATAAAATTAAATAGTTATGGTTCTACATTTAAGTATTTCAAAATTTGAACTTTACTATGTTCTGATTGTTTATATTTCTTTTGGTTGATAGACTTATGGTACAGTGTTTTATGGTTATTAATGACAATATTTCATGTATATTTGTTGGATAATGACATCTTCTAATCACCAATCCAGATATATACCAAATATATTAACTAAATATTTAACCCATTTTTCAGATTCAATAAGGTGATTAACAAAATCAGATTTCAAAGTTCATTTTAGAAGCCTCGTCCTATCAATAAATTTATATATGCATCTTCAGAAACTAAAACACATCCAGATTGGCTCGCTTAACTCAGTTGGTTAGAGTGTGGTGCTAATAACGCCAAAGTCACAGGTTCGACCCCTGTAGTGAGCATACTTTTTACTTTGATGCCTCTTTCCATCTCCATCTATTTTTACCTTTGTAGGGTACAACTTACTTTTATAGTTGAGCCTTATCTTCTAGTCCACATGATTTTGGATGTGGACTCGGTTATAATAAACCGAGCACTAACTTAATTTTTGAGAACTTTATCTGAAAAGGATATTGACCTTAGGAACTTCAAATGTCTTTAGTTAGATTTGGGTTCTCGATGTTTATTCTGCTTATCTTGAAACTTGAATATTTCGAGAAAGCATGGTATCTACCTATATGGCATCCAGATATATACATACCATCAACATTAAATTCCCAAATGTACCAAACTATTTATACGAATAAAAATATCAAATAACCAAAATATTCTTCAAGAAAATTATTTATTACAAGGTGGAGGACCTACCAAAGAGGTATATGTAGAAACGAAGCCAACTATAGGTTTATTGGCCATATTTTCAATCCAAATTAATTAAAATCCCTAAAGGTTCAACAACAGAGCAAAGTGAGTTCAATTCAAAAGACTTTTGAGCGTACCTAGGTCTAACTTGCTATCTAGACGACGACTGGGGTACGAGTGGAGTACAAGTAGTCGGGGCAGGGTCCTGAACGACCAATCTTACCGTACCCAACTGTAGACGCAGCAACTATGGGTTGGGGGGCCTCTAAGCTGAACATAGCTTTGAGGGGGCTGTTAGGGTAATGTAGCCCTAAAGGTAAGTCATCGTCGTCGTCAAAGTACTCGGGGTCCTTGATAGCTTGGCTGGGTCGGACAACGGATGAGACAGTAGCTTTACTAATTTCAGACTCCAGGTTGGAGGCAGCAAGTGACAGGTCCATGAGAGGAGCTATGTGTACCTTGGACTTACGGGATGAGTCTCTTAATAAGACAGGCTCCGGTTTCATGAGGGATTGGGGGTCGAACGACGTACAAATCTGGGAGAAGAGTTCACCGTCGAAGCTGGAAAATTCGGGCTTCCACCTTTTGTCCTTACGATCCTGGGGGACAACCTTGGCAGGGTGGGGCGACGGTGGTGAGACCGGCTTTATTGTAGGTATTTCGGGCTGGTTCGAGGTATTGACAGTGATAGTCTTACCAGATGGAGTTACGTGGGAAGTAGTGGCTGGGGGTGCGTTGAGGAATTCACGGGCCGATTCGTAGGTGCGACGGATCAACAGTCGGTTCTTGATTGGGGTGCGCTTGAGCTTGGCTCCCGGACGCATCTTTTTGTTACTGGCTTCCAATATACGAATGGCAGAGACTTTGGTTCGCGAAGGCTTGGCGGGGAGTGGGGGTGCGTTGGATTTGTTCATGACCAGGGCTGTAAAGGGGTCGATATCCGTAGTCTCTGAGCTTGTCTCAACTTTGGGAAGGGGAGTTGGTGGTTTCTCGATCGTCAAGCCTGCGTTTAATAGCAGTTTACTAAAAAATCCAGTTGTTGGGGAAGTAGCCACATCAGCTTCAACTTGAGAGTTCTTGTTAACTTCCTCCTTGGGTAAAGTACTTTCAGGTGATGGGTTAGCTGAGACTGGCTTTCTCACTTTGTTTTCTTCAGTCACAATTTTGACGGGAGATAAAGGTTGGACGTAAGTTTTGGGTGCTTGTGTCCCGGAGGCGTTGAGCGAAAGTTCCTTTGGGATACCTTGGTTCAAGGCATAGGCATCGACAGCGTCAATTTCCTCGTCCGAAAGATCGAATGGCATGCCATCGTCTTCATCTTCACTACTGTTTCGCGACTTAGGGTTCTGATTTTCCGAACCAGGGTTGGTGGTGGGTACAGCAGCAGCAGGTTTACGGAAGAAGCTGGGCAGTGCCATGGACATCCAGCCAGTTGGCTCCATAGGTTCGTTACTCGGCTTTATATAGTTGAAGTCATTATTTGCTCGAACTTTGGGTTGGACCATTTCTTAAACTAAACTTGACAAGGTAGGTTACTAGTGGAGGTTGAGGCTCGAAGCAGTCGTTAAGATTAGGTAAATAAATAGGATATTAGTTGATAAGATGATTAGGTGAATAGTACGCAGAAATAGCTAACCCAAAAGGCCCTAGTATTGCAAGAGTTATTTTGTTGAGTGAATCGAAACCGCTTCAACGACCTTTAGATTGGAATTGCAATTCTTATATGTGGCTCAGCCAATGAAGTCCGTTTAATATTACTCCACAATCTCACTTTAATCTGTGGTCGATATCCCGATTTAATTGGGTACCATCCCTCTGGCAGCCCAAATCGAACAACTTGCAAGTTCAACTGGGTTTCACCTAAATTACTCTATCCACCAATTCTCCTACTTGCTTCCCAAAGAAGACGCTATTAAAAATTTCGATTAACTTTATTTTTAGTTTCTCCACTTCCCTGTTCGTGAGGCGATGGCCGGAAAAATATGTCGGTTCCACGATATCCAATCCCAAAAATAGAGGGCTAGGCTCAGGCGTATACCATTTCCATTTGTATTTATAGTTTTTGCCAAACACTTGTACTCAATATTTGCAATATATTGTTTGGTCCTATGAGCTTCTAAAGTTCTTGAATACAAGTCACATTGCCGTCTTTTGCCATTATACTTTTCGAAACATTAAAAATCCTGTCAAGTCTATCAGGAAATTGTACGTTTGTACTTAAGGGTGAATTGGGAGTTTACAAGGGCAAGTTTAGCAACAATACTTTCGTATACCCCATTTACGTTAATATAAATCTGAATATACTTAGGGATCTATAAAAGGAGAGGACTATTGCACCACAGAAGGTAAGAAAAGTAGTAGTGGTTATAAACATGCATTGATATTTTCAAAGACAGGCTGGAGTTTACTGGAATTTGGCATTTCTAATTTTCAATCTTTTACATAATTTTAATAGTTTTCTAAGTTGTTTAAGAAAATTAGAAAAACCATTAATTGAACTATGTTAACGTAAGTTAATATCAAGCTAAATTGGAGATTGGAAACGTTAAATTTCAGTAGGCTTTGGTATATCTTGGAAAATATCAAGCTATATGCTAAAAGCAAATTCGTAGTATTACAAAATTTAGAATATACTCTGCTGTATAAAGTATACTTTACAAATATTTTTATTTGTGAAAATCTATAGCTCAAGGTCAGTATCCAGCTATAAATATTACAAAGGATATTAGCGAGTACTATATATCCGACTTTCTAGTATTTCAACATATACTAAAGACAAAACTACAACTAATCGAAATATATAAACGTCTCAAATATTTTAAAATTATACCGGTTTTCTAAATATAGAGATATCTTAGTATTTATCAAAGGTACCCTACTCTATTTTTCATACATTTGATACAGCCTAAACTCTAATTAAAATTTACATTATCCCACTATTTTGATAGTGCTATTCCTAGCTCGGGTACCTAGAAATAAATATAGATAGTACCCTTTATATCAACATTCTATATTTAATTGAAGTTTCGAGATCAACGTCGAATTCATTACTAGTATGTGTAGTTAGTTTCCACTGTTATTTTGTTTGAAATTAACAAAGTTTCCAATGAAAAATTTAGTCTTGCTTATAAAAGTTATATGGACTAAGATCAATTAATTTTGAACAGAGTTGTGGCTAAAGTTTGGAAAGTACAAATGCTGGGATATATTTAGTTAGTGATGCTGTAATAATAATAGTAGCCAGTTAATTATTGTAATAGATGTACGTACTATAGCTGTAATATATAGTCTTCAAAGATTCAGTAATAAATATATATAAATAATTTTAATTGGATTGGAAACTAAGCTAGAGTGATAGACTCAAGCATTCCAAATTAGTAGCGCTATATCTGAGTTACCAATTATACTATAACGTATATAATTTGGAATTATTTAATCCACTTTTCGACCTTTGCCTCTCTTGATCTACAAGGTACACATCATACTGAAAACGTTGTAAAGGAAAGGTCATATAGCCGGTAGGTCGGGTGAACTAGTACCGACACTACGAAACGCGATCTTCAAATTACTTTGATACTTCATGTCCGTACTGTTGTAACTATGTTGTCCTAATTTCTGTTGGAATTCTAAGATCGACCAATATTATCTAATAATTGCTACAAAATTAAGGTGACGTTTCAAATAAATATAAAAGTATACAAGCTCAAAGGACTATAAAAGGTAGGTAAATCAATACATCAGTTACAACAAAAGGAAATTAAATTGAAATGCAATCAACTAAAGTTAAAAGCTTGACCCTGCTCATCAGCTTAGCTTGCCTTACCGGCATCCAAACTAAACCGTTAAACCTAGATGACGCAATTCGATCGGAACATGGACCTATCGTCTGCATCACCGCCCCTTGCATTGATCCCAAAGCTCAAGTGCAATCCAAATTAACTAAACGTGGTGAAAGTGACACTAATACCAAAGTAGCAGACCTAGGCGATAAGAAGCCGGCCGAAAAGTCCAAGGGAGTTGATATCACGTTGGACGCTGCCAAAGTCATAGAACCCAAAGAGAAAGAACCTATCAAAGATGAACCTAAATCCAAGGATAAGGTGCCGGCCAAGGACGAAGTCAAAGTTCCAGCTGAAGAAATCAAGCCCAAAGAGAAGGAATCTATCAAGGATGAGGCTAAACCAGTCGAAGGGGCAAATAAACCTAAGGAAGGCGCCAGCATCGGCGACGACAAGAAACCCTTGGTACCTGGAAAGGATGGAATCCCAGATGCTCCCCACCCACCCAAGGCAACTCGACGTAGCTTCGTAAGCTTCGCAGCTTCCAATTCCATGTTGCAGAAAGTGCGACGTGACGGGCAAGATGAACCAATTGATAAGAACAACGGGTTGAAGGTCGCTGCTGATATTCCCAAAGTCAAAGAAGAAGGAGATTCCAAGAGACCCCTGATACCGGGTAAAGATGGAGTACCTGATGCTCCCCATCCTCCTAAATTATAATTGAAGTCGAGGCTAACTGGACTTATTATATTGTACTGGGTACTATAGTATATATTGGATTTACTTTTATATTTAGAATAAACTTTATATGATATATTGAAAATTATAATCATATTGTATAGTATAGCTTTTAATAGTTAAATATATAATCGTAGTGTATTGAAAACAAATTATTTAGGGAATTATATTTTCCATTTCTATTAATTATATCTGCCATCATTAGCTACAAAGGTACTTGTTACAGCGAAGATGATGTTGTAGATAAACTAACCACAATCAAAATTGATGTCTTTATCGTAGATACAAAAGAACAGCGATAGTATTGATAATAAGAATCGTGGCTCATGGTAAAGGACAGCTAAAACGAAGGTCAATCCAAAGAGAATAATTTTTGATTGTATGGTAGATCATCTTCAGACGATCGTTCTAAAGAGCTCAATAGTCAACGGACCTAGCGATATAGTTAAACTAAGTAGAAGGGTCTACTTTGAATGAAATATATTGCTTTCAAAGCTGCCAGCCCTTATATAACAGATTAAAAAGTTTGGTGACGTTAATATAAACTTATTACGATATATCGAGTCAATGATTGTAAATATAGTAGAGAATGCTCCCGTCTGTAGTAATAATTTGTAATTTAGGGCCGAGAATATGTAAATAATGAAGATCGATTTAACAAATACGATTAAGCTCGCCAGAAATCCAGTTTATTATCTTGCATAGTATACCAATAGTAAAGATGCTAATGGGCTTAGGACCAGTCTAGTAAAAGTAACTTAAGTGGAGGTAGCTACTCTGCCACAGCTATAGGGTGTTAAATGGAGGGATTCTATCAATCAAAAAGTATAGTAATGGAGACAAGCATTCAAAGACTATATAGCTGGGTGTTGGCAGTTTCTTAGTAGTTAGATAAAAAAGGGCAGAGGTGAGGTAAGGTACTACTATAGACAAGGTGCCTTTGGTGTAGAGTTGGCGTTTTAGCCTCAAGTTCGAGGTATCATATGAGTTGCATCTGGTGAGATCCCAGTGCCTTTGCATACATCGCACGTATGATAAAGATATGAAAAAGCGTAACATAACTAGAATGGGCTGGGTTTATCGATTGGTTATTGCTTTAGATATATATAGAGTTTGTCCTCATACATCCTATATCATCATCGATGCTTCGCCAAGGAAAGTATATATTGAAGAGAACTGGAATTATAGTTTCGAATATAAATGGATCAAGATAATGGCAAGTGTCGAGCATATTCTACTGACTTTTTTAAGTAACTCTAGGTTGCTGAATACTTGTATTCTAAATATATATTTATACTTGTTAACAATCGTTCTAAAAAGCTCAACAACCAGTAGGTCTAACGATAAACCCAAATTAGGTAGGATGGATCATCTTAACTATAGTAAGTTGCTTTCAAATCATATTTCCTTTGTATAGAATAGAAAGTAACCTAATGGAATTAGTATAGGATTCTTATAATATATTGAATTGACGACTACAAATATAGTTGAGAATGATCCTGTCTGTAAAAGGAGTTTGAAACTTAGGATCAGTAGGAAATATACAATGAAAATCGGTCTGATAAATAGAATCAGATTCGCTAAAAATCCAGTCGGCTGTCTCGCGTAGTGTAACAGCAGTATAGATTCGGAGTTTGAACCAGTTTGGATGTAGTAACTGCTATCATAGATCTAATGTATCCAAGAGAAGGATTTGGTCAATCAAATAGGTGAGTAAAAGTAATTTCTAAAAGTACTCGTAGGTGCCGATGGTTTCTAAATAGTTCAATGGAGAAGATTCAACGCGAAATAAGGTACTATTATCAATTAAATGCCTTGGCTGTAGAACCGATTTATCTTTAAGGTTAAAATATCACACGAAATGTACTTGGATCGATTCCAACATCCTTGGATATACTGTATATTTGACAGCAGTAAGGGAAAGAAGCGCTGCATAAATAAAGACTTAAACTTATCTCGTAAATATATATAAATCTCATTCATCATATATTTCACTATACTTATTAACTCTTCACCAAGGACAAACTTTTTATAGCCAACTGGAGTAGAAGCCTCAAGTCTAGCATACGAGTGCAAAGCTACATTTGAATCTATTGTACTATCATTTATAATCCGTTATAGGCTGTTTATTGCCTATACCTCATCTAAAATCGAACTTAATCCAGAGTGATTGATAACTTCAATTAATTTTGTAAAAAACATTAATAAAAGTTGGATTTGTGAAGAGAGCGACATTGCCAAGCTTTCAATGGGGCCAATTCCCAGTTATCATATTTAGGTAAAGTAGCGCTGGTTTATTCAAATCAAAAATAAAACCTATAGCTAGCTTGATAGAGTATCTCTTTTATACTGACATGCGCCTTCTGGAATCATATATTGGTAATCCATTATTTTTCATACAAGGTCTCTTCATAATTTGTTTATCTTCATCAACTTGACCTCCTCCAAACTAGAATCCAAAGCTAAATTTATAGTGCTAACTGATAAGGTTTTAAATAATGCATATATATTCGTAGAGCTATGTCTTGCGTCAGTTTTAAATTGAAAATGTATAGTAAAGAAAAATACTTGAATGTCAAGGAATTGTTGATACTTGTTAGGATAGAATACCAGATAGTTCCTATCTATCCAAGTTATAAAGAGTTGGGAACAAATTGAGCTAGGTATCATCCTATAAGCTTGATTCATCTCTATAGCCCATACAATCTTTAGGAGATATATTAAAGACTGTGATGGAATTGCCATATATAATATAGCTTCTAATTATTAAAATGTAGGTACTCTTTATATAAAAGAACTCACAATTTAAGAATTAAAAGCAACTTAGCAACATATATGTATAATAAAATTCAAAACCTAAAATATACTATTTTATAAAATTATACTTTCAAAGTTATTTTAGTATATATTTCTTCTGTAATGGCGTTTCCAGTTACGATGCCTTAACCTTTTGGCCATCAGCACGTCGATTTATCGATATATCAGTGGTCTAAAAACTAAGCTATTTTTCATAGGTGAAGTTTATTAGTAAAGAACAAGACGAATATCAAACACCAACAAGGTTAAAACAAACAGCAATTAGATGAACCCATCTTGGTCCATCTTAGCATAATATTTTATAGGATTTCCATCGACGTACCCGTACCCTCCTAACATCCAAGCACCAAAACTATCCAATCTAGTATCGTCACAGAATCCAGCTTGTACGAATAGGCCTTCTTGATAAGCTAGGTAAGCTTTTGGGCTTAAAGATCGAGCTACTATGGCACCTAAAACTTTACTATTGATGTCGCTTTCAGTCAAACCTAAGCATTCCAACTTGGAAGCCGGTAAAGTAGGTTGAAGTACATTTAAAATGAAACTGCGTAGGCAGTAACTGGAAAATATGTTTGCAAAGAGCAGGGCTAAATGATCGGGGTAACTTACCTCGGTGCAGTAATCTAAAACGCCAAACTTATTACTAAACTTGGGCTTATAAAAGTCAACTACTTTGACTTGACTTGGAAGTTGAATTATACGGCACTTCTGGCCTAGGTAGTCGAGTTGATAGTATTCTGAAATTGTAGTTGAAGCATCTAGCCTTCGAAGTAACCATCGCTTTGGACTTTGCACCTCCAACTCAAAGTTCGTTATCTTATCCAAACCACTTAAACTGAACGTTAACTTACAATCGGATTCATTGACAAACTGCTGGTTGAAGTCCAAGCTACCTACCAACCCCAAGTCTCCAAACAACTTTACAGTAGTTTGGTCAAAAAGTATGCGAAAATAGTCCTTACCATCGGAACAGGTAACACTCTCTACAAAGTAATGAGCGTTTAAAGGGAGCCGAACTATCTTGTACTTTTTGTTGGCATGGACGGTGATGTAACTAGTTGATGCTAGCTCTGTAGAATCGGTTGGGTAGATCGGTAGTTCCATATATGTTGAAGTTGATAACCAAATTGAGTTGGTACTTGGTTTAGTTGAATTTTTAGAGCTCTTGAGCAAGGTGTTTCAGTAAATATAGTTGTTTTGGATTTGTAAGGCGGAGAAAATAAGGGCTTTTGTGTTCATGTTGTAAAATAAAGTTGGCAAAGATTTGGAATAAACGTGAGCTAATAGTACTAAAATTGATTGGCACTATTTTAAGGTAGGCTTTCAAAACTTTATTAAACAAAAATTTAAGCCTTTTTATATAAGCATATTAGTATCCAAAAATCAGTAAATTGAAAAATTGAAATAGTTTATCAAAATTTTATATATTGTAAAATATATGGGTTTATGGAAATTGAACTATAAACCACATAAATATCCGTCTATACGATCGAATCATTAGTAAAGTAAATCTATCTAGTATTTCTTATCAGTATTTACTAAGATACAGAATTTTGTTTGATTAATCCTATATACATTTTGTTAATGTGGGTTATTAAATAGTTATAAAGCAACAAAATAAACTCTAAATCAAAGGCATTTTATCCTTGGCTATCCTATTTTCAAATAATAATGCTAAATGAAAGCTTTGGAGTTAGAAATATATAAAAGCGAGAGGATGCCTTGAGAGTTTTGAAATGTTTGTTGATAAAGCTTTGTAGAATTGACGAAACAAAGGAAATGTGACTATAATAAACTTAAAAAAGTGATCAAAAGAATCTCAGTCTAGTCGATTTCTTGGACTGGTTATCAATTGCTTTGTAGTGTAGTGCTTTGTAAGCTTACAATCTATAGATTTATTAGACTTGTAAAGTATGGATGCTAATTTATCGTTATTTTATTACCATCAACCTAAAACACAATTAGGATGCAATTCCTCCACTACGTTCCAATTGCACCATATGCACAAAAGACTCGATCTTATAGACTTTTTTAATTGTTACAAAGGCCTAAAGACCTTGTCCATCATGTCCTATATCTATAACCTGAACATGTGACTACATTTCTGCCTCGAATTTGTTTTTGAATTGCTGTCTTTCTTGTAGCCCAATGAGTTTCCAAGTTATTGGCTTTAGAATGCCTTCGGCAAAATCAATGGAAAAGTACCGAATTAACAGTAAACAAATCTGAAATCTGTCCAATAGTTTCCTACTATCTTCTATGAAACAGTACGAAACACCTAGACTGGCAGCTAGAGTTGAGGTTAATAATATCAGATGACTAATTTCAAAGTATAAAGCGATTTGAAAGCAGGTTGTTGACCTTTACCTTTATACTAATTTAAAGTAAAAGATGTTGAGACAACTCGCCAACGCCACCAAAATTACCAGGTAATCTATTGTTTAATTTAACCAGGAAACTAAAAAATCGAAAAGGGGGCCTTCAGCTAAGCTGTTGCACCGAAAGTTCACTTCCACCATCAAGGTAAGTGAAGAGAAGGCCAAGTACGTAACCAAAAACTACATAAACGGTGAATTCGTCGAATCCAAAGCTACCAAGTTCTTTGAACTACGTAACCCAGTAAGTTCATATTTCATTTTACTACTATACCCTTAATCCTTTTGCTAACTTTTTGATGGTGTAGGCTACCCAGGAGCTTTTGACTCGAGTTCCCCAGTCAACTCCTGAAGAGTTACAACAAGCAGCTGCCGTCGCCCACAAAGCTTTCAAGACCTGGCGTAACACCTCGGTTTTGTCTCGTCAACGTAAGATGTTGGACCTTCAACTCCTCATCCGTGAAAACATGGTACCTATTTACTTTTTATATTTGCATTTACTGACTTTGAAAAATAGGACCGTATCGCTGAATCTATCGTCTCTGAGCAGGGTAAGACTTTGCCTGACGCCAAAGGTGATGTACTCCGTGGCCTACGTAAGTTAGCTTTTAATGCGTTTTTCTGAGTTGTTTTTATTTTTAAAATGTAGAGGTCGTCGAGATGATGAGTGGCTTACCTGACTTTACCATGGGTCAGATCGCCGAAGTTGCCAAGGATATGGACACCTACACCATCCGTGAACCTTTAGGTGTAGTTGGCGGTATCTGCCCCTTCAACTTCCCCGCTATGATTCCCCTCTGGGTAGCCTTTTATTTTATACCTATGCTCATTTAAATTGTATTTTTAGATGTTCCCCGTCGCCATCGCTACTGGTAACACCTGCATCATCAAGCCTAGTGAGAGGGACCCTGGTGCCATGATGATCTTGGCTGAATTGGCTGAGAAGGCCGGTATCCCCAAGGGTGTCTTGAACGTTGTCCACGGTGGTGTCGACACTGTCAACTTCATCTGTGAAGAACCAGTCATCAAGGCTATCTCCTTTGTAGGTTCTGATGTTGCTGGTAAGTACATCCACGAAAAGGGAAGTGCCAACGGTAAACGTGTCCAGGTAACTATTTTGTTTTAAAAGCGTCACTGACTTATGTATGTAGGCCAACTTGGGTGCCAAGAACCACGGTGTCATCATGCCAGATGCCAACCGTAACCACACCTTGAACGCCTTGACTGGTGCTGCCTTTGGTGCCGCTGGTCAGCGCTGTATGGCTCTGTCTACTGCTGTCTTCGTCGGTGAAGCCAAGGAGTGGTTACCCGACCTCAAGGAGCGCGCTACTAAGCTTTCAGTCAACGAAGGATTCCAGCCCAACACCGACATCGGTCCCTTGATCACCCCTCAGGTAAAATAATCCAGCGCCAATATAGCTAACAAATTTAAAAGGCTTTGAACCGCGCCAAGGAGCTCATTCAGTCGGCCATCGATGAAGGCGCCACCGTCCTTTTGGACGGTCGTGACGTAACTGTCCCCGGCTATGAGAAGGGTAACTTCTTAGGTCCTACCATCATCACCAACGTCAAGCCCCACATGCGCTGCTACCAGGAAGAAATCTTTGCCCCTGTCTTGGTGTGCGTCAATGTTGATACGCTTCAAGAAGCTATCGAGTTGACCAACGCCAACCGGTACGGTAACGGTACCGCCATCTTCACCACTTCAGGCTCGGTCTCCAAGAAGTTCGTCAAGGAGATTGATGTAGGTCAAGTGGGTGTCAACGTACCTATCCCAGTTCCTCTTCCCATGTTCAGCTTTACCGGATCGCGCGAATCTATTAGAGGTGATATCAACTTCTATGGTCGATCGGGGATCCAGTTCTACACTCAGCTGAAGACGGTTACTTCGTTGTGGCGTGAGGAAGATGCTACTAGCTCTAAGGCTACCGTCAACATGCCTACCTTACACTAAGTTGATTTATTTTTGGATGCTAAGTAAATGTGCTGTTTTATTTTTTTACATTGGATGGAATTTTTTTGTTGGGGTTATTTGTATAGATCTTTTGCAAGGAAAGTTTATATGGGATATCGATATCCAAAGTAAAACTCTAACACCTACTTCACTTTTGACCAGACTTATTATTTGAAGTTTGGAATTTCAATTTACTACAATTTCCTTGGAGGTTAAAAATTCTTATAAGGTTTAACTACTTGCTACATATATAATGAAAAGAAGAAAATGATATGGTAATTGGATTTTAACTGGCGGATAGGAATACAATGGTATAATATAGTACTAGCCAATACTTCAAATATAAAAACCTACAATCGATTTGACGAATTGACTGAACCTATAATTTTATTAGTTTTTATTGGAAAAGTCTATAGTCAACTCAAATTTAGGTTAGTCGGGTCAGTGCAATTTGTAAATAGAATAGCGTTGGTGCGCTTAACTTCGTCTTGTATCCTACCCTAGTCAATTTAAAGTATATTTATCTGTTTGATGGTCTTTTGGTTAGCTTTATTTCGATACCTTTATCTTTGTCTCAAACTTGTCCTTTAAGCAGGTTAGGAAGGTAATGGCTAGTCTACTCTATATTATATAATATATTAAAATTTCAACTTCACCATAAATTATAGGTCATTGATGCTAGGAAAGGTAATTGAAACTTATTATATCAACTAATCTACATCTACTTACCTGTTAAACTATTTGATCAAACTACATTCCAAAACTATATCGTAGTTAACTCAATATATAAATGGTTTACAAAGTTTTATCATTATTTATATACACATAGTCGTTTACTCGCTCTCATTGGTATAACAGGCATTTTCAGCTCCTAACGATTGAGATGAGTAATTCATTTAAAGTAGCTGCTAGTTAGTTCACTTTACTAGTAAAATTACTAGACTTCATTCTTCAATATTATAAAAATTAATAAAAGAAATATCCAGTTGGAAAATTTACTATATAAAAATATTTACTTCTATTAAAAATAGGCCTAATCAAACTAAGTAGTATACTGTGCAATATCCAATATGTATTTATTTGGCTTTTTGAGTTTATATATCTTTATTTTTTGAAACTGAATACCTTGGTAAAGGAATACTGATCATATATTACAATCAAGGTTTGTTTCAATAACTTGACTGCAGATTTGTTTCACATCTTTTGCAGGATTAGACTGCAAAAGATTTGCAAGTAGGATTTACAGTTTTAGCAAAATTTTAGGGACGATCCTGCAAATTCATAAAATTGCACCTGCAACTAATATATCGAGGCAGCTTTAGTAAAGGAATGCTATAGCGATAGCGATATATAGACTGCCTAGCAGTGCTTATAATAGACAGTCTGTATTATAGGTTTTTTTGGCTATAGAAGACTGTATATAAATGGTAAAGGATTATATCACTCGTATATATTATCAAATTTTGATCTATAAATACAAGTTACAAAACGAGCTAATATATATTATATTAGTGCTACTACCTAGTTTAGTAGGTGGTATATTGAATGTACTTTTGGAACTAAAACAGGGATTCAAACACCTTCCGATTAGTAATATATTCGAGGTAATAACCCCAATACTTATAAAGTATACCAACGAACCACCTTCTGTACCAAAAAATATTTCTGTGGTGCGCGTCCCTACTGAGTTTTATAACATTTATATGCGTATCCAAAAGATATGGTCATTTCAATATCCAGTTCAGCCTTTCAATTTTCCTGTTCGAAAGAAGTTGATGGGAACTCGGGATTCAAACTAAAAAGGTGACTAAAACAAGGGATACGTCAAATAGTGGACTTGGAAGATTAGAAATCAGGCTTCTTGGCCAATATATTGGGTTAGTATTACAAGCCTCAAACCGATATTAGAACTTTGGGTAAATTTAAAATTGTCTACCGCAATTCCATCTCCGTCTTGGAGTAAGGCACCGGTTTTAGTTTGCAAGTTTTACATTTCAAATTTGAAATTCTTAGTGAAACGACGCTAGCATTGTCCACTTTGAAAATTGTACTGATAGGTTACATGGCAGTACGCTGTGGAATAGCCATGCGGACGATCTGGCAATTAGTTACTTTTATAGACATAGGCGTTGTAGCGTACCCCCTATACCAGCGTATAACTTCAGTCCGAAATATGTCTTAAAGCTTTAGAAACTAGAGATCGACAAGTTGCAGAGGAATAACTAATGGATATAGATCTAATGGGTTTAACTTGTTCGCTCATATTAACTCATAAAGACCGATAACAAGAATAGGCAACTTTTTTACCAATTTGGCAAAGCTAGTGAGCACCAATATACTAATTGGGAAGGTTCTATAACTGAAGTTTCTTGTGAACGGATGTATAAATATACTCTTATCGGATTGGGCCTTGACCCAAATAAACTTATTCGAGAAATTCTTTGAATTGTACGGCAAGTTTACCCCATATAAATTTTGAAATGGTGGACATAAACAATAATTATCCGACCTTCGACAGAACACCAATCCAGTAGCTCCATTAATGAAATTGAAAAGGATAAAATTGTAGCAGTTCTAAATATAGATTTGGATTCAAATTTGATTTAGTTAAAACTAAGTTATTCGTAGTAGTCACAAAGTTTAGACGAAGCTACACCCTCCCTACACGCGATGATCTCATGTAGGTCCGTTCTTATCAGTAGATGTAACCTCTAATATTCGAGACCAGGTTCTAGTTTTAACACAGCAAATTAACTCTGAGTTGTAAGCTATTCCTTCAGCCATAAGTAAGGGGAGCAAGGGTATACTTTGGGCCAAACCGTCAAAGTTTTCGACAGATTTCATAGCAGCAATATGGTTTTGGGCAGCCGCTACCTACTTTCCCTGTGATGCGGTCCCAGTTTACTAATGAATGGTCGATGCCCATGAAGTGTAGCTTAATGAGCTTTTACTTAATCTGCTTAATTTTAATAAGGAATATAGTTAGCTAATTTAGTCAATCCCTTCACTTCAGTCCACAAATTGGAGGCTATCGCTGAAAAGTTTGAAATTATCAAGATATATTTGGATGTTTCTAAATTGCTGCAAATAGCGAACTTTTGCTCATTATCCTAATTCTCTTAATAGCGTAATTAATTATTAACCGCTACACCTACTCAGAATAAACTATCGAATAGTTTCGACAGATATCTGGGTGACTCATATAATTGGCTCGATAACTGGCCAATCGAACCAACTTGTAGCGCAAATTACCTAACTTATTAATGCCTATGAGACTAAGACGCTAATGGAGCACCAAAACGACGATCGAAAAGGGAAGATTTTGGACAAAATCAGTCAAATTTCTCAGTTGGTTTGTGAAATGAGCTAATGAGATTAAATATAAACTTAATGAAAATACGTGTCTTGGTTTAATGAAGATCGAAATAAGCCTTCTTCGCCCAATAAGTGTATATAAGCAGCCAAAAGTTATGAGCATAGTAACAGTAAATTCTTGTTCACTTTTCAATACCTACCACGAAAATAAATTAGTTGCATAACAGCGTACAATTTAGATTAGAGAAATTGTTTTTACTACAGCAGCTACCTTACCACGAAAGCGTCTCCCGCCTGACTCCGTCAACCCAGCCTCAGATAGAAAGCTTCATATACGATTCAAAAGCAGTGCTAAACCAACTTCAACATGTACATGAACAACAGCTTCCTGCAGTCGGGCCAAAACCAGGGCCCCAACATGCAAGCACTACTAACCACCCCCCAACCCCAAGACTTCATAAGGAGCCACTCGGACAATCCCATGCACATGGCCCAAGCTGGGCCCTACAACAACCAGTTTGGTTTCATGAACTTCCAACAGCGACCCGATTTGATGCAGCAGCACCCTTCGCATGAAGCTGAATTTATGTTGAACGACCAGAACATGAACGGTATCCGTATGAAAAGATACAACTCGTTACCGGACGTCAGCGATTACCTGGAGCCCAACTCAACTGCCATCAACCCCCAGGCCCAAGCCCAGATGCCCATGAACCCTTTGATCGATGTCTTCAACAACCGCAACAAACTGATGGACAAGCAAGCCCCTTACTACGACAACCTCAATCAAAACTTGGATATGCTACATAGCCAACCACCTACCCAACAGCTGAACCATCTATCGGTACCCCTCAGCGTCTCCATCTCCAACAACTCCATATCCTCTATGCCCTACGACACCGCACCCATAAAGACATCACACTCGCACGAACCTTCACCATCTAACCACAGCCCTATGTTCATGTCCAACGGTGAGTACACTAACCAAAATTCCTATGAGAACGACAAGGAGTCGACGCGCAAACGTCTACTCGAAGACAACTACATGGACATGATGACTACCAGTGCTGAATCAATGGCCATGACTATAGCTAGCATGCAGCCTACTTCAACCTACACCCACAACACAGTAAGCCCTATAACGCCGCACATGCAGCAGCAGAACTTTTATACGCCAACTATGATGGACCAGTTTGGTCAAATGAACCAGTTCAAGCGTACGCGTAACGACATGGACGTCTTCTCTACCCAACAGTACTTGGACGATACCTATTCGATGAACGGATCCTTGGGATTGGCAACTACCATGCACATGCAGCAGAACCAGCCCATTCAGGTACAAAGCAACCAAGCCATGGTCCAACCGGCCCCATCTCCCGATGAAGCAACGGCCCAAGCCGCTAGGGATGCTATCCTTTTAGCTTCGCAGCACGAACCACCCAGTGATCCCTTGGATCCCGACTCGAGACCACGTAAGCAGCATTTGCGCTTCCCTGGCGATTTGTACACGCCACAGTGGGTTCGGTACTCGGGACACAAGAAGGAAGGGTACTGTGACCTATGTGGTAGCCCCGGCAAGTGGTTACAGCTCAAAAATTCGGCGTACTGGTACCACAAGCAGTTCTATCACGGTATCAGCTCCGTTTCCGGTAAATTCTTTGCCGGTCCTTTGCAATCGCGAAGGAAGATCGATAGCTCGGATAGTTTAAGTGAAAGTATTGAGGGCTTGTGCCACCAATGTCATATGTGGGTTCCTATGGCTTCGGCCAAGCGAAGGAACTCAGTTTTATGGTTTAGACATGCCCACAAGTGTCACATCTACCACAAGCCGAAGAACGTGTATGGGACCAAGAAGTAGAATTTACTTTTCGATGTTTGGGATATGCCTTGTCAAAGTCCAAGGATTTCGCTTCCCAGTTGCAGTTGACGAGATTCAACTTTCTAGAACTAGCTGTGCTAGTTTATAATTCACCCCTCACTTAGATCTTTTTGACTTTACTCCATTTGGCATCATCTAATTTCTAACTTGACAACAATAAAGTGTAGTAACTTATTTAAAATCTTTTACAGCTGATACCTTTGTTTGGGATCCATAGCTTATAATCGCAAAAGGGACAATTTTTTCAAGGGTTAGTCAACCTAAAAGTTGTCAATTGACGATAACCGGTTAGCTGTTTAGGTTACCACCGCTTTCTCTTTTAGCCTAGACCACAACTTTTCATTCCTGAAAACTGGTATTGAACCAGTTTTAAAGTTTTTATAGGTTCGGTATTTCCAAGTTTAAAGGATAAATCTCCTTGGTACAAGAATATTTTTGCAAGTCCTCAGTAAGGTGGGTAGTTAGAAGACTTACCCTTTAAGTCAATAGGTTTTGAAGTTAGACCGGCTATTATTTAGTGCACGATCAACCGAGCCTACCTACCAAAGGGTTATACCTTTTGTTTATTATTGATACGACAAGTTTAAAGTTAAACAGGTTCTTAGTAAGTGTAGCTAAGTTCGAGATGAACCTTCCACAATGTATTTACTTTTTTATAGATACAATGTCCGAGCTATTTAGCTGTAAGGGTTCCACATACCTACAATAAACCGATAGTTATCGTATGTTGAGTCTTCACCTCCTTTGCTATTACAAACTAGGCCATCCTTTACTTTCTAGGTTAGGCCAAGCTTGCTCCTTCACCCATCTATAAATAAGCTATTGGGTAGGTGAACCTGCCTAAACCCTTGGAAATTTTAGTCATGTGTATTTAAACTTCATATAGCTGCCCAAAGAAGCATGTCAACTGATTCAAAAACCCATTAACTAAGATATGTAGGACAAACATCAATATATATCAAAGGTTTGGGAAGGTGGGCGAAGGTTCTTTAAAACATCTCTAATGTCATAGGTGGTATACTTACCGGTAGCCTATTTTGGATGTACGAGCGAATTGCAGTTATAAGCTATACATCAGCTTTAGGAGGCTAAAAATTTAGGTTATCTCTTTGAACCCACACATAGATGTAGGCATAGCCGTTATTTAGGTTGGATACCATCAGCAATAATGATGGTACCACCAAATCTACGATCTAGATGCCTGTTTAGTCAAAATTGGATAAAGTTCGATTATCGGAAGGGTTTGATGGCTTGACATCCGACAGTATTTTTGGTAAAAGGCTATTAAAGTTGAGGTGTCGGCTTTTTATAAGTGGGATTCTCCGACAATTTGTTTCAAAACTATTTAATAGAGAGTTAGACGACCACTTTTAACTACTGTTTAAAACTGATGAGTCCACCCCGCTATAGAAAAACTTTTTTAAGGACAAGTGAAGGATTAGTTGTTTTGAGTCCTATAGTTTATCTTCTTTCCAAGTAGGCTTAAGTTAGGGTAAACAGGCATCCACGCCTACCAACTTTACCTTTGTAGTAATATTTCCAAACTGGTGTTCTTTTTGCCATTTTGATTTAGGAAATACCTCCACGTCCCTAATCAAAATGAAATTAAACTCTGAGACAGTTATGCTATTTTTAAAGCGGTGGACTTTTTGTTTCTTTTGAATCCAAATGTTATAATTAAAGGTTGTAAGACACGGCACAGTCTTAGTTATTGAAGTGGATGCTTTATAGCTAGATCCAAAGCCGCCTATATTAGAAATAGACGATTAGTAATGCTATGGTTAGAGGATTTTTCCTTTAACTATCGAGTTGATCTATCCATTTGTAATGAAAAATTTTAATGAGTAGGACCTGTAACGTTGCGTTGCCTATACTTTCATGGATGGGATATGCCTCTTTTGAGGCTATTGGTGAATTTTCAAGTTCCGAAAGTGGGCAGGGTGAGGCTTTCAGCCTGCATAGCTAAAGTTAATTGTCACATATTTGGGTACGATTACTTCAACACATGTTGTAAAAATGCAACCAATGCGAATTTATTTAAACTTTTGATGGGTTTGCTATTCCTTTTTCAAGTAGTTAGCGGTTATAAATATTTACACCAATTTTATACTTGTGGTTAGCTAGGTCTTTGATCGAGATAAATATATTGGCATCCAAAAATTTATTGGGTAAAGTTCCTACATCGCATTCAAAGCTTAAAAGGCAAAATCCTTTATCAGTTTGGCAATAGGTATAAAGTTTTATATGATAGAGCTACTAGCCACCACTGCCAATTTATTAAATGAAGGACACCGTCCACATCTCATGTTGGTAGGAACAGTTCTCTTGGTGTAAGTTGTTGACTTTGATTATAAACAAGAATCCACTACGTTCGAAATTAGATGTCCAGTTTGCTTAAGAAATTAGACAAATAAGGTGTTGAATCTCAAACTGAAAAGTCAGTTTTACAGCCACTGCAATATATTGGTTGAGAGAGGTAAGTTATGGCAACTATGTAACGTATCCAGAGTAATATATTGGTATTCATAGATTTTTTGCTAAAAGCTTGGCTTTGATATTGAGATGAGTAATCATAATTCCAAGTAGGTAAGAATGTTCTAAGGTGTGAGGATAAGCGATTTTCAAATTGAGGGTTCCCGTACCCAACTCTAGGTAAGACGCCATCAATGACACATATTTCTTAGAGTACCTTAAGGGTAACGATGGCTAACATTGGAGTTGGGGCATGCATATCTTAACCTACGTATTTGAAGATGTCATCAATTTTAAATTGACGGTTCCCGTGTCTAGATTTTAGTGAAGATGCAGTCGATAGCGTGCATTTCTTAGAGGTACCTTAAGGGTAATGGATACTTATATTATATCTGGGGCACCGATATCTTAACCTACATATTAGAAGATAGGCTGTGAGCTTGAGTGTGGGTGGATTGGATATAGCTAGTTTAGAGTACATGTAGTTAAGGTTACGTTGCCTATTTTTGTAATATAAATTGGCACAGATTACAAAATATTGCACAATTTTTAATAAGAATTGGCATCTTATGAACCTTTCGGTTTCTTATCGTTTATACTCGAGGCTGTCACAGTACCTAGAAAACTAAATATGTACATTGCACACCTCCTTTTGCTAGATAATCATAATAAATGGAAAAGTAGCTAGCACATGTATGCGGAGCACTATAGCCGTTACCTAATTTTTTGGAAATCCAAAAGCCAACTTTGGGGATCATAAGATAACTTATTTATATTTATATTTTGGGTGATAGTAATGAGTATTCATTATATCGATAAAAACTTTACTACCTTTCAATATCTACTGCTTTGTACTATATTTTCACCTCTGAATAGTTAATACAAAACCAAACTAGTTGGCTACTTGGAGAATAGCTCAAAATATTGCTTTCTTTTGTAACAATTAAAGCTATAGAGAATTTGATTATATTAAACTTTGCATAGATACGATTTCTAATTTTTTACATGCCGTCAGTAGTCTCTACTATAGCCTTTAAAGCTATGTATACCTGATTTATCGTTTCCTTATACGCTCAATATATTTTTAGAGCTATTTAAGTTAACCTATACAAAACTCTGATAAGATCTAGCTTATAAAATAAACCTATATAAATCTAATTTAAAAAAGCTACGTGCAAGTGATACCTAAGCTATGTTTATATTTAAAAAGTCCCATCCCATCTATCTAGGATCTATTTATCTATCTTGACTCTAGACCTTGACCGACAAGTTAGGTAGCTTTGGTGTAAAATATAATATGGCCTGGGAAAGTGTTGCTATATCTTAACAGGTATAATATGCGCTGTATGATATTCGTCTGTTTCCTTTAATAGAAAAGTGATATCTAAATTAGGGAGTTTAATATATTGAGCCCAGGTATAAGTAAAGGAAAGAGTGCCATATAGGATAGTAAGAAATAATCCCTATCAAGGTTTAGGTATACTAAAGTTTTCAAGTTAAAAATAGCATTATTAGCCGAATAAATTTTCATGGTAGATTATCTACGGACCGGTAACATCGAACGACTAGGTTAATGTTTTGTAGTGTCCTATTTTGAAAGTTATTATAGTTCAATTTTTTATCTAGCTAGATTGGGCAGCTATACGAAGAGAAAAATAGGTATTGTTAGCGGTGACCAAATTTTAACTGTTATACATATAAAAAGTCTAATACTTACCAACTTTCATCCCATTTAAAATAGGTCTTCGTAGGCAGCACTTCTCTTGACAAGGCTAAAGCAACTTCATTTTGTTTAATGTTGATAAAACTACTATCGCTACTCAACCAAATTTACACCAATTTCAGAGATATCCATCAAAGCCTGAACTTACCACAAAGTTAAAATCAAATATACAATTCAACAGACACGAAGCTCTAACTTTAATTAAATATTTTAATCGTGCAATATATAAGCGATAATCGATAAAGGGGGTATATAACGTTGTAGAATCAAAAACTTGGCAGGGAAGAGGGCAAAGTAGGTAGTGAGTAGCAGATAAGAGATAGGGGGGAAGGTAATGATACATTTTCATACCAATATAAAAGGAATTTTCAAAGCCAAAAAGACCAAGTGCTAAGCGACCGCCTGCTGCAATTTCTTCTCTTGATTTCGATTTGGGAAATTTGAACCAAAAGTGACCCACTTTCGAGAGAGGTTGACACTTAAGTTGATGCGGTCAGAATCCTTTATGTAAGTGCGGTCGTAGATCTTGACTAAATTGTCGACTACCTTCTTGACTTCACAGTCGGCATCAACATTGTGGAAGGGTAGTACAGAGGCCAAGCTGAGAATAGGTTGTAGATGTTGTTGGAAGAGATCGTATCGATTGATGACGAGCTGTTGGTTGCAGTCGGTACTACGTTCCTCCATAAGTTGGCCGACTCCCGTCAATTTAACTTTGGCATTGTGCAGCTTGGCTTCCAAACCTCGGGCCAACTGCCGCGTTAACGAGGTCTCCTTACTGACGAACAAAATTACCAGTTGGAATCGAGCTTTCATTAGGTACATGGTGTCCAGCTTCTGCTTGAGGAGAATGAGGAGTTGGGCTTGCACAGCTGTTCTTGGGAATCCGTCGATGATAATAGGGAGTTTATGGTCCCGATCCTGCAGGTGGAGGAGGAGATGCTCTAACACTATACCATCGTCAATCATCTTACCTTGGTTTATCAGGTCTTTCATGGGTTGACTACTTAAAAGTGAAGACATGCAGAGGGGCGGGTTGACCGCCTTTATCTGGTTAAGTAGTTGGGAGGTGACAGTACCTTTACCAGAACCGGGAGCTCCAATAAGCCAGAGGATCTCGTTGGGAATTCTAAAAAAATGATGAGATTAATATACATTCTTTTAGAGGCTAAGCTTACTTGACGTTCTGTTCACCAACTTCCGAAGTAAACTTGATCCAGACCTTGTCAAAGACCTTTTGACTCGACTCTTCTATATGAAATTGGGGATGCTCAATTTCGATATCCTTGGCCATAGTTGTTTGTGAAGCTATAGTTCGCGATTTGGTATTGATTAAAAGATGTCGCGTTCGATTGCAAACTAACGCTTCGGTTGTCAACTTGCGCTTACTGAGGTTCATTAAGATGGTACCGGTTGAAGGTACCGCTTTCAAAAGTTGGTGCTTCATAAGTATGTTGGTATAAGTGGTAGGTTGGTGAGCAACTACTATTGTCAAAATGTAAAGTCTACTCGACGCGCTTAAATTGATGTACTCAAAACAAAAAGTCCACCTCGGCAACAAGGCTTATTCGTAACGGAAAGTTTGAATTGCTAGGGAACTTATTCAAAGTCCTTTTATAATCTGCCAGCTTGTAACGCTTGATTTCAAGCTCCTAATTTTCAGATAAATCTACTTTAACCGACACACCTATAGTTCTTCCATAATTTAGATCGTATAGGGATTTAATTGGTCAGATGATGGTACCTCCAGAACAACTTTAATGAAATATACGGCTCCACTTCATGATTTCAAAATCTACAAATCCAACCACCAAATGAACTTTTTACCGCTGATCCCTTTTCATCTGGCTTAATCTCAAGATTTGCCAACCTATCCTTAAAGATCTGATATCTTTTCCAGGAGTTGGGATTTGAGATGTAAAAGTTGAGGGTTACTGGGCTTAAACTTGATAAAGCGGGAAGTTTACAATTAGTTTGACGGAGCAATTATAAAGTTGGCAAGGGATGTGTCGTAAAATAAATTGAATTGTTGCTATATTACTTTGAGGAATTTAGAGTTTTGCCGATTGTTATCCCCTACTATTCAACCCAGGTTGAAAAAGCTTCCCAATTTACATCTTTTTAGAAATATTTGAGGAAACTCATTAAGAATTGCCCAAATTTTAAGGTTAAATTTCAATCTGTTGAAAATACTTCTTAAATATTAGCATACTAGGTGTTACTATTTAATCGGATGTAAAGCCAAGAAAGCAATGTTGGAGTGTCGATTACAATTGAGCCCTATATATACCTTCTATCAGTTGAATGGTAGGGCTTATATCTTGATAATCTAACTCTCAGCATCGATGCTTACAAACAATATAACTAGGTAAAGCAGATTGAATGAGAAGTTTCAGTTATCTTATATAGCAAAAAGATTCACAATTCCACCAATAGTTTTTGAATAGCTACTTTTAATTGTATAGTCATTTTGAACTCCTGTCAAAAGTTGGTAAACATTTCAAAAAATCGATTGCACACATTATAACTATCCATCTACTTAAGCAGTCACAACTTTTTTAATATTAATTGTACCAGTCCAAGATATCCTATATTGAAATTTCAAAATAAAGGTATATGTAAAATAGAAAAGTATATAACAACCTAATATACATTATTTAATACCCAAAATATTCAAGTACTAGTCAATATTTCTGACTGGTAGGTAAAATATAATTACAATCCTAAAAAGAAAGTTACCGACGGAACTGATACATAGGTGAAATATATAGAATTATCATTTAATAAACTCTGAGCTACAGGCTAGTAACATTCTTTTAAAATGGATCAAATTTAATTTAGGTATAGAAACTATACATTTCCTAGTAAGCGATTTGGATTTTGAACTTTAATCGACTATTAAAGCGTATGTATGAGTACCCTATTGCCATTGGTATTAAGCTTTACTTCATACTGTAAGTTCACAGATTTCTCATCTATGTAGTGTCCAACTACAGATATAGTCCCCAATGGAAGGCTCATATTTTTGTAAATATTTTGATCTATCTCTTCAACGTATTTGAAAATCAACCTTTAAATATAAGTTGCTTACGAATATATGTGCTTCTGCATTTACAAATAAGACTGTATGAAGTAAAACACTACACTAATAGAATAAAACTTTTAATGTACTTATCACTCCTTCAATCCCTTGACACTAGTAAAGTTAGTCAATGGTGGAAATGTAGGATAGTTTTTAAAGGCACAGGACTCATTCAAATTCAATATGAAGTCATTAATGGGGCATCTGCCATCAGCATCAGGTCGTACACATCTCCAGTAAGGTCTTCGGTTGAATGGGGACCTCGGCTGCAACCAACATTGGGAACAGGGTTTTTGTAAAGGGAAGCAGTATAGCACCCCTTCGTACCTACATTTTTCTGTGACCAATGGACATTCCAAAGGAGAAAGTGGTGAGGTTGGTGGTTCATAGTGAGCTTCGTTGGAAGAGTTTTCGATTGGGTTCGTCTTTATAGTAGGTTTGAATTGAGGTTGTTGATTATGTTTTAAGGATAAGGATACGTCGTTCTTGTTGAGTTTAAATTTGTTGAGTCGGAGTTGTAAGTTGGCTCTATGGGATCTAGTTATTTTGGAGGCAGAGTACATAGTCGGTAGAGCTAGTAGGATGTATATTGAAAAGTGCATCGTAGCTTCAATATAATATATTAGACAGATTCAGAGTAAATACCATAAAAAAGATCTATATCGAAAATATAGTCAAAGATTGGCCGTGTAATTCATAATCTATATGGACGTTTGATAATCATATAGTTTTTGAAATTTAGTTTGATATATTATACAGGTGTAGTAATTTCGGTTGAAGTTGCAACTACAAACTGCAAATTGTATTTATAAGTAAATGCAGTACATAAATACAATTTTTTAGAAAGTCCAACTCCTATATCTAACTTGTCTTTTATGAATGTTTAATAAGTATAATATGGAAATATTATAACTTAATTTAACCAAATTTTAGGCTGGCAAGTGCTATAGAAAGAGTAAGATGCCAAATTTAGAGGATGGGTGTATAGCTAAGCTAGACTATGGTGCAGTTTATTAACTTGATAGGATTTTCAAATAATTGTACTTGAATACTCTTTATATGCTCAAAGTATATGGTAATTAAATCAATATTGGCTCACCTAATAGGGCTTTTAGCTAAGTCAATTTCAATAGTTTCTAATAACTATCAAGTATAATCGACTCGATTCAACTTTACTTCACTCATCCGATAAAATTTTGCAGATTCAGATTTGATTATACCAACTGTGTAAAAAGTACACCGTAGCTAAATCAACTTTACATCAATTAATATATTAACAAATTCATAATAAGTATGTGGTTATCAATTTATTATTTATACGAATCCATCAACTATTTTAATTTCAATTTGCAATGCTAATATGTGCTACTATATTAAGTGTAATGCAGCTTTTAGGACTATCATGAACTTTTAAAAGGTATACTGGAACCACAGGCATTACAAAGTTTAGGTATAGCCATCAAATCAACTGTTAATTACGCATAACTTCATTGGTTTAAACTGGAGTATTAGGCACCAATATTTCAACTAAGCTCCTCAAGCTTAGCCCTACCCAAAACTTTTCCCTCCTTTCTCAACCAAGATGAGTGGCTTTTACGATGAAGTAGAGATTGAAGATATGGAATTTGACGAAGACTTGCAACTCTACCACTTTCCCTGTCCTTGTGGAGATAGGTTCGAAATAACTATAGTAGTTTTTATATCTTTACCTTGTACTCAATTTTACATTTCTTTTTTCTGTAGGAAGAGTTAAGGGAAGGTGAAGACGTAGGAAGATGCCCAAGTTGTTCTTTGCTCATAAGAGTTATATTTGACCAGGTACTTTTTTATTTTTGTGGATACGCTTTATTTATTTTAATAAGGATGAGTTCCCACCAGCTGATGAAGAGAACAATGTGATCAAGTTGGACCAACCTATAGAAGTTTAAAAGGTCAAGGTATAGAATTTCTATTTAACTGTGCCGTTCCTCTATTTAAAAGTTCAGCTTAACTTTTGTTTTCGCGAACCTTTGTATCAATAAGCAGATTTACTATCCTGCACTGCCAAATAAATTATTTTAGCTTCCGATACTGATTAAACATTTGGCTATTCTATCCTATGTCTAGCACTTTTTTAATTAATAAAAAGTTAATTTTAGTGATAGATTGATTGTTAACTTTAGTTCATATCAACTTCATTGACATAGTAGTTTTGTACTAAAGTACAAACTTTAATTCTAAATGCTTGGAAACAAATAGATTATTAATGATAGCTAAGGATGTGTATCGTTAAACTGTAAAGCGGGATGACCTTTGTAAGCTAATAACACCTGAAAACTTATAGAGTACAATTTACATCGCTTTGAAAAAACAAAGTGGAACATAGCTATAAAGTACCAGTTTAGTTGAAGAAAGTATATATTTGTAGTGCAAAACTTACATTACTATTTTATATTCAATTTATCGAAGGACTGAATTAAAAGAATATCAACAATGAACATGCTTTCAACTATATATAAGGATAATTTCTTATAATTTAGGCTCAGCAAGCGTATATACAGATAAATAAATATTTTCTGACCTGGCTAAAAGTATACATAGTTGGTCAAAGGTTCACAATATACACTTGTAATATCATGATCCAAGAGTATCACGTTAGGTTATAGGTATTCAAGCTAAATATATTTCTAACATATTTCAGTAGGTTTATTTTATAACTACCAGATATAATAGCAGGCTAATTTTTATATTTAATAGATTGCCCATTGTTTATACCATCAATTTATATCTAGTTGGCTAAAGGAAATCATAGTAAATCTAAAATATAGTATAGTTCCTTATCGTTAGTGACTCATCCCCCATCATAGCAACAATGCAGTCTAATCCTTCAAATATTAGCCATTCATATCTATAAAAAGACTATCCTTGATAATATATCACCAATAAATAAGCTATTATTAGGCTCATAATTCAACCAGACCAATAGCTATGTCGTATATGGAAGTCTAATTGAAAATTCTCATAAACCTCCAGAATCCAAGTTAAACTCCAAACCCTGAATTCTAGGGTAAAACCAACCAATCAACAGGCAGGAATAGTAAACATGATAAAGCTTCAAATTTCAAAAGTTGGCTGTCGAACTTTTTCAACTAGAAACAAAACAAACCTAAACCGATTAATTTAGTCATGAGTTCAACTTTAAATACCGACAAGGTAACGGTAGTCCTAGGAAGTCAGTGGGGTGACGAAGGCAAAGGCAAACTGGTGGATATTTTGGCACAGCAAGCCGATATGTGCGCTAGATGTCAGGTAAATTTTTTAACTGTTCTTGATCCTATTGATTTTTGTGATCGATATCTCAAAAGCAACCTTGAACTTTTTATTGATATGCTTTGTTGTATAATAGGGTGGTAATAACGCCGGTCATACCATTGTAGTAGATGATAAGAAATTTGATTTCCATCTGTTACCTTCAGGTATTAGATTATTAACAATAAGTTTCTTTTCTGTTTATACAAAAATTTCACCTTTATTGTATCCAATTTGCTAATATGTAAAATTCAAGGTCTTATAAACAAGAACTGCCAGTCGATTATCGGTAACGGTGTAGTAGCCCATATCCCTTCTCTTTTTGAAGAGTTGGAAAAGTTGCAAAAGAACAGTTTGGACGGTGCCGAAGACCGTTTAGTCATCTCAGACCGATGCCACCTCGTTTTCGATTTGCACCAGATCGTTGATGGGATTAAAGAAGTAGAGCTAGGTCGTGGCAGGTAATATTTACATACTACTAAATCGCTAATGGCAATTTTAGTATCGGCACCACCAAGAAGGGTATCGGGCCGTGCTACTCAACTAAAGCTTCCCGTTCCGGTATTCGAGTACACCATCTCGTCTACGACTTTAAGGAATTCGAAGCCCGGTTCAAGTCAATGATCCAAACCCGTCAATTGCGCTACGGATCCTTCGACTACGACATCGAAGCCGAGTTGGAACGATACCGTGGTTTAGCTGAAAAACTTAGACCTATGGTCGCCGACACCGTCGCTTTGATCCACTCTGGTCTCAAGCAGAAGAAGCGCGTACTAGTCGAAGGTGCCAACGCCCTGATGTTGGATATCGACTTTGGTACCTATCCATACGTCACCAGTTCGGCCTGCGGTGTTGGAGGTGCTTCCACCGGTCTCGGTCTACCCCCTAGCAAGATCGGCAACGTTATTGGTGTTGTCAAAGCTTACACGACCCGAGTAGGTGGAGGTCCCTTCCCCACCGAACAGCTCAATGCCTATGGTGAAGCTTTGCAATCTATAGGCCACGAGTACGGCGTCACCACTGGTCGTAAGCGAAGATGTGGCTGGTTGGATCTGGTCGTACTCAAGTACTCCACCATGATCAACGGTTACACGAGGTAATATTTCCAACTTTGATTCCTTTAACAATTGTAATTAGTCTCAATGTCACCAAGTTGGACGTCTTGGATACTTTCCAGGAGATTCAAGTCGCCACCGATTACAAATTGGACGGCAAAGTTTTGGAATCTTTCCCAGGTAAACTTGTTGCACTATAAAATTTTAAACTTACTTTTCTACCTGCAGCTGACCTCTCCCAATTGGAACGCGTTGAAGTAGTTTACCAGACTTTACCTGGTTGGAACTGCGATATCTCCAACGTACGTACCTACGAGGACCTCCCCGCCAACGCCAAGTCCTACTTGAAATTCATTGAAGACTACTTGGAGACCAAGGGTAATTCTTTTTAACTATATGAAGTTTAAGTATTTTTTAGTTGAATGGATCGGTGTAGGCCCTTCCCGTGATGCCATGATCCATATCCAATAAGTACGTCCTCGTATCGACCAATCTATGCCTCCTTCCACATGATCTTTCGGTTGTCCTTTGCTTTGTGACTCCTTTTAGAAATTTACTGAAGTCAAGTTTGTTAAGCGTACCTTTTACTTTCGATCTTGGTTTATCCCCTTCCCCTCCCCCACCATTTTTTGATCTTCTCAGTAAAATGGATTTTAATTGTAGAAATGGTTGGTATTTCTTGGCTTTCTTTGCTGCACTTTTAGTTTATCTTGATATTCAAATACTAAGTATGTTGTTTGGTATTGATAGTTTCTTTAGAGTTTAAGTTAACTATAAGACTATTTTTGCATCTAGTAGCACATTTCAATTGACTGTAAAAATAAGCTTATATAGGTAGTTTCTAATTAAAATAACATAAAAGGCATATTTATGATTGATATGCAAAGTATAAAGTTAACGGACACCTGCTATTTAAGATAATAATAAGATATGAATATAATGTCAATTTCAAATGTATTTTATCAAGCTTTACATTTGAAAACTCAACTACCACCTTGAAGGCATACAGGATTTAATTTTCCAGTAGGTCCACCGGTTTCTTAATAGTTAACCCTGACTTGGAAGAGATGGTATTGGAAATGTTAGGTGTACTAAACCAATGGAAATTCCATAGATTTTGATTATCAAAGCGAAACCTCCCTAAACTGTTTTTCTCTTGAATAGAAGCTTTGAAATTGAACTGAAATTTAATTTCAAATCTATCATCTCAAGCCAACTTGTATAAAGCAACCAAACGATCTTTCAACTAGAAAGCTTAGGCATACAAGCACAATGTGGAACAATTTAGCTAATCTATTACGAGTTGGCGACTCTATCGACCAAAGATTCCACCATTACTACGATACTAAGCCGACCAAAAGTGAAAGGACAACGGCGAGCATCTTGAAGTCCAGTGAATATGCCAAACAAGTGTACGAACTACAATGCATGTTCCCAGAAGCAGGTAACATTATTTTAAACTAAGCTTTCGTAACAAAATATAAGATCCTTTATACCTGGAGAACTGTTGCCGCCATTACAAAGACAACCATGTATCTCGAGTATGTGCTAAATTATTCCAACTCAATTCCAGCCACTACCCGACAATACCAACTGAATGTGTACATGACCCATACTCACATACGGTCCGCAACTACTACCTGAATATTCTCAACGAATTATTCCCCGATGTCCAACTTGGCTACCTCCGCCAGACGATTCTCAGCTATTCACACTCAGTGCTTTATGAGTCTGTGGAATGTCTACTGGCAGCCCAAGTAACTCCAAAACGTCAGTTCTACCATCTTATAGAACCTACCGACATGTTTAAGGGTGACGCATACCGTATGGGTAGCTACTACCGATTTCTCAACCTTTACCCCAAAGTTCCCAAATCCACGATAAGAGCAGTGTTAGCTGAGACCAACTTTGACTACATGTTGGCGTGGCAGCGATTGGAACCTATAAAAGCAACTTTCAGCTGGATCAACGTACTAATGGAAATGGTTAGTCCAAGGAAAATAGCTCACGATGCTTCTATGTTCGACCTAGAGCTCCTACAGGATGTCGAAGCAGTCTCCAAGCTTGGAGCAGTCGACCCAACCACCAGCGACTGGGAGACAGCGGTCGCTATCAACACAGCACAGTATGATAAACTCCGTCAACTTATAAATTGCCAGTGTTGTTATTCGGGCTACCCCTTCGAATCGTTAATCCAATGCAGCGACGGGCATCTGTTTTGTTATGAATGTGTCGACCATTATGTCACCGAACTCATCTACGGCCAAACCCAACTGAGTCTAGATGGAAGTGTCAACTGTATCGACTGTTCTGACTGTAGCAGCAAGTTCCCTGAGGCCGAGTTGGCACGGGCTTTAGGGAATCAAAAGCTGGAGGACCTACACCAGGCTAGCTTGAATTTGGCACTGGAGCGATCCAATTTGAGGCTAGCCCGCTGCCCATTTTGTAAGTATTGCGAAGTGGACACCGGTCCAGCTTTACGGAAGGTTAAAGTGGATCGTATACTATTCTTCATCGGGCTTTTTATTGGGAGTCGTTCGCTAGCTAGCTTTCCGATACCCTTCTTCCTACTAGTCTTGCCACTGCACATATTTACCTTAGCTCTCATTGCCCTAGCTTCCGTACAAATATTGGATATTGATCCTTTAGCCTACTTCCCCAACGGCGTACCATCTATCTTTATACAGAAATCGGCATACCCCTTCCTTCAGTGTCATGGTAAGGACTGTGGGCGATTGTCGTGCCGCACTTGCTTCCAGCAGTGCCTACCGAGTCACCAGTGTCTCCAGGATGAAAAGGAAGCCCTACGCCTCAAAGTTGAACAAGCCATGGCCGACGCTGTCAAGCGTACCGTAAGTAAACCTTTAGTTTTCACATGTTAAAATTGAAATTATAGTGTCCCAACTGTAACCTCGGCTTTACCAAGCTGGACGGATGCAACAAAATGACGTGTAGGTGTGGCTATGTCATGTGCTATTTGTGCCGACAGGATATCAAAGTACAGTCCTACCAGCACTTCTGCGACCACTTTAGGTTTGACGTCGGTCAGCCCTGTACCAAGTGTCGCCGCTGCGACCTGTACCGCGATCCTGATGACGCCTCGGAAGCCCTCAAAGCGGCCGAGTTGGAGCGGGAGCGGTATATTCAAAGTAACCCCAAACTTGCCAACGGTGGTGGTAACTACACAACTTTAAAGATATTTTGAATTTACTTATACTTTTGCTTAGAAGTTATGCCACATGTCGCGCATCATCCTGGATTTCGTAATGAAGTCGTCAATCGCCTAGCTAACTGGTTCTTTCACTGAGCTCCTGCTAAAGTTAATTGGCGCGATGAACCGGATCAGACCTACTTTAGATGTCTATTTGTAAATAGGATCAACGTATAGTAGCTTATGTAAGACAATGGGGTTTGTATTGGTGTACTATTTATTATTTGTGACGTTGTACTTAGGATTGAATTAAACTTCTGCTATTATTCTTTATGTAACAATGGATTTTTAAAATATATGTCTTTTTCTCATTAGATTTAAAGCACTCGATACCATAAATATATATCCTTTGTTTTTATGCGGTATAAGCTTTTGTATATTTTTTAATAAAATATGCTTTTAAATTTACTATTTCCTATTTCGATCTTATTTTTTCGATTCATCGCTCAACTCAGTTTTCGAAAAGTTGTTTACAGTCCGATTAAAATTCAGCCTGAAGGCAAAAGCAGGGCTTAACACTTACATTAGTTTACTTCAATAATAAAACAGCAGTATGGTGGAGGACCAGATTCAAACAGATAGCATTTTATCTGACCTATGGTTCAGCAAACTTAAAATCGACTCTAGCGATGAAGATGCGAAACTGGTAGATAACCCCATAACGAATGACTCAATTCCAGTATCTATAGCAATAGAAGTTCAGGATGAAATTGGAGTCGAGCCCAGTATAAAGGATTTGAAGCCAGAGTTCGACAGTAAAAGATTGAGTAAGAAATATAACAAATTGAGGAGGCGTATCAGAAAGTTAGGGATAGGTGGGTTGGAGGCTGAACTGACCGAGCTCAAAATCTTTTACCCAGCTGGTAGCGATGAGCTTACGTTACAGCGGCTCCTCTTCGACGTTTCAGTGGCCAAAAATATTGAGAAGGTGGATATTATCAAACCTCTTTTAGGAGACTATGATGGTGTAGGAAGATACTTGGTATGTATAGACTTTGAAGCTACATGTAGTGACAAGCCTCAGCTGTCGGGCAAGCTGAATGAGATTATCGAGTTCCCAGCATATGCTATCGACACAAAAACCAACACTATAGTAACAAGATTCATATTTGCTAACGATTTACTTTTTACTAAAGGTTAGTCGATTTCACTCCTACGTACGACCCACGTTTTGCCCCTTTTTGACAAAGTATTGCACGAAACTTACTGGGATAACTCAAGTATATACTTTGTGTTATATTTAGCCATACTAATGCCAGGTATCTTAAAAAGGAAACCATCGACATAAGCCCCGACTTTCCCACCGTCCTATCGAGTTTCAAGGTTTGGTTAGAGCAACTTGCAGCTAGAGACCAAAGCCCAATCGATGGTATCTTCTATATTTTAACTTAAAATTTAACTCCTTGGATCAGATCCACTATCTCAAGTTATCACATTTGCCAGTTTCGGTCCCAGTGACTTTAACCACTTCCTTCAGATCAACTGCCAGCTGCACCAAATACCGTTCCCCAAGGATTTCTATGCCAATAGCTATAGGTACGTAGACGTGCAACGGCTGGCTTCCCAAATCTTGAAGGCTCTACAGAAAGCTAAAGAGGATGGGGAGGACCTCAGACAACCAATCCCTCACCTCGATCTAACTGTACCGAATATCTGTATACCGGGGTTAACTGCTGTCGCTGACCTATTTGGAATCAAGTTCCATGGCAACGCACACAGTGGATGGGTTGATACCCGAGTGATAGCTGATTTGATCATCTTGTGGCGGACCTACGGTTACTGCATCTACCCAAACTCCATCTTGAAGTACAACGACTACACCGAAAAGCTTACGAACCTACTTAAATGCACATGATGGTAGGGTAACTCTAATTCTAGGTAAAGAAGGATACTGTGATTCTTAATTTTTACTAGTATCGTACAAATCAATTCTAAAATATAGTATTTAGAGACGTATCAAAAGTAAGCGAGTTCTCAAGTGACCTATACATTATTGAAGGTTTAAATGAGTGTTATATGCTCAACTTTCCATAGATTTATTTTAATAGACTAAAATTAACATTAACTATATTCCCACCATTGGCTATTTTGGTTATTTTTACCTTACTAAAGTCATTGCCTTATCTCGATGAAACATACTATACCTTTGCAGTAAAATATATTTTGAGATGTTGAATTCTCCAAATATAGTAGGGATTGTTTAAAATCTGTAGTTTCTATAGTTTTCAACGTAAGCAGCTTAGGTGCTTATATCCTCTACCCCATATAGCCTTTTACATTTTTTGCAAAGGTTTAGCTGAGCTATATATAAAGTCGGAAATTTTCCGAGAAATGAAGGTATTGAAATGAGACTGCTAAATTTTTGCAGATTCTTTGAGTTTATTCAGAGGATATTTGCCTTCACCTATAAAATATATAATAGTGCATGTCTATTCGTTGAATTTGATAGTTTACAAACTATTTACAGCTCACACTTTAAATTGGCTTAGCATTTAGGTAAGTCACAACTTGAATCTAATCGCTTAATTTCAGTTCGATATCGAAGCAACACTTAACTTCAACAAGAAAGGGCAGTCGAAATACATCATGAAATCGCTACACAATGTCTTTCACGGTTTAAGGGAGTACGTAAACCCTCTCCTAAAGGAATCCAACTTTTCAGAGACTGGATACTTGACAGCTGAAGAGGTAATGACTAAATTTATTAGATTAAATTGACTTTTGGGTAGTTCATAGCAGCTGGGGATTTCTTAGTTTACAAATGTCCAACCTGGACCTGGTAATTTGAAATTGATTTGCTTTAATAACAATGATATAGGGAATCGGGTGAAAGCTCCAAGTACAGAGACTACTTGCCGAAAAATAAACAGTATTTGATAACGAAAAATGGTAAAGCGTTTTATGAAAACTTATCTGACCCATCCATTAGTTCCATGCCTTCGTAGAGTTAAAGATTTAGGAAATACTGAAGAGATGATTGTTGAGAATGACGATGGAGAGGGTTGGGTTTCCGCTTTCCAAAATTCCAGTAAGTTTTGCAGGTTTATAAGTACTTATCTAGCTAGGTGGAAAAGATTTTACCCAAACTATTTTGGAAATTGAAGATGAGATAAATAAAGACGATGCCGTATCTGACTTGACTAATGGAGTGGACAAGCTAAAAGTTAGTGATCATGATGCCACCTCACCAGATTTGGACGGGAATGCACACGATGAGATTCCAGACATAGATGATATCCCTGATATCGACGATAACGACGACTTCGAAGACAACTCAGTAATTATTTTTGACCTTGATTATCCTACTAATCCAATCTCACGTAGGCTACCGTAGAACCAGCCGTAGTTGAGGAAGCCCCAGAACCCAGTGACGACAATAATCTTTTGAAGACACGTACCTATGATATCGCCATCACCTACGATAAGTACTACCAGACCCCGAGAGTATGGTTGTTCGGCTACACCGAAGATAACAACTCCCTCACTTCAGAGCAGATCTTTCAAGATATCTCACAGGACCACGCTCAGCGCACAGTCACTTATGAACCCCACCCCCATTTATCAACTGATTGGGCTTCCATCCATCCCTGTAAGCATGCCGAAGTTATGAAGAAGCTCATTCAAATGGCCAAGGATTCAAACAAGACCGAAATACGAGTAGATCAGTAAGTTTTTGGTTGTTTTTGGAATTCCTGTGTACTTATTACAACAATTTTTCTATCATCTAGATATATGATCCTCTTTCTCAAATTTATCTCGTGTGTACTACCAACTATGGACTATGACTACACTATCGATGCCGAGTAACGCTATCTTAAGTTTGATCCATTGGTAACTACGATCAGCTACCTGTTCTTAATCGATGTATACTTTTAAAATACAAATGTATGTACCTTGTACTTTATTATTATATAGTTTCTATGCAATATATATCAAATTTATTGGATCGTGCTTAGCACAAGTTAGTAGCTACAGCCTATTTCCAAACTTTTTATTACTTAGGTGAGTATGGAGCGATCGGAACTCCATACTACCAGGTACAAATGACTTTTTAGAAGCAGTATTATCAGCCTCTTTTTATTTGGCCAGCTCCTTGAATTTTTTAATACCTACAGTAACTTGTAGTCTATCATTTTATCAATTGGACCACAGTAAACATCATGTTAAGCCTCACTCAACTCAAAATTAGAACCTGTAAAGGTTATAAACTACGATCAATCAACTTGAGTGAATGCCGATCATCCATATTTTATAGTAGGCCGTGACTGTGCAAGTTTAATTAGGTCCTAATAAATTTAAGGGAAAAGGTGAGTAAAGCCAAGACTCATCCTTACCAGGCATCATCTGTTTCCTATCATCACTTAAATTGACGCCTTCCTTAAGTTTATTTACACCTTGTTGTAGTTTAGTTTCATCTTTGATCAGCTTGGGTCAAAGATGATAATGAACAATAGTGCTTTAAACAGTTGCATTTTTTAAGCTAAAATATGGGGGATTATATCCGATATATCAAAGTTTAAAAACTGAAAAGCTATTTTTTGGATTTATATACTCGATAGATAGAGGAGTAAATAGCTAAAGGTACTGCTTATCTTCATAATGTAATAAAGGGCATAACAAAGACATCTATAAAGGATTGATATAAAACATTGAATTTTAGTTTACACAATACTGAACCCAAATCTCAGCAGCTGAATGTTGTCAAACTAATGGTTGAAATTTAGGCCTAGCACTATTCAAAAAAATACTAAAGGCTTCTTACCTATTCTACAATTATATAAGTTTTTGGGTATCATTAATTGTAGATATATAGCTGTTTAAATACAATCTTATAATACGTTCAGCACATTTAAACTTAAAACTATTATTCCAGTTATCTACGACGCATATTATCCTTGACAAAGTATCGCTAGTAGTACCAAAATATCTAAAGATACATTCAATAAAGGGATTTGGGCCGCTCTGCCCAAGCTACATATATTTTCATTAACTACTATATATGTAATATGTTTAAGAATCCTCAAATCTGCACAAATATAACTTGATCGATAATTTGACTTTATAAGTTAAAAATTGATTTTAAGACCAAGAGATTTAATGGACAGAAGCATCATGGTTCGCTTTGAATCTTCCTCACTTAGCTACTAACAGGTTACCACATCTACTTACATGGTTTTTGAATATATAGCACCGCTTATATCTCTTACAATCAATAGGACCCCTTTATTTAATATTTTCCGACTATAGTAGGGATAGCAACTTTCCTTTAAACTACTTTGCCCAAATCGGTCCAACCATATTAGAATATATGTTGTTTATATACTGCACAAAATAGCTGACTGGGTCATCAACAGGTATAATCTTAATCGGTAGATCAATTTTTGACATGTTTTATCGGTTATAAATTGTAAATTTATTTCTATAGATGGAATCATTTTTAATCATATTTGTAACCATATATTATATCTCTTAAAAAGGCACATATTTATTTCAATAAGTTTCTGCTGTTTTATATGAGAACTGATAGTTTTGAAAGTAGCCTACTATATTCAACACCAGTTCTATTTAGCTTGAACTTATCAACAACTTATTGAACTTTTCAAATAATTGTTTGGAAAAAGCTTACCGTCCAAGCCAAGATGATTTTATTCCTATACGATTTTTATTTTGATTGTTTCTTATTAAATGCCTATAAATCTCACTATTGATATTATAGTTCTATTTGCATCTATTATCGAAAGACTAGATTTGATTACGGTTTGCAAATATACAGCCTTGTCCTCATTGTAGCGAACTAATTCGATTAATATAATCCTGTTTCAATACAATGCTATAAATAGTATATCTACTAAACATTAATAGCCGCCTTAAGATTACATTCATTTTAAAATATATGAATGTGGCTTTGATAAGTATCTATATGGCTTGAAACTTTACTCAATTTTCAGATGTAGTGGAACTCATCATAGTATTTTTCTTACAAAACACAATCATATCGTTCAGCCTCTGCACCTAATCGCTAACCTTGATTTGTGCTAAAACTAGAACAGACTTCTTATCATCGTCCTTCTCGTGACTGAACTATATGTTAGCGTACTTATCCCTTATACCCAATCCTTACCGCCAACTAAGATTATTGCAACCACTACCTCTTGTTGTAGATGACAGGGTTGTGATAGTCTAATAAAGTAACTGCCCTAGCCATAACTTTGGGAGTAATTACTCTTTTGGAACTGATTTTGTAGCTTAACTCTAAATAGGTTACCAGGTTGTTAAGCTTAGACCACATGCAGCTAGAGTTGCCTTCTAATTTTCTGCTTGGGTTATCATACCAGCCATGCAACTTTCCGTTCTCAGCCTTGAACTTGCTCAAGTTTTCAGAGTATATTTGAACTACCTTGACTAAGTTGGTGGAGTAGAGGATGACACTCAACCCACGCTGTTTACACTCTTGATTCAAAGCTTTTACAATTCTGTAGAGTATGTCTTGGGTTATAATTATACCTAGTAAGAATAGTATAATACAGAATAGTTGAAGTGTGCTGAACTTCATATTAGTATATTTAGAATGCGACGCACTTTGATAAATTTAGTTTGTATAGATCAATCTCATTCTGTAAGGTTGTGCAGTTCTAAAGTTAAATATCACCTCCATCTCACATGTTTGCTACTAATAATTTTATGATGAGTGAGCGATTCTAATATTGTAAGGTTGCAAACTTTAGATAGTACAATCAATTCAAAAGGGCTTTTCTCAACCTAATGTAAATCGTAATTGACCTATTTTACATCAGCATTCTTCTGGCATATTCGTGCAAATTGGTCTTGAAGTAGGTTAAACATCTCCATTCAATTCATCAAAGTTGCTTTTACGAGACAACCACTTATATGGTTCTAAAAACTAAAAGTGATAGACATACTATATTGTAGGCCAAAAAGAGTTAATGTGTCTTCTTTTTTCTTGGGATAACTAAGCTCCTATCCTAGCTTACAAATACGAATTCGATGGCTTGGTCAAAAAAATTAAAAGCTAGTTCCGATACCTTGCTGCATGTTGAACCTGTTTTACCTAGCTACTTGAAAGTAAAATAGCTTATTTGCTAAACAGTCTAAACTTGAATAAAGTGCATATTAACAGCTTGTCTTTACCAACTATTTTTCAAGGTTTTGTATCTATATAGCCTCGCTTCATATCTATAAAACATCGAAATGCTTATACAATATAAGAATCAAACTATATCCTAGTTTCTAAAAAGAATCTAGCACATCTACATTTCATTTAAATTTTATTTACAACAATCAGTAACGAAGCTTATGTCCTTGGACAGTGTTGGCATTAGAACTATCCACCTTGACTCGCAAAGTGATGGGGGCACCACCGTTCCCGTCCAATTGAATATCTTGCTTGGTAGCCATATCGGGTAACAACGTCAAAACCAGCTTATCTCCCTTTGCAGCGATGACTTTATCACATAGAGGTTTGATATCAATACTATCTTGACCCAACTTGTACTCTATCAAATCTTCTTTGTTGATGGAGGGGCTGTCGTTCCACTTCAAGGTGGTCGAGTTTTTCAAGTTGGAACTCTTACCTACTATAATCTTTCCATCTTTGTTCTGGATTTTCGATTCATACTTGCCCAAGTAGAACTGACACTCTTGAACTTTAGTGTAAGGGAAGTCGAAGCTTAGAATGACTTTGGACAGCTGGTAATCCAAGTTTTGAATCTTTAAGGGGTTAGTCTTAATATCTTGGTTGGAGGCAGGGATGTTGGTGTTAAGTAAAGAAGTTTGGACGTTGAGTTTGAGGTTAGGGTAGCTGTGCTTGACACTTGGGTCACCATTGCGTAAATGTAACTTCTTGAACAGGCTGTGGAAACTAAAACTGGTAACAGTAGTCGTTATTAAAACTAGAGGTAGAAGTTGCTTGATGAACATTGTTGTGGTTGCTGGATGGATAAGGCTGAGTTGAGAAGGAGGTTAGCTTGGTGAGCTTTATAATGGTTCAACTTTCGAAGCTATTTTTACATTTTCACCGTCTACTATATTTTGTCCGTGTTGAAATGAACCATCTTACAAAATATATAAGCTCATCTATACTTTTGCCTTTTATGGAGACTGCTATAGCCAATTAAGTTCTATAAGTTTGGAAATGTACAAACTTCATTGGATTTTCTTTGAAGTTAACTACAAAGGACCTGGCTGAAGGGTCAAGCTCTGAGCGGTATATAGGTTCTGTACAGGATTTTCTTGTAAGCTGCTTGGCAACCACTATAAAGTATTTTACAACCGTCAAGCTTTCGAATGATATAACTATTGAGATGCATACCCTTGGCCTTTGGAATAAGTTGCTTTTGTCCGCTATACTTATATAGGATTTTAATGCCTTTGTATAGGAGGAATACATTGCCTTATAAAAATTCATGTCTATGATGATGTGTTTATAATGATTAAAGCACTATAACGCAGCTATATCCAACTGCTAATATACTAAAATTCACTAGAGCTACCATTTTCCATCACTATCACCAAGAAAATCTGTAGTTTTACATTTAAACTCGTAAAGCCTATTCAAATACTCTGAACCGAATAGTACAGCTATTTTCCTCGAAAGTGGCATCTGTAATCAAGTACAATATGAATTATTATACATGGTCAATACATTGAACTTTCACAGAGTTCATCAAATCCTTGGCCAATATGTTGGACTAGTCTTGTTGCGTTCAGCCAAATCTTTTTGGATCAATTTGCCAGAACCAAAGAAAGATGACATCATATATATTTGAGTCACCATCCCTTATTAAAATCCAAATTGAATTTTGGCTTTGTTAAAGTCAACAAGAGTAAGGAGCTAGTTCCAAGATGAGTTTTAGTGGTGATTACCTGTACGGCGAAGGTAGTTTGGATGGATCGGTAGAAGCTTGGAACGATGGGAAATCTCCAAAGTTTGATACGTACGACAAAAAAGATAAAAGTTACCAAGATGAAGTTGAGCAGGAACCAGTGCAATTGAGTTCCGAAATGGAAGTTGAAGCCGAAGAGAAATCGGTTGATAAAGTCGATTCAAAGGAGGTTGAAAAGGAAGTAGAGCGTAAAGGAGGGTTCAACATGTGGCTACCATTCAGTAGTAAACCCAAGGTGAAGCAAGAAGCTTCCACCTCCCCCAAAATTATACCCAAGCCTAAGCCAACGACCAGTGGGCTGTCCCACCACTTCCTCACGTCCAATAAGAAAGATAATAAGGGAAACACAACTAAAAGTAAAGCTAAAGATAAAAGCTCGACTGTTATAACCGATTTGGATAACGACACCATGTTCTTTTTGTTGAACTACCTATCTATAAAATCATTGTTGGAATTAAAGCAGACTAACCGAAGGTTCAAATATCTGGTAAGCCAAGATAGGGTATGGGCTAGCCGACTCAAGGACATTAGCTACTCGAAATTGGATTGGAACGAGACAAGTAGTTATTTTTCAATCCATAAGCACTAATTAATTAATTAAATGTCTAGATAAAGAAGATTGGGAGGACACCAAAGTTTCAGACAAGCCAGAAGTCATGTTGAAGAGACTGTGGTTAAACTACGGGGATGAGTACCTACAGTTCAAACATCTGGATGGGCCTCAAGTCTACTGGAATACGTTTCAAGGCACCGACTTAGCCTCCATGTCCAAGCAACTCTACAGGCTGACCAACTTATCTAAGGCTAACTTCGTAGACAGCTTACCCCCAGATCCAACTGAATTTACTTATAGTCCGAGAGTACTTCCAATCGAGTCTGTTGACTAACTTGAACACCGCTTACTCTACGATGGACTTAGAAGAGCTAAAGGTTTATTCGCTAGCTTTACAAGGATTGGAAGGGGACAACTTGGGGATCAAGTGGTTGATAGAACAGAACCCCATCTTCGTGTATCACAACTATACGGCACCCGATTCAGGTTGATGACCTGGATGGTATATTCCAAAATATCGACCAGTACTTTGACGTTCTGTTGAATGAAATCCAACTGGAGAACCAGCTGATTCTCAAAATCTTCTCCGACGCCATGCAAGGTAACACCGTATTCTTGGAGCAGTTATTGTTAGGTCCTTTGGTTGGATTCCTGGGGCCTATCTTGGATACAGCTGAGGAACAAAGTGACATGTTACCAGAACTCTACCCTCAGATCCTCGTCAAGACTTTGAATTCAGGCCTAACTCTGATCGACAAGGTTAAAGACCTCGTCAGCGTTGATAGCAACCGATGTATAGTCGCCTTCTACAACTTCTTCCAACCATTGCTGGACAACCTAGTGAAGAACGAGTTACTGTTCCTAGATTTAAACTATGAAACATTGACAAAGAGCTTCTGGTACCAGCAGTTCGGTAGCTCAGATGGCAACAATGACGGCAGCAACAACGGGTTCTTCGGTTCGATAAGGAACAATCGCAACAAAATGTTCAGCTCGGTCTCCAAGGTGTTCAAGAAACCCGCTTACTTCAAATTCAATTCCAAGCGATCGCAGAGCGTAGATATTAGCGACACCCATGACGACCAGTTTCACGATACCGATCCGGACAACGAAGGTGGAAACCCTACTTCCCCCAAATCTCCTAGAGCCAACTCTTTACCGGCAACTACAAACAAGTTGGACTTCAGCAAATTTATATCAGAGCCCCTGGCTGTATCGATGATCACCTTGAACCAACAGTCGCTGGACCGTATTACCCAGTTCCTCGTCTTCAAGCAGATCTATCAGTGTCAGCGATTGGTCACCAACACCGTAGAGCAAATTTTTAACCGTCTCATCAGCTATTTGGTGGGGCACCATTTGACTAAAGGGTTCGATGCCACCTTCGTCGAGCTGCGGCTGCACCAATCCCAACAGTTCAATTCGTTGGAAGGGGGATCGTTGGTAGGTCCTGTACTCAGCTTCTTCGACCTCATTAAAGTAGTCGATCGTGTCACCAACCACGTAGACCACTACTTCCGCCAGCACATCGCCAAGTTTGTAGACCTGAACGATTTCCTCGACCCCAATGTCATCGCCAAGAAAAGGTTCGAGACGGCCGTCGACGGCAAGGTGGCCGAAGGTTTAGATTTGTCGATCCAAACTTTGATGTCCCACGTCCATACCCTTTTACGCCACCATCAGACAGCCCAAGACTTTAGACGGGGCAAGTTGGAGAGCCTGCAGCCTACCAATGCATGTAAAGAAGTCGTCAACTGTCTCATCGCCCATGTCAACTTGGTCAAAGGAGCTGACCTGGACGTCAAGATTCTAGAGGTTTTCTACTCAGAGATCGCATTACGACTCTTTAACGATCTATCCAAACACATCAAGATGTTTGTCTTTGACGAAGCTGGTGGGTACCAGCTGTTGTCCGATCTATCGGGCTACTTCAGTTGGGTTGTGACTTTGGACTTACCTAACGTCGTCAATCACTTCCAAGCACTCAAGGAGGTAGCTAACCTGTACTTGCTAAGTCCTGAAAACTTGAAGATATTGCTACAAGATCAGGAACGGTTTATGGGTGTATTTCATCCTGAAGATCTATTGGAATTTGTACAGCGACGAGCTGATTATAAGAAAATTCAAAAGTATATCGAGGTGGATGGCTGTTCGGTCATGTAAAGTTTATAAGTTGGGATTGAAGTGTAAGTTAGCAATAAAGCTTTATATAGTTAAGAATTTGTAGGTATAGGTTTATTTTTTGATATGTATAGAAAAATTTTTATAGCTCGCGGTACTCGGCGACTTTGACTTTGCCCTTGTTGATCTTACTAGCTCGATTGTCTTCATCAGTATCGATAGGATCCAAAAGGAACTGCTGCCAAGTATCCAGCAAGATAACCTGCATGCGTATTAGTTCTACATCCCCTTCGATTTCAGCTTCATTAAAAGACTGCTCATTTCCCTTAAGCTTCCCTTCAACTTTAAATAGCAGTTGATAGTTACCACACTCGGCAAAAAACTCCAGCCCTATCAAATTTCCTTCCTCCCCCTGTACATTAGAAGTAGTTTGGATTACATTATGGGGTTCCTTGAAAAAGAGCTGGGAGTCCAAATCGGTGCCTACTAGCTCTGAACTCAGTTGTCGGATACCTGATCGATTGTCTTTAATATTTAACTCTATACACCGCTTAGCTTTCTCGTACAGACTATTGACAAACTTCGAGTCGACATTCAAACCCATTTGGATGTTAGGGAATATAGTGGAAAACAGACCTAAGATGTTGGGACTACTTCCACTTACATTCAAATTGCTGAACCCGTTGAAGACTTGCTGTAGCTGTCTGCGTAAGCGCATCGCTTTGTAGGCTAGGAAGGCTGAGCCTACCCCCAAGAAACTTAGGAATATGGTTGGATAGAATATCATGGAATAAAGTAAAAGTCCAGCAGTTAAACCGAATCTGAAAGTTGAGATAGGGGAAAGTAGCTTGTAGGGACTTAGAAACCTTCCTAGTAAAAGACGTTTTATCAAGTCGGTGGGGAATTTGGGGTTGTGGATGTGGCGCTGCTGTAGGTAGGTAAATCGATTGGTTGGGTTTATTTGGATAGATTGGTGGATAATGGGTTGGGTTTGTAGGAATCCCGTCAACCTAGGTTGAAACTTTAAACTGATGTAGGGTGTTCGAGTTAACTTCAGCATGGTATATCTATCTCTTACTATCTCCTACCTTCTTGATAATTGAAAGAGACCACCTTTCAACATCTTTAGCTCTATAAATGACGGCAGACCTGACGTCACTATCGATCATCTAACTAATAAAAAGTAAATAAAATGAAGTTTGCTTGAGGCTTTTGGACTTGGAAGTGTATGTATTTCAAATTGAATTTTAGGTAAAGTAGCTTAGGTAGAATGAAAGTGACTTTGAAAAGTCAAATCGGCTGTTATTAAAGTAAGGCTTTTGATGAATATTGATAATTTTCGAAATTAGTTCTTTATTAAATTCAAGTATTTGATTTTTGTATAGGTATATCCATAGAATTTTATCCAAAAGTTAGGGGATTTAGTACAAAAGGCAAATTTTTCAACAGAAGTAATGCTTGAAAGATACACCTATAACTTTAAATCAATAAGAGATGAGTGAACTTGATCATTTTCATTTAAAGTGAACAGAGTAAATGAAGTACGAAATCTATAAACTTCAAGTAATTAAAGAACTGTAAAGTATAATATCGATAACTTGCAAACTTTTTACTATGCTCATGTTTTGGTTTTTTATTTTATAATTAAATTATTGAAAGTTATAAATTCATCTATATTTCTATACAAATCATCCAAGTTCCTTTATTTGTTGTATCTTTACCACATCGATATAAAATAACTTGCCAGTCATATCTTTTCCCAAAATCTAAAATCCCACTTTAAAATACATATTCTTCTCAATTACGAATGGTTCATTAGCGATATCCCATATATCGCTGTCATCGATAAACTTCAAGAATGTATTCGTGCGAACGTAGTTCCAAAATTCAATTTGGTTTTCACTCAAGGTAGGTTGTTCTTCCAACTTCAAATTGGGACCAGTTTTTTGAATGCAGTTGAAGATCTCAATAACTTTAGCATGGACATTAACGTGTTGGGAACAGTCGGTGATTTTGGCGTAGATGTAGCCCAAGTATTGAGAGAGGTTAAAACCGTTGTCACTGAGGACGAACTGTTTGAAAGAAGCGGCATGCTCGCAGTCTTCCAAAGAGTTGAATGCGTTGGCTTTATGATTTTTTTTGAATATGAACATCTTTTAGAGTTGTAGCCTATATACTACCTGTGTTGTTGGCTCTTTTGGATTTATAGGGGTATGCTGGGAGGTTCTTTGGGCTTTATATCTAATTCCAACTTGTACAAACCTCAAAGTTAAGAGTATAGTTCTCGTTTAATGGCCAGCAGTTGTTGATTTAAAATTTTCTTGTCGTGATGTTGAAATTAAAAGAAAGTATAAAGTGTTTATATAATATCGACTTAACTCTCTAGTTAAGTTGTAAATCGAACAATTGGACAATTTTTCCTTTTTAAGTAACTCACGATAGCGCCACTACATGACGAAATGCTGCAGGTCATGCGTCATTATCTCTCCCTTATTCTTACTCCTTCAGTGGAAATAATATTCTTATATGTGGCCAATTTATGACTCTCTTCTGAGCTATGATATATATAGCGAAATTTGCACAGAAAGAGAGATTGGTCTTCTTTGAATTCAGGATTTTGGGGTTTTAAGATCTCTTTTAGATTGGGTTTTCTGAGGGATTTTGGTCTGTTGTTTTCAGGTCTTGGGTTTTAAGATCGTAGATTCAAGTCAGATTAGTTTAATTAACCACTTAAAGATTCCTAGCCAGTGGTTTTGCAAGGATTAAGAGTTTTGAAAATTTTTATTGGTTGTAAAGAATTCAACCGTGTCTATATTAGCCAGCCCATAACATGATAAACATATCACGTCCCATACTGAAGGATTCACCAAGTTCGGCCGAACCTACTCGACTGGAAGTTCAAGCCAGTGGTCATACACTCGGCGAAGTCGATCATGCCAACATATAGTATGTCAACTTAGCTCTTCAGTTAAAGCGGAATTGAACATCGAATTAATTTATTTTTTATAGGTAGTCCACGTGTGTGCTACTACTTGACAATGTGCTTCGGATTACGTATTTTCATTTTTCACATATCCTTTTCTCACGCTTTAAATTATTATCTACCCAGTTCCCATCACTCTAATTCGCCACTAATTCACTTAAATTTGCCTGGGATCGATTCCCCGTTATGGATATAGTCTTCGTTTGCCCTAGATTTCGGACTTTCCAATTGCCACCTTGCAGAGTAATTGGGATCTAGCTTTGATGGCAGACTACAGCAACCAGAACATGTGTCTTACCTTTTTGTTGGAAAAGAATCCACTGGCATGTTTCCAAGCTATGGCTTTCTCCAGAGCTATGATATACATATCAGAATTCTTGCCCAGAAAGAAAAGAGGTCTTTGGATTTTTTTGGGATTAGGGTTTTCAATTGTTTTTAGATCTTTGGGGTTTTGGGATCGTAGATTTAAGCTGGGTTAGTTTAAGTAAACGTTTTAAAAGATTCCTAAAATACGTAACCCAAAGTACATTATCGAGTAGTAGCACACATGTGGGCTACCTATGAAAAATAAAATAATCTAGTATTCGACATCCGACTTAGCTGAAGAGCTAAATTGACATAGTATTCAGGTCTGATGAGCAACTTTACCTTTACAATGACACCTTCTACATTTAAAGTATGATATACTCTCCGAAATAGACCAAGTTTACATTTAAATAAAGTATATTTATTAAAAAGTTATAAAGATTTACTAATCACTGATTAAAATTATCCGCATCCTTAGCTCTTTAACTACCTATTTCCCCTTTGAGTGGCGAGCCAAAGATTTAAATTTAAAGTTCGTATTGGGAGATTCTATTAGAGTAGGATGCTATATGTTCTGATATTGTGCTTCTAAGGTTTTAAGTCTAGTAAATTGGACATACTCTTTGAAAATCATGCCCATTAGGTTACTTTACAACAAGTTTTGCCAGTTAACAAACTTCATTCTGTGGTCGAGCCATATAGTAATGTACTGTTTTGTAGATATTTAACAAATATATATCTCGAAACTAATGGTTTTTTATGAAGGATAATACTTCTATCGAATACATAGCAAAATGTGAGATTAAAATTTTATACTTCTTTACTGATAACAAACTATTGATATTAATATTTATGTCTGAATGCAATAAATCCTGTTGAAAGGAAAGGAAGGTAGGCCTTTATAAAAGCAATTCAATCACTAGTATATAAAAACAATATTTCTAAGTTTGCAAAACCATGGGATTCAAATCATAGAAGTATTTATAATAAGCTAGATAAGAAGAATCAGGCTATTGCAAAATGTTAATTTGTATGAGAGTGCTAGGGGAGATGTCAGTATAAAGGGATTCAGCCACTACTTTGTCTTGGAAATTGCACGGTATGAAGGAGCAGGCTAATATATTTGGATTTGTGATGGAATTAGTTTATCTCGTCGATTTTATCGTATAATTTCATAAAGATTTATTTGAATCCCAATGCTTCTGCTAGCCTATTCAATGCCATATAATAAGCTGAAATTTAGATTATAATGCGTTTCTAGGTTAACATTTGATATTGGAATGAAAATAAAAATTTATATATCCAAGAAACAGTCAGTTCATCCTATAGCTGCTAATAGTAAACTGGTAATATGAAAGTAAGACCAGACTTTGAAGATTCTCAACATCCCAAGAAACTAAAATCCTATATAAACTTCAAAACCAACTGGCTTACAACGTTAAAATATATCAAGATGGAATTTAGCTTACATCAACTATTTACGTTGTCTTACTATTATTAAATACGATGTCAGCTCATGAAATATCCCACAACATCATAGATCTGCTGAACCAAAGATATAGGGACCGAGAGCTGAGCATTATTCTTTACTCATCCAAACTATTCAAGGTAGCTCAAGAACATCGTAACAACATCGTCTAATATAAGATTTCGATCTAAAATCTGAAAAGCTGATATGAAAACTGATTTTATTTGTACAAGAATTACTATGCGTGAAAAAAACTTAAACAGTCCGAATATGTACCCTGCCTATGATTTCAAAGTAAGCACCAAGGGATTATCTACTCTTAGTACTATGCTTAATTCACTTACTATGAATGAATTTATCAGCAACGTTCTATACTCCAGAACTGATTAATCCAAAGGGCCTTGGCTGGCGGTAAATACTGGTTACAAGTTATGGTTACGTATCCTTGTGGCTTTTTAGGAATAAGGATTTCGATATCGAGCATAATTTATATGGATGCTGGGGAAACACTAATAACTACGGATAGGACGGAGGCTCAGAGCAGATATTGATTATAGCCACGTTAAAGTTAATAATCCCAAGAAAAGACGGATCTTGCTGCAGCTTTATTGGTTGGTGATAAAAAGATTGATATCACCATTTCGTTTATAAATTGAATACAGTTGTAACTACATTGTAAATACGTACATGTAGATTAAAATTGTTTTATGTAAAGAAATTTTAAGCTATATGGTAAATTATAGTATATATTACATAAGACAGGTAGTAATGTTTTACTAAAAATAGTACTATATTAGTGGACTGCATCTGCTATTAGAATAAATTTATAGATATAGTATATATATTAAAATTTTATTTCCAATCTCAGATGTAAAAATAACGGCACGTCAGTGATACAAATCGTGGCTCACAGCAGGAAACAACTAAAAAAGAACCCATTCAAAAATTCACCATGCAGCCTGGATGACAGACCGTCTCCTAACACTCAAAGAAAATTGGCAATCAATGGACTTAACAATATGCCTAAACTTAGTAAAAGAAACTGTATTGGCTAGAATATACGTTTTTAAGAAAATATATTATATAGAAAGCTTAGTAGTATCAATGTAAGTTTACCGCCATGGATGCAATTGACTTCCATTAACACAATTGAAAGGAGTTATCTGAAGAAGCTGTTTGAAGTTTAGAATGGCTAAACCATATATGATAAAGGATGGCCTAATATATATAAAAACACACTAAAGGTCATTAGCTTATCTTGCATAGTATACTAACGGTATGGATTTGAATAAGCTTGTATAGGTTCGAGTAAAACCACTTAGATGGTGGTAACTTCTCCATCTTAACTCTAAAATACTAGATGAAAGAATTCTACAGCCAAGCTCAATAAGTTTTCAAACTGTCAAAATTTAGATATATAAACATATAAATTGGTTGATATAGTGGTTGGCATATATCTCAAGTTTCATTTAAAATACCCAAATAGAAAAATTCTAACGATATATATGCTATATGAGAATATATATGTTTTTTTTATAAATTGATTGAAATAAATATTTATATTATAAAGTTGAAACTAAGGCGTTTTTTCATAACATTTGCCAAACTTTTTGGTTCCACGTATATATCTTTTTGTTTAACTAATAAAAATACGTATATATGCTATTGAATTTTGATTCTCTTAAATCTTGTATAGCATTCAAAGCTTTCTTTTGAAAAAATTTTAATGAAATTTGGGTATATACTAACATATAAAGTGTTGGCAGTTTACAAACTTTTTACTTGTGATTATATTTTATGTAAAGGCATAATTGATACCTTTAGGCTATAGGAGCATAACTATCTTAAAGAAACGAAAGTAAAGCTTTTTGGTTCACAAGTATTGTAAACCTAGTTCATTTCATTTGCAGAATCGCATAAGTAGCTTGGTCTCGTAAAAATAGGTTTAGCAAATTGAATGAGAAGGATCGGCCAACTGCAGAATGCTGATTTGCATAAGGATGTCTGTAGAATGTCTGTATGAGGATCCAACTCCAACCCCTGTTTGAACTGGGAAAACTACTTCGGATTGGTTGTCTCATCCATGGTTTGTGCCTTATAGTGGGGATATCTCCAGTTTATGGTAAAGTAATGAGTAGTAAACCTGTGAGATGGAAGTGAGACTTAACCTATAGCTATACAGCATTACAGATAGTTGCAAGCCTATATAAACTTCATACGCAATTGGTTACAACACTTTCTAAATACATTAACATGAAATTCAACTTGTTGCAGCTACTTTACGTTACATTGCCGATGTTAAAGGCAGTAGTAACTCAAGATATGTCCCGTGATATAATAACCAAGTTGAACCAGGAACGTAAGTCGCGAGGGTTAAGCACCATTCCCTATTCCATCAATCTATCCAAGGTAGCTCAAATCCACAGTGAAGACTTGAGCAAGTTCAAGGCTGAGTACGGACATTTGCACGACTGGTACGGTGAACTGGCTTGTAAGCTGGAGAAGGACAACAATTGCATGTGGGCCAAACCTAGGAAGTTGTCGGCGTACCAAGGTCTTGGCTACGAAGTTAGTTCCAAGGGAGCAAAGACTCCCAAAGATATAGTGGATGTGTTTACTTATTCAGAAAAACACAACGCCGTCATATACAGCAAAGGCATGTGGGCCAGCAGACCTTGGTTGGCAGTAGGTGCTGGGTACAAGGATGGGTACGCTACCATCTGGTTCGGTCACGAAAAGGATGACGGTAAGAAACCTATTCCATTACAGCCTAGAGTTAGCCCTCAAGTGCAGAGGTTAAACGACTTGGTTATGCTTCGATTGAAAAATAAGAAGGCGGGATCCACTACTGCACCCAAAAATTAAATTTGAATATAATTAGTTTCCTTTATATGGTAGAATTTTTCCAAATGATTATTTCAAAAGTTTAACCAAAGGATTTATGAGACTTCAAGTTAAATAAAAGGATCATTCTGAATATAGCAAACTCGACTTAAACTTTTCCACTTTGTGCTACTTCACTTATATGGTTATATTGCAAAAGTTCAAGATCAAATAAGCTTTATTCAATACTTATTTACTCATACCATTTGAACAGGATTTTATCAGGAATCATCAGTAGTACTCAAATTTGAATCGACGATATTCATTGTAGATACTACCTTGCAGCTGATATCGGTATCTCTTGATCATTCAAGCTTAAGGCAAATATATGTAGACTATCAGAACTTTTCCATAGCTACTATCAAAATAATTGCCGTTGCTTTTAAAAGCTATAAATCACTAAGATAGTCTAAAGTTAATTTACTCGTTGTTTCTTGAGCGCCCGAAATCCTATCCATCAAAAACATGAATGTGTCAATTTTAAAAAATATACCTAACCAAAATAGCTAAAAAGTTACCGGAAGATTTAGTCCATCGACTATATCCCTGTCTCCTTCGCATATCCGATCAGCTCGGTTTAATTTACCTCGACCGATAAGTTGTCGCATAAGCTTGCTTAGCTCAAAACTGCTCTCAACAGCTGTTTAGGTATAAGTGGCTGCCGACCTCTGGCTTGAAAACTATAAATGGTCGTTGAGTTGCCATAGCCACCCTACTTTTTCAACCCAATCTACCATGAGCACCCGAAATCAGTCCCAGCCGTCCAAGAAATGTGTCTGCTACGACTACTACGCGACAACACTACGAGCCTCATTACGACAATCCCAAAGCTTGTTGGCCCTACTCCAAGCCTACTTGGTTGCAAAGTACCTACCCTTCACTTTAGAAATCTCCCCCCCTCCAAACGGTGGGATGATAGCGTTGGCATTCTACATCGTCGATCTGATGGGAAACATGCTTACTTTTGCTATGCTCATCCTATCCCTACTCTCTTTTCTACTGTCCAGTATATTTGTGGAGTATAATGAGAAGACGAGGAGGTTCGAGCGCTACCTCCAAGCTCTCGATTTGGACAACTTGACGTCAAGGCCACCCCAGAACACCATGGTGCTGGCTGACCGCCTGTTCTCAGCAGGTATACCCGAGTTTCTATCAACCGTCCTGGCTTTCACATGGCTGTTGACCTCCATACTAATCCACTATCTAATGCCCAGCCTCGAGCCAAATACAAATCTACAGGTACTCTCAAATGCCAGCACGAGCTATGGCCTGTTGGTTCTGTTCCCTAACATGTGGTCCGTTGTCAATCTGCTGAATACCATAGCTTGGCTGCTGTCAGCCTTCTTGGCCTTTGCCGATCTGTTTTTCACCCTCCCCTAAACCATTTTCCTATAAAAATTAATTTGTTCTGTATTTAAACCTATGTTTCTCTAGATACTATAAGACTTCTAATTGGCATTTGTAGCAGAAGTGTCAGTATTGTGCCATTTGACCTCAGTAGGAGATAGTACACTGGCCTACATCAGCCACTGTATCTTTCTCTGAGGCAGTTTAGACCTAAAGTGCTGTCCAAAGGCACAGCTACAGTAGCTGCCTAAGTGGCATTAGCTTTGAGACTATTCATTAACGGTTTTGAGAGCGACATGCAGAAAAATATTCGTCCGCATTTTGATTTATGAATACAACTAATTTATTTTCTATTCTAGTTTATAGTGTGGGACTGCTGAGCCATTGTTTCGAAACCTTGGCAGCCGTCAAATTCAGGCTACTTTCCAAACCATCTGTGCATACCGGTACTCTTGTAAGAGAGCTTAATGCTCTAAAACTTTATACTCTACATATGAAATTCTAAGGGTTTGTTGGATTCTTTGCAAGGTATAGATTAGCGTAGACAACCGTAAACTTTTGTAAAGGGCCAGGCTAAAAGCCGATATGCCGAAAGTTTATAACAAAGTGTAGCTTTTGTAATCGAGGATATTCCATCTAGGCTACCAAAAACTAGCAAAAGTTGTAAGTTACATAGAAGTAAGATCAAACGCCTGCACTACCTAGCAACTAGGTCCAAGTAAGAAAAGCGAGCATCTTGACAGCTGGATAGAGAATGCACTACAATATCGATAGTGCCTACTCAATCGTGATATTTAGCTGGATGGGACGTTGAGTTGAGTATATCATTTAAAGTAGAGGATTGTTTGCAGCTAGTGTTGCTTTCAAGCTCTATCGACAAGGCTTGTTGCAGTATCGCCTATTAGCTTCTTTAGCTTAAACCTACAAGCTGGAGCTAGATGAAGTATCGTTGCTAGTAGATAAAAGTTCGCTGGAAGGTGAACTGGAAGGCATCTGGTATGACGCTTACCATTTAAAAGGCCATATATATAAATAATCAAGACTCTACCTTCACCTTTATTAGAGATCTACCCCAGAAATTTAGCAAAGCCTTGAAGACTACAGCTGCCACCTCGATTAAAACTCCTTCAAGGTTGTATTGCTTTCAGAACTTACTGACTTGGCTTCGCCTATGAAATTTTTCAACGTAGCGTTGTCCATGAGTTTTAGGGACATGTTGCGTACAAAGTCCCAAAATTCGATCTGCTCTTTATGTAAGGCATCCCTCTCCTCCAGCTTGAAGCTGATGTCGTTTTTATTATGTAATTTACGACTTGATAGATCTTGTGCTGAATATATGGCGTAGGATATGCTTAGGTACTACTCCATATCGAAATTGGTGTCCTGGATGTGTACTTTATAAAATATCCTGTGATCACATTCCCAATATGGATTATTTGATAAAGTTTTAAAATGTTGAGTATGGACTACTTTTGCTTTCCTCAAAGGTATAGTTTATTGATTGGGTAAATGACTTTGGCTCGATTAGTTGAGGTGTAGTTGGTCTAATTGAAATGCGAATGTGTACTCTAGTATACTTTTAGTCAACTAGCTTAAATTTAGCATAGCGAAGTGAAAAGGATTGGACTGAGTTTATTTATTAGCAAAATATATTATTACAAGTGCATCATCACTTCCTATTCCCATAAAACGCAGAATTACATCTACACTAATCGTTGAGTCAATAAGAGTTTTCTCGCTTAGGTGTCATTCATACCTAAGATTACTATACCACTTAGGCTTACTCATATTTATTAGTCATTGTTGTATTGGCTTTAACTGAACTCTCTTTGAGAAGTTGTCTTCACTCTAATCCGAATGTCTAGCCTGATTTTTTCAATATAAGAGGAAACTATTCAAAATATAGTTGAGGACTTAGTTGAACTGGAATTTACAATCGATTTCATATACTACCATATCTTTAGTTCGCTGGTGTTCCTAAAATTAATTACACATGTTTGGACCTACAGTAGGCTTATATTAACGATTATATTGAGGTTTGTAAGGATTTTAGCTCAAAAACTTGCTTTTCTAGAGTTAAATTTATTGATGAAAAGGGTGTGATTTATTATACAATTTAAAAAGAGCTTGAAGCTACAATAAGCACATACACTCTGCTCGAACTAAACGAAGTAGAGATAAATGAAAGTTGAGTTATTGTTATAAAGTATTCGAAACGGTAATAAAACATATACCTAAGTTTAATACTGTTAACACATCAATATCTTTATGAAGATGTTGTAATATCTATTTATACCTTGCAATCTCTATCACCGAACCTTATTTTTCTGAAGATCAGTGTCACACCAACCTGGATACTACTCCGTGCCATAAAACTGCGTTGATTTCTACAAGTTTTGTCACAAATAATTGACCATATTTTCTGAACAGAAAGCATCCTTTTTGATTAAAAGTTAGGTAAAACAGTTTTATAGTGAAGCATTTAAGGTTCAAACTTTATAAATTATAAGCAAATGTGAACTTTTACAAAATGTTTTAAGTAAAGCCTTTATTCTCCAAACAATATAAATACCGCTCAATTCCCACCTTTTCAGCTACTTTATCGATGTATTTATCCCAATTAACTTTCTTACTTTCTCTATGTATCAACTTCATCTCGACTTTAGCTCTAAATTCACCAGCCATTTCCCTACTTCCAGCTAAAGAAGCCAACCCCTACTTCAGTGCTGGGACTTTAGATCTATGCCCTGTATGTCAAAATCAGCCATCTTGCAATGACTGTCAAGTAGAAGTTGGCGAATTTATCAACGTACGCAACACCAGGTTCTGGGCCAAAATTCTATTGGAATTCGACCTACCCGATGGTGCAAAAACACCCATCCAATGTCAACTTGAGCTACATCCAGTTAAAGATCAGCAACTGCTATCATCCAATACAATAGTAAACATCTATCTACTAACCAAGGAATTCAACGTCAACACCAGTTGGAATCAAGCACCTCAAGATGGACCTCTAATCAACACCTTCAATGTGACAAGTACTGGAACAGTAGACCTGTCGCCATTCTGTTTCAAAGATAGTACCAAGCTATTTATAGCTATTGCTAAGAACGACGAAATTGGGCCACAAAATCTATTCTTCTACTCATCAAAGTCGCAATCTCCACCTAAACTAACCATTATCTAAACTGAACATACAAAATAAAATTTTCAAGTAGTCTAGACTAGTTTTAATGTATCCACTTTGCGAATAGATTAACTACATCAAATGTTCTATTCTTTAGAATTCTAGGCTTTGTAAAGTAAGGTAATTGTATGAGAAACACGTACTTTACATCCTATATACATCAGCTTGCTTTAAGTTGAAAGCCTGTATTTTTATGAAAACTAAATTTTTATGGAGCAACCAAACTACAAATAGAGCACTATCTTTACAAAATTTGTATCGTAGTCTTGTATAGGAACAGAAACCCTACATTCTAAGACATTATGGACTGATGGAGAAACTTTTTATAGTTTTGAGTATCCTATTACGAACGGTATATCTTTGAACTTTTGTTATCTCTACCTATATAAAGCCTGAAGACGTTATAGAAATAATTTAGGAGAAGAGAATAAAGGTGAATATGTCTACCAACATATATATTAATAATGTTCTTGTTCGAAGGGTGGCGTCCTCCTTGCGTTAAAGCTAAATTTTAGCAAACTTGCATCCTTCATTCCAAGAACGTAGAATTTATAGAATTAAACTCGATAAATTTCTAAGGTTTATAAACATAAAGCCCCTAATGTTAGATTACTTGCCTTTATATTATATAGTTTATTAAGGTTTTGTAAAACTTTTCATTGTTTAGTAGTGGAGTATTTGCAGTACAAATTTATATGTTCAAAATAGGAAGATTTACATGTATTTGTTGGAACATAGCCGTTGTAGATATTTTAATTTTTACAAGGGATAACTTTCTATAGGGTTACTATATCTTTTACCATCAGGTTCTTTTACAACTGTTAGAACATCTCAAGTACAAATTCCATGAATGGATGTTAATATTCATTTCCTTTGTTGGTGTAGCATGACTGTCATTAGATATACATGGATTCCTATCCCCTGCTACCTTTAATACCATGATCTATAAACTGAGCCAGCCGTGCAAAGTGGAAAAAACCTACCTTAGTAAATACCTATTATACGTACCTTTGATAAATCTAGACTTGGCAAAAATATTCTGCTACAGTTACTTTTGGCGACCAAACTTTAGGCAAGGAATCTTGCGTAGAAACTACTAATTTGATCTCATTTGTCCGAACTTAACTTATCTCAGACTAACTTTATACTACTATCTGATTCCTCTATAATATTTATAATTGTAGAAGATATTTGGCTGGCTATTATATAAATCTTAAAGCTCTTCCAGCTACTGCAACCATTCAGAATGCCGATATCTATTTGAATAGACCGTATATATAAATATCCAAAAGTTCTGCCAGAGTTATATTTTTAAAGCAACAGATATTAAGCGGAAGGAAGATGCCGATATAAAAGGAAATATTTTTACGGTAGTTTATTTTTAGATTGACACTAAGTTGTATGCTGCTACTTTCCATCACTTGGACGGCTAGTTTATAGGCAGATACTTTAATAAAGGGGCAAACTGTATCGGTTAAAGCTTTAAAAGCGGCATCGATCAGCTATGAGTATACTATGGCGTAGAAGTATTGGTGACAAATTTTTAGTAAGCGTTTAATACTCTGCTATAGTTATCGAAAGTCCGCCCAATATATGAGTTAGCTCTTCTGTTTCAAATCTTAATACGAGTGACCTTTCCCTACAGTAAAGGGGGTGGGGATGCTTTCATTTGATACGTAGGTGCATATAAATGCTGCTCTTAATTCATATATAGGCGGACAAACTTTTGAAACCTTCGTATTGATGTTGGCAAAGTGAAAAGTAACCCGTTTTAAAAACAAAGCCCCATACCATTAAATTGCAAAAAAGCCCAAGTATTAATCGGCTTTACCTTCCAATCTTCCCTTCCTTTATTGGGAATACAAGTGGGTAATTTCAGTTGCTGCTGGGCTTTATCTTTGTAAGACTCAAGCGGTATCCATCAATTTGAAATCGGCTTGCAATATATTTAGCTGAGTGCCTACAAAAGTTTAGCCTACATGCACCTAATATGGTAGAGAATTTATAATATGGATATAGATTATGTGTAAGCGAACCGTTATGTAAGCAAACTAACTCGCAGCTGAAGAACTTTAACCTATTTTAAGAACATCTAACCCTATTTAGCTAACTTGTTAGGATGCAGCTACATATTTTAAAAGTAATGGACGGTTCGACTTGAAGGTGTAGAAACAAACAAAAAAGTTCGGAATATGTAATGCTTTATTGAACTATACATTTGGCTGTTAGTGAAGTTTAAACTATAGATTAAATGGAACTTTTATATATAACATTAGGAGAGAGCAAGGAACAGATCGGCAAAAGTTAGAAAGGCAGATAGAGACCACGAAATGGCGTTGAGTTGGTGGACGATGGACCATATGTTAGGAAACAGGTGCAACAAGCCATAGCTTGAGCTACTAGTTGAAAGAACAGACAAGTTGGTAATGGGTTCCAGGTTGGGTATTGTGTAGCTAAAAACTATCGAAGTCAATAGCCATATAAAAGCTAGGACAACTGATATAGATTCAGGTAGACCTACTGGGAACAAATTGTGAGCTAGAACTTGGTTGAATCTTGACGGTCTCGTTGTCAAATCGTCGTAGTCTGAAGTTTGGAAGCAGCACTCGAACCTTCGAACCTTCTCATTGTACTCCATAAATATACTGGATAAGATAAATGAGATTAGGGATAGAATTAAGACGGCGAATATGAACCAGTTCTTGACGAGGTCGGTTACATGGGTCATCAAAGTTGTTGTCAAGTCGCTTGGGATAGGTAGGATTTTCAAGGTGAAGGGTAGGTACTTGGCAACTAGGTAAGCTTGCCCCAAAGCTAGGAAGCTTTGGGAGTGGCGTAATGAAACTCGTAGCGTCGTCAAGTAGTAGTCGTAGTAGATATCTTTAGTTGAAGGCTGGAACTCGTGTTCAATACTCATGTTGGAGTTAAGTTGGGCTGTGGTTAAATTGTAGAAAATAAAGAGGTAGCTTCAAATTAACGTCCATTTATAGTTTCCTAACAAGCAATCAGCTGACCATTTATACTTGTACACCAAAAGTAAAATTAGTTTCGGAGTTGGCAACCTTTAGCAATTAGCTATATGGAGGGAGGGTGAGGTAAATGTAAAAGGGAACAAGAACAATTTAGCTGTTGGGTTTCTTTGTAGTTCTTTCCCTAATTCCCTTATCATGTCAACAAATAAGCTGCTTGAATCCTTGGTTTCTCCATTCAAGCTTATAGCCAATGGTTTGGATTTGAAGTTTTAAACTTACTGCCAGACAATCATTAAGAAACTATATTTTCCTATAATACTATGCTAGCCAATTAAATTCTAAGGTTGATAAACTGAGAAGTTGACTTGAAATAATATACTACGAGTTTCTAGTAGCAGAAGGCTAATATCTGTTTAAGCTTACTTAAAATTCTGGCTATTTACAAGTTGCTTACCTAAAGATGCATTGCATTTCAACTTGGATTAGTAGATTTTACTAAACCCTTGACAAATTTCAAATAGATGCCATTTCTATCTATTTGTAATAAAGCACAATTTGACGATTGCAAACTGTATGGATATGGTAAGATATATTGACGCTACTTGAAATTTTGCCAGCAGTTTTAAACTAATCAAGGCTGAATGGCACCCTATAGGCAAAATGCTGGCTAAACAGCCATGTATAGGAACCTATTCTCTGTAGCTTCAGCTCCCAAATAATATCCTTTGACAAAATTGGATGGAATATCGGGAATTTACATTTACCTTACCTAAAGCATTAAAAATACTGGTTTAAGGCCAAATTGCCAACTTGTTACCAGCAGTAAACTTCTCCGCAATGGTCAAAAGTTGAGATATGAAACTGTGGAACTTCTTATTTCGGATAGCCCGGCTAAAATTTACTTGGATAATTTGATGGGAGGCCCCTTGCACGAATAAATTCATTGGAAGTTATATGAAATCTACCAATACAACCAAATGACGACTTGACAGGTTATTTACAAGGTTGCAAATATATTGATTCGGAGGAAAACATCAGTTGGTTGGGATATTTAAGCTTACTTTCAGGGAAAACATCTACCTAAACTAAACAAAGACTACTGAGTTGCAAATAAATGGAAGATGGGGAGAACTCTGATAGATTTAAGAGTAAATAGATTGATTCTGTGGGAAGAATGTATGCACCCATTTTAGCCAATCAATATACCATAGATTCGGTTTATTCTATACTTTTATGGAAATAATCCTTAATAAAGCAAGAAGGTACTTGTACCATTTTTAAGAAATAGGCTGAACGCATAAATAGGTTACTAAGGGTAGTGGGTAGTAAGTTGGGTAGGCAGAAAAAATGGAAAGGAAAGCTGACCTGGATCAGCTTAACGACAACCTTATTCCAAATGGGAATAAGCGGTAGGTGAACCCCGAATTGGCAATTACAGCCATACCGCTGGGATTTTAGGGAATTTTCTTTAGTATCGTTGGTAGTTTCATATGTATATATGGGTATTGTTTTTCGTAGATTATCTAAACATTGTCTTGGCACTCCTACATTCATATTGTTGGAATTTATGCCTAATTTCAATTTTATTAGGCTCAAAGTTTAGGTAAATATATATATTGCCGTAACTTAAATCATTAAATATACTTTAGATTTGGCAAATTGGATGGGTAATATAAATATATGCCAATAGAATAATGTTAGGTACGTACTATTACCCGATGTACGAAGATTTTAGCTTTTTAGCCACTATCAATAGCTATTAAACCGAGACGCTTACTCATCTGAAATGATATCTCCAAATAGATCGGAAAATCCCTAAAGAATTTAGTCATAATATCCAGCCGCCTATACTTTCATATATAGGTAGGGTAAATCACTCTAATATACTTGGAAACTGTCTTGGTATTTCAATGATTTGAAGTTTAGGGGGTTTACTTGTAACAGCTTGGGTAGATAAGACGGCCCTATACCAAACCAAGATTTGGGATTCTAAACTCAAGATTTCTAACATACATCTAAAAGTACGTTTATCTTTGTATATACTATATACTTCCTACCCAGCAGTAATTTCACAAGGGGGAATGTAAAGTTACAACCGGTGGAGCAGTAACAGCTAAAAAAGGTAAGTGGGAAGACTCTTAGATCGATGGTTCTTGAAGGTAGAGGGTGCTGATATATTTATGGTAACTTATTTTGACATTGACCAAGTTCTAACCAGCCCTTTCACTTTGGCAATTTTAGCATGAAATCAACTAATCAAATGTGCGCTATCGTACTGATCGTATTTCAACTCTTTATTCCAAGTCAATGATTCAAATAGCCAATATAAAATTTAACAAGTAGTCAAGACCATGTTCTGCTTTTTGAAGGAAATCAGCCTTGATGTAAGTCCATTCGAATGCGACTACGTAAAAAGCTTTAAAAGGTACATCATCCAGGACGTAACATCAATTTGAAGCAGTGCCTCAGTATCCTCTACATCCAAACTACATCGTGCCACCAGCACAAACAGACCCAGGCCAAAATCCACCAGGTTGTTAATTGTATTATAAGCGATGGCGTTCACTTCAAGCTGGAGGAGCAACTCACACCAAAGGCAAATATATTTCTGGAACTGTACACCACCTTTTTAAAACTTATGAACGATGGTACATTAAAAACATTTAGAAGAAAATTGAGATGACTAAGTTCAGAAGGTGATAGAAGTTTGAAGTTTAAACCAAGGTGGTGATGATAGAGATCTTGTTTAAATTTCTTTTTGGAATAAAATCATAGTTTTTAGCTTGCCATTGCAAGTGTATTTTAAAAGAAAAACAATAGGTGCTCTTTAGTTTAATTTGCAATGATCTATGATATATTACATAACCACATTCCATTTAACCTGAGTTTATAAGTAAAAGCTACAAAGACTGCAATTGACATCCACAATTAACTTTGTTTATATAGATTTGGATGTGATTGATAATTTCCAGCAAAAATTGGCATAGTTATGTTGGTTACCACACAAGGAAAAACTTGGGTACTTTGACTTGGAGTACCATTACAGCATTTCAAAAGGCGTTTTATTATAAAAAAGTAAAACTGCTGGGATATTTGTTTTTAACCTTCAAAGCATCTGTAAAGAAATCGCCCGTTACTACTACAAACTAAATGAAACCTTTATAAAAGCGATGTAGAGGAGAGCTAGAAAGAATCAGTAAAGATTAGAAAAGCCGAAAATAGCCAAGCTATGGTGTTTAGCAGATTGACGACAGACCATATATTAGGAAACAGGATTAACAAACCGTAGTTTGTACTAACGTTTGAAAATACCTGTGTTTGGGCGGCTGGTTCGAGGTTGGGTATCAGGTAGTAGACTAGTATGGAAGTCAATAACCATACGAAGGCTAGGACGATCGATAGAAACTCAGGTAGACCTACTGGGAATAGGTTATCAGCCAGCATCATATTAGGCAAAAGCATCCTTGACGTCAAGTTGTCCAAATCGGGAGTTTGGAGGTAGTATTCAAATTTCCTTATCCTCTCATATTCCATAAATATGCTAGATAGTAGGAAAGAGAGTAAAGATAGAGCAAGTATAGTAAATATGAACCAGTTATCCATCAGGTCGATAACATAGAATGCCAATGCCATAACCCCATCGTTTGGAAGAGGAGATACTTCTAAGGTAAAGGGTAAATACTTTGCAACTAAGTAAGCTTGGAGTAGGGCCAAAAAACTTTGAGTCTGTCGTAACGAAACCCGCAACGTCGTTGCGTAGTAGCTATAGTAAGTATACTTTTTAGATGGTTGTAGCTGATATTGAGTGCTCATGGTATGTTAGATTGAAAATTATAGAGGCTGAAGTAATTCAATCTCCATTTATAGTCTCCAAAATAAAGATTCGTAGCCATTTGTACCTGTCCAGCCGTCGGAGGCAAATTGGGGTAAGCAGCTTTGTACCACAAATTATTTATCGAGGTAGGTAAAAATGAACTTGACGGGTGTTGAAAAGAGTCTTGAACGGTATAGTTGATGGCAGTGTTTATTAAATGTAGATTCTGGTCCCAACTTGGGATGAGACTATTTCTGGATCCCTACTCTTTATATCAAAAACCTACGAAAACTGTTTAAAGTGGAGTGAATTCAAAAAATTATATCATTAACCTAGATCCAGATTTCGTATATTCCCATCTCATTTCCAATTTTGGAAGTGACCGAGTCTGAAAATTTTGATAGTCAAAGTTTAAGGATTTGATGGCACCTTATTGAAAAAGCTGTTTTGATGGGGATGAAGCTCGGAAGTTAAAAAACACATTTAGATTTAGGATTCCAAGTTCAAGATTCTGAATGTAGGTGTGAAGGTTTATATTTCTAGTTTTGCTTGTTGGTCTTAGAATCTAGATTGCAGCAATAGCAGTTTTACAAAGGAAACGTAAGTTTAAAAATGATAAAGCAGCGATAACTAAGGGTAGATAAATTCAAACATTATAGTTATCTAAGATACCAATAACATATAAGCGGGAAATTTTTTGCTGGTCTGATAGCTATTGAAAGCACAGCCTTACATTCTATAAAGGTAGGGTATAATGTACATAAACAACTATATATTTTCCTAATTTACAGCTCAATCCATCTTTTTCAATTTCGCTACTCCAAGTTAACTTGCCAAGCAAATAATATTTTTGCCACCTTATTTCACTTTGATCAATTATGCTTTAGCCCAAACAATAAATATAGATCTCTAAGGAAAGTAGTAATAGATCATGCTTAGTTCATTGAAAGAAGTGATGGTAGCCTCTATATGGGAGGGATGTGATATTATACAAAACTTTATAAAATACACATTCAGGACACCAATTTCGATATGGAGTAGTACCTAAGCATATCCTACGCCATATATTCAGCACAAGATCTATCAAGTCGTAAATTACATAATAAAAACGACATCAGCTTCAAGCTGGAGGAGAGGGATGCCTTACATAAAGAGCAGATCGAATTTTGGGACTTTGTACGCAACATGTCCCTAAAACTCATGGACAACGCTACGTTGAAAAATTTCATAGGCGAAGCCAAGTCAGTAAGTTCTGAAAGCAATACAACCTTGAAGGAGTTTTAATCGAGGTGGCAGCTGTAGTCTTCAAGGCTTTGCTAAATTTCTGGGGTAGATCTCTAATAAAGGTGAAGGTAGAGTCTTGGTTATTTATATATATGGCCTTTTAAATGGTAAGCGTCATACCAGATGCCTTCCAGTTCACCTTCCAGCGAACTTTTATCTACTAGCAACGATACTTCATCTAGCTCCAGCTTGTAGGTTTAAGCTAAAGAAGCTAATAGGCGATACTGCAACAAGCCTTGTCGATAGAGCTTGAAAGCAACACTAGCTGCAAACAATCCTCTACTTTAAATGATATACTCAACTCAACGTCCCATCCAGCTAAATATCACGATTGAGTAGGCACTATTGATATTGTAGTGCATTCTCTATCCAGCTGTCAAGATGCTCGCTTTTCTTACTTGGACCTAGTTGCTAGGTAGTGCAGGCGTTTGATCTTACTTCTATGTAACTTACAACTTTTGCTAGTTTTTGGTAGCCTAGATGGAATATCCTCGATTACAAAAGCTACGCTTTGTTATAAACTTTCGGCATATCAGCTTTTAGCCTGGCCCTTTACAAAAGTTTACGGTTGTCTACGCTAATCTATACCTTGCAAAGAATCCAACAAACCCTTAGAATTTCATATGTAGAGTATAAAGTTTTAGAGCATTAAGCTCTCTTACAAGAGTACCGGTATGCACAGATGGTTTGGAAAGTAGCCTGAATTTGACGGCTGCCAAGGTTTCGAAACAATGGCTCAGCAGTCCCACACTATAAACTAGAATAGAAAATAAATTAGTTGTATTCATAAATCAAAATGCGGACGAATATTTTTCTGCATGTCGCTCTCAAAACCGTTAATGAATAGTCTCAAAGCTAATGCCACTTAGGCAGCTACTGTAGCTGTGCCTTTGGACAGCACTTTAGGTCTAAACTGCCTCAGAGAAAGATACAGTGGCTGATGTAGGCCAGTGTACTATCTCCTACTGAGGTCAAATGGCACAATACTGACACTTCTGCTACAAATGCCAATTAGAAGTCTTATAGTATCTAGAGAAACATAGGTTTAAATACAGAACAAATTAATTTTTATAGGAAAATGGTTTAGGGGAGGGTGAAAAACAGATCGGCAAAGGCCAAGAAGGCTGACAGCAGCCAAGCTATGGTATTCAGCAGATTGACAACGGACCACATGTTAGGGAACAGAACCAACAGGCCATAGCTCGTGCCGGCATTTGAGAGTACCTGTAGATTTGTATTTGGATCGAGGTTGGGCATTAGATAGTGGATTAGTATGGAGGTCAACAGCCATGTGAAAGCCAGGACGGTTGATAGAAACTCGGGTATACCTGCTGAGAACAGGCGGTCAGCCAGCACCATGGTGTTCTGGGGTGGCCTTGACGTCAAGTCGTCCAAATCAAGAGCTTGGAGGTAGCGCTCGAACCTCCTCGTCTTCTCATTATACTCCACAAATATACTGGACAGTAGAAAGGAGAGTAGGAATAGGATGAGCATAGCAAAAGTAAGCATGTTTCCCATCAGATCGACGATGTAGAATGCCAACGCTATCATCCCACCGTTTGGAGGGGGGGAGATTTCTAAAGTGAAGGGTAGGTACTTTGCAACCAAGTAGGCTTGGAGTAGGGCCAACAAGCTTTGGGATTGTCGTAATGAGGCTCGTAGTGTTGTCGCGTAGTAGTCGTAGCAGGCACATTTCTTGGACGGCTGGGACTGATTTCGGGTGCTCATGGTAGATTGGGTTGAAAAGTAGGGTGGCTATGGCAACTCAACGACCATTTATAGTTTTCAAGCCAGAGGTCGGCAGCCACTTATACCTAAACAGCTGTTGAGAGCAGTTTTGAGCTAAGCAAGCTTATGCGACAACTTATCGGTCGAGGTAAATTAAACCGAGCTGATCGGATATGCGAAGGAGACAGGGATATAGTCGATGGACTAAATCTTCCGGTAACTTTTTAGCTGCTTTGGTTAGATGGATTTATTTATTTGTAGAATAAAAGATCCAATCAGACTTGCATGGTCATGGGCCCATTATAAAATGTAGGTAATTGGAACCAACTAGATAAGTGGTTTATCGGAATATAGATGATCTTTATTTTTTCACGGGCCGCTTTTGGAACAGCTCAAAGATAGCTCGACTAAAATAAGCTCTGGACCATCCTATTTTTATGCATTATAGGACACATTTCTAAAAAAAACGAGTTAAAACTTTTGTTAGTGGGTGAAGACATGCTGTTTAAGTTTCGATTAATTCCGACATAGATACCTAAAATCCTGAAAATAATAGGCTATAAAGTATCAATTTGAATTTCTACAAAATGGTTGAGTTGGGAATACTTAGAGAAGCCGCTTGCAAAAGCTTTAAACTAAATTGTAGATGTTTTGATATGTCAGCAGTAAAAAGCCCAAGGAATTTTCTCGTTGCAATTTGGATAAAGATAACTTTATATCTAACTTAGATTTGGATCCTTGAGCTTGAGGCTCCAACCATATACCCGAAAATTTCCAACTCTAAATCTATTGGCCTCATAATTCAAACCGCGGCAGTTTCGTAATTGGGAACATAAAGTTTTAGCTGGAAGGATAGTAACGGATATAAAAGTAGGTAAAGTTAAGTAGTGTCACCACCAAAGTATCGATATCAGATAAGTGGGAATACTTCTGTTGGGCTGATGGTTATTCGAAATAAAACCCTACGTTCCATAAAGGCAGAGAGTACTGCTGCACTTATAGTAACTTATTTTGACAGTATATAAATTATAGACAGCCTTTTCAGCTTCACAACTTCATAATTAAACCAACTAATCAGGTTCACAAGACTGTGGCCATCTGTACTTCAATTAAATCAGCTAAACCTTACTCTTGATGAACTCAAGTCAACGATCCAAACAGCCAAAATAAAACTAAAAAATAGCAGTGAATATACTTGGTGTGAGCACATAAAAGTTTCCAAAAGCACATACTTTATTATATTACCTTCGATTTGAAAGTTGCTAATTACTAAGCCAGTTATGAAAAGGCTGATGGGGGAAGGATATAGACCCAGTTTCAACAATTTCTTGAAGAATAAGGAAAACCGTTGAGGAAGGATTTAAGTTTCCCTTATTCTATTAACATTCAAGTATGCTTTAGAAGGTAATGAGGCAGAGGTGAGATTTCTTGGATTATGATTTACAGGACCTAGTACTTAAGAACAGATGTTTATTTGCAATCTAGATGAGGAGGATTGAAAATGAGTAAGAAAAGAGGGTGCTGTATCAATTTCTGGTAGTCGGTGCAAAGGGAAGAAAGAAGGATTGGTTCAAGTATTAGGCTCCTAACTTTCATTTATTGAACATGTTAAGTGATATTTACTTTATTGTTTATATAACTAGAAATACAATAAGTAGATACAAGGGATTGGCATTTCTTAAATATCTGAAAACAAGCTACATATTTACCTACTAGTATATCAAATTCGCCAATGATTTAAATTTCTGAAAAAAGCTTGGTACATTGATAAACTAACTATATCACATTCCGATATAGGAATTAGAGCTTTGTGTAGAAGTCGAGTTCGGGTAGTTTATAGACTTACCTATCGAAAGTGTAGATATATCTTTAGATTTTTGAGCTTACCTTCAAGTTGTTTATAGAGTTATCCATCGTTGAAATAACTCTTAGTAAAAATTTGGCCACGTCATAAAATCAAACTCAAGTCAAATTGTAGCGATAACCAATAGAATGGGGCCGACAAAACGGTAAGACAAGAAAAGGAGATTTTTACAAGTTATTACTAACAGTTGGAATCTCTGAATCTCTACAAGTGAAGTGTTTAACTTAGAAGGACTTTACCAAGCCTATATCAGTACTCAAAGCATCAACTATTCAAGTCAAGCATTTTAACTCAGCATAAACTTTACCAGCTACATCAACAATAGAAAACATGTTAATAAGTGAAATCCCCGAAATTGACTTTGCCAACTTCTTGAACCAAGACTACTACCAAACTTTAGATTTGACTACCGATTCAGAAGTCGATGAAATAATCGATAGCTACCGTAGCCTCTACTTAACTTTACAGTTCGATGACACTATCAACAAGGAACGCGACGCTTACCTAGAACACCTCTCCCAAGCTTACCAAACTTTAACCGATCCTACTAAACGTTCGCAATACGATAGTTTGTTAGAGAAGAATGACAAGCCCAATTTAAAGGATAAATTTTATTCCAAAAAAGCAGATGTCGATAGAACTTTTTTAGATGGATTTGAACCCTATTTGGCCGACCAACTTTTCGTTCCCGATGCCTTCTACCTTTACATAGCTTACGTAATAGGGTTTATTTTAGGATTTTACCTGCATGGTATATTTTTGGGCATTTTGGTAGCTTACATGTTGGGTAAAGTAGGTGATAAGCTAGATAGCATAGTGCCTAAAGACTTGAATCCGTACTATAAGAAATTAACTGACAATCAGAAGATGGCTTTGTACCACGCGTTAAGTAATTTGGTGGAGGGAGATGGGAATTAGGGTTATAATAGGTATGTAAACGATGTCTAAGTAAAATTTACTTTTTTTCTTGTTTTGGATTTATATTTGAATTGTTTTGTTAGTATTTTCACTAGGATTTGGCAGTTTTTGGATAGAAAAGATAAAGTATTTATCTTCATTTAATTTATTATTTTTTACCATTTAAAATTTAGAAATTGTATTGAGATTTATAGAGCATAAGGTCTGATGTTTGGCAATTGACAGATAATTGGTAAAGGCAGTGCTCTAGCATCCTTTTAGGTGTAGTTTATAATTTAAGGTTAGACCGTTGTAAATAAAGGTAACTTAAACATACCGCTTTACTTTAAAGCTAATAATTACATTACAGTTTTCAATACACTTCAAATCCTTACCAGCTACGTATCCATTTAAGTTGCATCTGTACCTTATATACAAAATACACTTCATTAGTTAATCATATTTAGACTGAAATTTATTGGTAAACACATATTTCTAACCTCGAACAGTTCTCTACATCAACAGCAAAATCAAATAGCTTGTAGATGATTCAAAGCAAATCCATCTTTAATACTTCACAATAAGGTAAAAAGACTAGAAGCCAATAGCCTATTTTTTCATATTCTTGATCCAGATATCAAATCCACCAGCCTTTATTTAGCTTTGCAGCTTTATATTTACTAATATAGCGAGACAGCTGCCTCATTCTTTAGTATTCTTTTATAATCAATGCTACTACACTTTGTGAAGCGTAGGTATGTTTATGATTTGACCGCTAACTTAGAACTTACCTGATGTCGAGTATTAAATTTCGTTGCCTCACCTATTTTCAACTTTATAGTTTAAAAATATAGATTTGAACTAGGATATTTTACATAAGCTAAACGACAGTTTACCATTTTATAACTTTGTATACGATTTAGCAAGTAGCTCAGCGATTTCTTATGTGAGTCAGGTTGCTATTAGTTAGATACTATCTACATAATACTAAGTGAGCTTGGAAAGGCAGCTGGTTGATGATAAGGCTTATTGAAAAGCTGAAGGGTAAACTCGTTTATCAGCATGAATATGTCACTTCAACCAGATTTTCAAAGCTAAATAAGAATAAATATATTCGGTGAGTGCTGATGCTAACAAAGATAGCAGACAAAATTCAACTATCTTGAAATTAATGAAATCCTACAATTTAATTGATACATGTTACTTAAGTTAGTGTATCAAGGACTTGCTGATTAGTTCGGTAAAATTTAACAAAGGTTGGTTGTATAGCTATGGTCAGCCTAAACTTATTTTCACTATAATTAAAAAATCAACATCAACAAAGTAAGTTGGATAGATTTTTTAGAGCTAGACAAAATCATAGTATATAATTTAATATTCAGATATTTCAGGCCATATATGTATATTAAACTATTAGTCATATAGTCAAAACCTAAGAAATTGGTTGTTATTGCCCTGTCAGATGGGTAGCTTTTAACCTGGTTTATAAACCTAACCTCACCATCAGAGATATTGGTGAACTGAGGTTTGATAGAGTATTTAAATCTACCACTTTGAAATATATAGCTCTTAAACACTGGCTAAAATATTTAAAATTTCATATCGAAAGGTTGGCAAAGTACAATGCCAGAACCTGTGGGAAGGTACTAAAATGCTGAACCAAGTGGAATGATCCTACTAATACAGGTTTAATAAACAAGTCGACGCATCTTACGTTGCAGAATAATCGGCTACACTCGTAATCTGACAAAGTAAGATGAAATAGATTGAGTAGTTCCATAACCCAAGCTATCGAGTCGGTGCCAAACTTTTAATCTGACTCTGGACAGGTGTACTTGAAGTCCCGGAATCAAATCGAGTCTTTCAAGGTCAACTGAGGTACAACTTATTACAAGTGAACTAAAAATTTTAGAATAATGGTAACTATACGCTTGTAGATTGCAATATCTCCATGATAGTTATCATTGAAAAATAGAGCTTTGAGCTTAAAGGAGCTTCATATATATATCCTTACCAGCATAAATACATTACAAAACTCGATCTTCAGCTTCACCAAGCTGAAAAAAGTAATCGGTATCACCTTTGTTAAATCCTAGCGAAATTAATCAAAACAAGTACCTTGAGGCAAGGAAAGTTCAAACCAATGCCGACTAGCACCTGGGGGTTCGAATTAGTAGCTTGTAGGTATACAATCATCAGTAATAGGATAGAGAGTTGGTCCAATATCCTGCCGACATTTTCGGTGCCGTTGTTGAAGAATAGTTCGAACACCTTAATGCTCCAGATGAGGTATGTGAGGTTAATGTAGGTTGGACTAGACTCAAGTAAATGGCAGATGAACTGATTGAAGTTATATCAGCAATTTATATATGTATCGAACTCTATGAGATTAAGGGAGGTTTTTTTAGCCTCCATTTTTTCTAAATTGGGAAAGTGATGCCTAATATGATAGAAGTTGAAGTCAATAAACCTATCAATTTTCTTGACATATTTGCCAAATTTAGGTAGCCAAGATTGAAAGCGGTCGCGGTCCATTTTGTAAATGCCATAGTAGCTGATACGCTCGTAGATTTTCCCCAATAGGATATAGCTGAACTGCTTATTAACATACTGCAGTTTGAGTTGATTTCAAAACTCTAGGTGCCTAAATATCTCTTCGATAACTGAGTTGTGCAAGTCGTTGAACTACACCCCCATTTTTTAGATGCTTAAGAAAGGTATTTTGAAATCTGCACCTTGAGCTTGGGATTGAAAAGTTGGATAATATAGTTAATATGTATAAACATTTGGCTACTGATTTCAAAATTTTCGCTGAAATGATTTCTCTGTTCAGTAATTCAAAGTAAGTTTGCATAAATTTAACGGTATAAAAGCACCTATTGTTTTTGAACAGAGTAGTAGAACCTTCAATAACTTTCACTATATACTTTCAAAATTAACTAGGCTATTACAAAGTAAGGCTGATCTATATTTACACAACCCAAGAGTACATGATACTAGTTATTATCGTAGGAACATAGCTTTCCTTCACCTATCCAATTTTTATTTTTAGCCATCTAGATGTGTTTTATAATTAGCTCTGATAAAGTAGTCCATGAGATAAGTGGATTGCCGATGCCGAAAGTTAAAGCAATAGCTATTAGCTTTAAAAACTTTAAGAGTTGTGACTGTTGCCCAAATAAAATATACTTTCAATGACTTTTGCAAGTTAAATAAATATGTATATGTATAAATAAAAACATCTATATTAAACTAAATAATAGGTTTTAAATATAATAAAAATACATTGAGCATTCAACTTCGATATATCGAGTCACTTACACATGCCAAACTATGTCTCATAAAATGAGCTACGAAATCAGGGATTAGGATCCAAACAGCCTACAGGATTGTTAAAAGTTATAATAGTTTCCGGTGCATGGCATCGAATCCATTCTACAAATTCAATCTCTTTATCAGAGACGTTGATGAATTGAAGCTTTGTAGAGCATTTAAACCTACTATCTTGGAATACTGAGTTATTAAATGCCGGTTGAAATTGCTCGACGTTCCTTACTGACAAATTAGCGAGACGGGGTGCCTGATCTTGCAAGAAAGTGAAGAAGTGGTTTGCTAAATAAAACATGCCTACAAGCTGTAATCGGACAAGTGGGCCATTACATTTTATGTTGTAAAATAGCTGATCTTCCAACGAACCCTGCAGAGTAAGCTGAAGTAGCTTAGGTAGTCCAAACAGTCGGGCCATCGAGTTGGTATCAAACTTTGGGTCAAGCTTCAGGTTGGAGTATTTGAGATTTTGAAATAGCGTGGAGTCTTCCAATGTTAGTCGAGGTATAGCGGATTGTAGGTGAACTAAGGTGCTTAAGCCAGTTCGAACCAAGTGCTTGTAATTTTCGATATCTCCGTATGCGTCATTATTAAATACTAGGGCCTTAAGTTTGGGGAAGTTTTGAAAGGGAAGTTTTGTCAATATGGATAAGTCATTAAACTTGATCTCCAACTTCACTAGATTGGAAAAGATAGTTGGAATCATATCTTTCGTCGAAATATATTTAGATATATTTAAGGCGAGTACCTTGAGATTAGGGAAGTTTCGGTTGATATCAGCCAAAAGTTGGCAGTCCGATTCCTCGACATGTAGATGTAAAGTAGTTAGTCTGAGGGATGAAAGTTGACCTAACGTTTCACTTATATCCTCCAAATCATTAATAAAGTTCAATTTGAGTTCCTTAACGTTCTTGATGAGATGACTAAACTCAACTTTAGTTGGAAAAGGTTGATGTAATGTACAGTTAAACATGTTGAGTTTGTAATTTAAGCTGGATAAGGAATCAAATACCAAAAAGTAACTGGGGGTTCTACTAGCCCCCAACTTCTCAATGCTAGGGAGAAGGTGTCGAATCTGATAAAAGTCGATGTTGATAAATCCTTCTAATTGCTTTACGTACTTGCCGAATTTGGATAACCAAGTCTGATAGCCATTCCCATTTTTGTCGTAGATATCACTATAATTTATAGTTTGGTAGATTTTACTTAAGAGGAAATTACTAAACTGGCGGTTGCAATACTGTAGTTGCAACTGGTCTGTGAACTCTAGGTTGAGGAGGATCTCTTCGATAATAAAGTTGGGTAGATCGTTGAATTCAACTTTCATAGCGTATACTATTCTCTGTGAAAGATAAAAAATTTTCAGGAGGAAAGGGACAAGGAAATTAGCAGTCAATTTAGATAAATTACCTTCAAAAGAAGTAATCCAAGGTATTTATACCTGGTTTTGTAAGAAAGATAATAAGGAGCTTAACTAAACTTACATACGCTATTATCAGTTCAATACTCATAAGGTACGAAGGGAACCGAGGGAGTGGGAATATCTATCCCAAAGGAGAAAGTATTATCAATCTCAAGGAGATTTAGAGTGTATTTCGGGGAAATTTGATTTGGATGGCTGATCAGGTTATACCCAACAAACTTTGAATATCCGCACTAAACTGCTACTATGTGCCATATTATATGTCCAAGGTTGACACCTTTAAAATAATTCGATCCAATAGATGCAAATGAATGTCAAAAATTGTTGGACAAGATCAAAGTCAAAGGAACTTTTGGACACTTGGCGTGGTAAAAGTAGAAGAGTGACTGAAGGTGATTTCAAGAAATGGGAATGTAGATTCGTATTTGATATAACTAGAAATTGATTATATGGAGTTTTTAATCGATAGGTCAAGTTAACTAAACAAATATATGAAGATAGGTAGCTTCTAAATGAAATCTTTAATGAGAACCTGATAAGCTCAAGTGGGATCAAGTCTAATGTAAAGTCAAGTTCGAGCTAACAGCTATATTTTGAACCATAATGAAGCTAAAAGTAGTTCTAAAATACGACATATGTATTTAAATTGTATAATAGCCGTTTAAAATATTAAAAAGATAGATATTTTTATTAGAACAAGTTTTACATTGGATTATTATATAACAAGCAGCTAGTTCAATCAAACTAGATATCAAATTGGCTTCTAACACTTGATGTCGAGCACTTGATAATACTGAAGGTAGCTATATCAATACCGCAAACCGTTGAAAGTTATAAACGTGTCCGGTGAATGATGTTGAACCCAGTTGATGAACTCCACTCCCTCATCCATAACGCTAACAAACTGCAGTTTGATAGGACATTTAAACCTATCATCTTTGAACATAGAAGTGTGAAAAGCGCTTCGGAAATTGAAGTGATTCTCTACATAAAGGTTGGCGAGGTGCGGTGCCTGGTACTGCAAAAAGGTGAGGAAATGTCGGTATAGGAAGGTCGGACCTACCAATTCCAATTTGATTAGTGGCCCAGTGCAGTTTACATCCTCAAATAGACTATCTTCCAACGAACCTCGCAGTGTGAGGTGAATAAGTCGAGGTAATTGAAAGAGTTGAGCCATCGAGCTTGTATCGAATCCTTCAGACAATTTTAGATCGGCGTATTTGAGCATTTGGAATAGGGTGAAGTCTTCTAAAGTCAATTGGGGTATTACTAGCTTTAGGCGCACCAGGGAGTTTAAACCAGTTCGAACTAAGAATTTGTAATTTTCAAAGTTTCCATACTCGTCATCGTTGAATAGCAAAGTTTTAAGTTTGGGGAAGGTGGTGAAGGGTAGCTTAACCAGCTTGGATATATCATTAAACTTGATTTCCAGCCTTACCAGGTTAAAGAAGGTAGCCGATGCCATCTCTTCCCTTGAATTGTAGGTAGAAATGCTCAAGTCAAGTGCTTTGAGATTGGGGAAGTTACGGTTGATATCGATTAGTAGTTGGAAGTTCGAATCAGTAATTCGCAGGTGTAGAATCGTTAATGGTAAAGTTGAAAAGTAATCTAACACCATGGTGCTTCTTCCGGTGTGGCTTAAATACATAAGTGTTAACTTGAGTTCTTTAACCTTCCTGATGAGGTGAGTAAAGTTTATTTGGATTGAAAGCGGCTTGGTTAAGATAAAGTTAAACTGGTTGAGAGTATAAGATAAGTTGGGTAAGGCGTTAAATACAAAATTTCGATCCCTCCCGTTGTCAACTTCCAATTTCTTTACATTTGGAAGGTAATTCTTAACTTTGTTTAGGTCTATGATGGTGTAGCCTTCCAATTGTCTTACATACTTGCCAAACTTTAGTACCCAGCTCTGAACGTTTTCCTCATCTTTGTAGATATCACAGTATCTCATACATTGATAAATCTTTGCCAACAAGATGCCTCGAAACCGTTTGTTGCAGTACTGAAGTTTAAACTGGTCGTGAAACTCTAAGTTGGCCAGTATCTCCTCTATAATCAGGTCAGGCAGCTCGTTGAACTTGACTCTCATCTTGTAAATTTAGATTAAAAGCTGTCAAATTGTAAACATCGTCACATAAAATCGCGTGCTGAAACCTTACGTATTATAACTACCAATATTAAATAATGGTTGGCTATTGATTGCTAAAATGCTAACTTTATGTTTGGAATTACTGGATGAGTTTTTGCAAATTCTAAATATAAAGTCCATAAATCATTCACGAACATATCAGTACAAACTTACAACATAGCGTTTTCAATATCAGTCAATTTACTGGCAAGGTTGATTTGCATCGGTACCGTCTAAATTGGATTTAGTTCCCGCCTTCACAATAGGTCCGTGATCTCTTCACTCACCCAATTTTACATTTCAACCATTTGCTTTGGCTTTATAGCTTGTTCTTGCAAATGATCCAAATCATAACTTGATCAACGACGTCAGAAGTTAGAATCGGTGGCAACCAAAAACCTTCATTTAGTTCAAATTGACACATGAAAATAAGACATGGTTAAAAAATAGAAGTCACCTCTCAAATTTTAGAATCGGTACGTTTAGAGTTTTCAAGTTTATCGAGCTACCACAACTACCAAACCCTACGAAGCATAAATATACGACGACCCAACCTCAACAAATTCACGGATACATAAGTGAAATTAAAGCGTCCATCTCCAACAACCACCGTCCTAGATGGCAGTTCAAAGTAAACTTCAGGACAGCCTAGGTTGGTTCCACCAACTTCGCAACAACAACAAGGTCATGACTTCAGGGGCAATAATAGCAATCGTTATCCACAACCTAATAGTCTTCCAACGTATACGTAAAGCCAACAAACAGAACAAGGTGGACCCTGATGGTAAACAGATAAAGATTCCAATCTCTGAGTACAGCTCCCCTCAAGTCTTGGACCAGTTAAGCCATCAGTTCCCCTCCTCCTACAAACGCGGTAAGGTAGGTGTCAATAACTTTTTCTTCAACCAGATCAAAGCTATTTTCAAAGTTATTTTGCCAAATGGGTTCCAACTCAATGACAAGATAGTTTTGATATTGATGTTGCATACCACCTTTCTACTTTTACGCACCTATCTCTCAGTTATTGTAGCTCGAATCGACGGTAGGATTGTCAAAGATTTAGTGAATCGTGACCCTAACCAGTTTATCCGATCCATCGGCTACTGGTTCGCAGTTGCCGTACCAGCAACTTACACCAACTCCATTATCAAGTACCTACAATCCAAACTGGCCATCGCCTTTAGGACCAAGCTGATGGACTACGCCCACCACCTTTACTTGAACGGAGACCAAACTTACTACAAGTTACTACATCTCGATCGGGAAGTAATAGGCGCCGACCAGTATCTGACTAGCGACATCCACAAATTCTCGGAAGCTTTAGCAGGTTTGTACTCTAGCTTAGGGAAACCTACTCTGGACTTGGTCATCTTCACCTACCAGCTGTCCAAGTCGATTGGACCTAGTAGTATTTTGATCATCATGGCCAGCTATCTGGTTACCGTTACCAGCTTGAGAGCTCTATCTCCTAATTTTGGCAAAATGGCTGCTACCAAGACAGAACTCGAGGTAAATTGGACTTTATCTTCTGATGCTTATCCTTTTTAAAATTAATTTTATAGGGTGCTTTCCGTAACGCTCATAACAGACTGATCACCAACGCCGAGGAGATCGCCTTCTACCATGGTGAGAAGGTGGAGGAGGGCATATTGAACCAAACCTACTCCAACTTGATCAAGCACATCAACACCATCCTCAAGGCTCGTATCCCCTACAACCTGGGAGAGGACTTCCTCATCAAGTACTGCTGGTCGGCGGTCGGCCTGATGTTGTGTGCTATTCCTGTTTTCAAGCCCAACTGGTTGGATCCCTTCAACAAATCCCCAGTCAAAGTACCAGTACCTACTGCTACCTTGAAGAAGAGTGGTAAGGCTGCCAACCGTACTCAAGATTTCATCACCAACAAGAGGTACCTTTTTAATTTTATAATTCCGTAATAACCATTGTAGGTTGATGATGTCGCTGGGGGATGCTGGTGGTAGAGTAATGTACGCTGGTAAGGAGTTGGCTGAGTTAGCTGGTTATACCTTCCGCGTTTACACTTTGTTCTCAACGTTGAACCGACTGCGTAGCAATCAGTTCACTCCTGCAACTGATTTGGACTCGCTTCAACCCCAGCCAGTTGAATTCGATACAGCAACTCAAGGTCAAAATTTGGAACCTCTACCCCGCTACTGCCTCGAAGATATCGCTGGCACCAAGATTGTCGGTTCAAATCACATCAAGCTTGATGATGTTCCCATCGTCGCCCCCAACCCCGGTAACCCAGCTGGTGGTGAGCTGCTGGTCAAGGACCTCAAGTTTACTGTCGAACCGGGACAACATCTGCTAATCAACGGTCCCAACGGCGTAGGCAAGTCAGCCATCGCCAGGGTGCTTAAAGGATTGTGGCCCGTCTTTGGTAATATATTTTTAGTAAGAATAATTGCTGATATGAAATTTGTGTAGATGGTACGATCGAAGTACCCGATTCCAACAAACTCTTCTTCATTCCCCAGAAACCTTATCTCTCCTTGGGCAATTTACGTGATCAGTAATTTTTTCCTTTAGCTTTAGCTTTTGCATTAACTTTACTTTTCATTTGCTAGGATCATCTACCCCCACACCCAGAAGGATATGATTGCCCAAGGGTTGACTGACGCCGATTTGGATCCCATATTGGAAGCTGTTCATCTCAGCACCATCCCCAGCCGTGAAGGTGGTTTAGATACGGTCAAAGAATGGAAAGACGTCTTCTCCGGTGGTGAGAAGCAACGACTCAACTTGGCGCGCCTCTTTTACCACAAACCCAAGTTTGCTATTTTAGATGAGTGTACTTCAGCCGTATCCTCAGACGTTGAAGGTCTCATGTACTCGTACGCCAAGGACTTGGGTATCACGTTAGTTACCATATCCCACCGCCCCGCTTTGTTAAAGTATCACAACTACTTGCTGACATTGAAGGGTGAGGATGGCAAGTTCGAAGTCAAATGCCTGGAAGGTAAGGAGAAGTTACGAGTTACCATCGACAAGGAGGTCGAGGAGTTGAGGTTGAAGCTGCGTGACGTCGAGGGATGGAAGAAGCGCCTAGGTGAGGTCAAACGACTGTTGGAAGTCTAGTTTTTGAGAATAAATTTTTAATGGTTTAGTTTTAAGTAGCAACATAATAATGTAAATTTATGAGTTTTATCTTTTAGTTTTTTGGACACGCTTTATATGCCTCAGTGATACCATAGGTTTATACAGATACTCAATCGTACAGGTGGCTTTATTACTACTCTGGAAGCCTCTATCGATTTACATGTACAACATCTTTTATAAAGTAAACAAACTGGTTCCTTTACAAGTTTAAATTAAATTGAAGATAATAAATTCCAACTATGGCAGACTGTTTTACTATTAGGAAGTTGCTATAGATTCATTGTACTATTTTAGCTTCCTATTCGACTTTGGCCAATACAATCCATACAAAAGTGTGCGATTTAGTACTCACTGTATAGCAAAGTCACACTTGAAATCCTATTTTAATTTCAATTTAGCTTATCATCTTGCGATGGTTTTAAATTGTATATTAAGTTCTAGACTCTTAATTACATATTAAATCACCTTTATATGTGATATCGATCTATTCTTATACAACATATCCACTTTTATCCTTGGAATATCTAATGAAAACATTTGTTTTGTAAAAAGATATCAAATTTTATTGAAAGTCCACATTAGCTTCAATTCCTAATCGAGAGTAAAGGTATAAAAGGATAGTAAGTTTATTTTAAAAGTATAAAAATGAAACCTTTCTCAATTCTATGTAATGTTTACTAACTGCCCCCACCTCTTCAGATTCGGTACCGACGGCTGATTACTACGCTCCTTAAGCTCAGATATCAAAGTTTTAAAGTAGTCATTCAATTGGAAAGCTTATCAACCGAGAGAAACCTAATCCTCAACCAAGACACCTTGAATCAAGCTCTACTTAAGCCAGGTAATAGCCAAGAACCAACCGGTACTCTTTTCAGAAACTGCAACAATGCTTTTGTGAAAGTGTCCGTAACACTCACATAAAAGCAACTGTCAAAAGAGATAGGTTGACTATGGCAAATGAAGACACTCTTAGCATCTTAAATAGTACACCAATTGCTACATCGACACATGTTTACACCGTAGCTGCAGCTTTGTAAAGCAGTCCCACAAGAATGATCATGAACCTTCTCTACCTTTCAAATCCTGATCATATAGAAACCCGAGATGGGTTGTTAGATCCCTTCCCTGTTCGATCTTGCACTGATGTACGGTAATAGATGTAGTAGGCATTCCAAATAAAGTGATCCAGTCAAATTATCTACCATTGCTTTTTCTTATTTTTAGCTCAAAGTTTTCAAAACTTTCACAGCATGTATACCAAATAGTTTAGGGTGGTAATTGATTGTTATCAAATATGCTTTGAAGGTATACTTTGCAATTCGTCTAACTATGGCTACTTTGTAGTCTAAAGATGTGAGTTGGATGAGCTTCATCCTATATAGATATGAAAAGGCTTTTAATGATAGTTTTGTCTTTTTTCTAAAGCTTTATAATGCTAATAGAAGTTAGAAAGTTGCTAAGCCTTATTAGTAAGGATACCAATGGTTTTGGGAAAAGTACATATATGTCGGCTGGAATGGCAATTTAGGCTGTAAACCTATCAGTAAAAGAATTTACTGTAGTCCATGTAGAAGACAAAGCTTATTATTGAACTATTATGTGTTTATCCAAACGTATACTAATGCAGTTACAATTTCTATTTAGAACTAGTATTACTGGTATTGTGCCTACAGAAGGTATTTTTGTTTAGGCCTACTTCCATATCAACCTCTTGCTTGTGTAAAGGGATATATAAGAAAAGTAGGATGGATATTCTATCGGTTATAGTAGAGTTATGCTGATAGATACTGATGAGTCTTATTAGGAACACTGGAACATACAGATTTATACTTTTTATATATGGCCGAAATAATTCATTATAAATATAGAAGGGAGCTGAATTACTGAAGTTTTTTAGACTTGCTGTTTGGTTGAATGATCTTATAGTAAGTTTAAGGCTATGATATTGAAATTTTAATTTGCAGGAGGACGAGCTAAATACAAACTTTGGTTTCTAAATAAACGGCATATAACTCTGTAGATATGTCACTATGTTGTGAGTATGAACTCATAAATGAATATAGCACTGTTTGAAACAAAAGCCCAAGTATAAAAGAACAGAAGGTTCAAGTTGAAAGTACCAAAATGAAAGTTAACTATAGTGACTATTTTTTAGCGTTCATCAGCTTCCTGTACCTCTTCCTAACTGATATAAATGGCTTCACTCCCTTATATCTAGGTTTAGCTACTTAACTTCTAAAGTGTTGCAGCCAAGCATCTGATTCAAAAACTCACCTTTTGAAGTTTCATTTCTAGTGATATCAGTCTCATCAAAGCTGTTTAAACGAGATGAAAATCCATCAGGAATTTCTTCTAAGATCAATAAGAGAAGAGCGAATACTATTAATTCTATCATCCCTGTTAACGGAGAAGAAAAGTGTGCTAAATCAGTCAAAATAAACTTTAATTCCGAGTCCTCAAGAGAAAAATTGAACTGCAACAAGTATGCCAAATGTACTAAAGCTATCTGCATGACCACTCATGGAGTACATTCGACATCTGCCTTGGAAAGGTTAAACCTACTCTTTTCCAACCGAAATAAGAGCAGCTTCAGACCATTGAACGATAATGGAGATTTTGAAAAACCTTACAGCGGCTAAATTTTCACATTATTTATCCGATGTTGACAAGGATTTCAAAGCAGCAGTAAAAGCCCATAAAGATGACCATGGGCCAATCCAAAACCCATTGTTGAACTTGGGTGGTAGTCCACCCATCAGTCCCAAGGCCTCATAAATTTCGAATATTTACTACCAATGTCCCCTTCTTATTTCTACCTGATACATGCTTAAAGATATCAATAAAATTATTTTAACGAAGTTATCTATAAATATCTTTCCCTTGCTTCATTTGAGTTTTCCATATTTTTTCGTCTTTAACATTAGCTATCTAAAGAGTGATAACTGGTTCTTACCAAAGATATCTTATAAAATACAATAGTGTTCTCTTACATCGCTATAAACTGTTTAGTTTACAAGAGTAATTTAGACGTATATGTATTTAACTCATTACCAGTTAAACTTTAAAGTTAATTTTGCTGTTAAAGTCCTAAAATCTTGAGCTCTAAAGTGAATGAAGTTTCTACAAATTATAGGAACTCATGCCAATATAAGTTGGAGATTTGAGGCATATTTTTATATAAAATGTGCCAATAAATTTCGATAAAAAGTATATCCGTTGCAGTTTGAGCTATAATAGTCATAGTAAACTGGATATCAATTTGGAAATCTATTGTAGAATTGAGCTAGTAATAAAATTTCATTGGTTGGGATTTACATTCCATAAAGTTAAATATGTAGTAGCATAGCTATACTGTTGTCTTGGGCAAATGGTGTAGCTTCTGACAATCCTACGTATGCTGCTTCATCCAAACTAGATCACATGTCTGCTTTCCACTTGAATCGAAAGATGCTTAATTTGTGGCAATGGGAGCAGGACATTGGTCAAATGGTGTTGAGTTGGTGGATGGCGATGCATTTTATTATGAAGGCTGAAAAATGTAGGCCTATATTTTTAATATAATAGCTGAAAATGCGTAATACATATGTAGAAATAAAATTGCCTACTGAAAGCTTTAACTCTAACATAAACTATGTAATTCTGTCTTGGTTATAAAAACCTTGAAGTTGAAGCTAGAAGTAGGAGTAAAAGTCGAATTTATTTGATTCCTTTAATTCTTTAGGCTTGTTGCTGTTAGGTAAGCTTTAAGTTGGATTTAATTTTCACTGTACAACAGCTGCCATAAGCTTCACATTGCAAATTGCTTGCTTAAGTGAATTTCAGTAGTATCTGCAGTCCTACCATTTGTTTGAGAAAGCTGTAGTTTTATAGGTAAACTTTATGATCTTAAATTTAGTAAAAGTAGCTACAGCTTGGCCAAATGTACGGTAGGTGGCAAGATGTAGCTTTGGTATAGGTTTCTTTATACCATAAGAGTGACTAAATAAAATTCAGCTATAATTGTAGGTCGTTGTGAAATATAGTAATTGAAAGCATATGTAAACGGGTAATTAGGACTACAAGTAGACTTGTCTTTAAGAACATAACAAATGAAAAGTTGTTGAACAAGGTAAGCAACCTTACTTGCTTGTATCCTCCCCTAAAGAATAAAAGTAGGCGCTTCAATAGGGGAATATCGATACGTGCATCTACTACTCTGTTTAAAAAAACTGTGTAGCTTTTTATAAGTGTATTTTGTAAAGGGTTACCCAGCTTTTCTGAACAAAGCAATAAAGTCTAAGCCACTATTTTCAAGTAGCTTGAGTTTTGACAGTACATATCTTTAGATTTCGGATGGTTACCGATTCTAAAATAGCTATGCTTGACAGAATAAAGATATGACACCCAACCATGAAACCTGGAGACTGAAGTTTGTCAAGAATTTTAAATTTGCTCGGCGAATAATGCAACACCTGGAACATCTTATTTCCAGGTTTGGAACTTTACAATAACTTGAATTAATTTACCAAAGGACTTCAACTATTTTTACCGCATCGGGATAATCCCATTCAGTACCAATTTTTACTTGGCTAAGAGTTATAAAGAGTGTTCACCTTTCAACTTCAACTTCACCTAATCAACCAACAAAGATGTTGAGTACGCCACCCCAGCAAGTAGTTACCATTCCATGCAGATACAAGACGGCAAAGACTTTAGGCCAAGGTTCTTACGCTATAGTAAAAGGTACTTTTAAATATTGCTATGTATAACTCAATATCTTTTTTCTAATGTAGAGGCTATTGAGGTAGGAATGGAAAAGTTTTAATTGCTAAGTTTATAATGTATAGATCGAAACTGGAAGCTACTACGCAGCCAAGATTTTAAACAAGAGACTGATGCGAGGACGTGAACATCTTATTAGAAATGAGATAGAAATCCTTCGAAAAATTTCGTTAGGCCATCCCAACATCTTGTCTATGATGGACTGTTTTGAAACGGCAAATAATCGTAAGTTTATTTGCATTTTTATAATTAACTTTTAGTCTATATAATAACGGAGCTTGCTACCGGAGGGGAACTTTTCGATCGTATCTACGATCCAAGGGAGTTTTTTCGAGAAAGATGCCGCTGAGCTTATCTATACCATCGTCGACTCGGTTGCCTACTTACATGACCATGGGATCGTCCACAGAGGTAGACTAAAATATTTATAAATTTACTGACTCAAGTTTATAGATCTAAAGGTAAACGACTAAACTCATATAGGCTACAATTAATCACTCTATAGCCCGAAAATCTACTGTTTAGAACGGCAGATAACAACAGCGAACTGTTGATTAGTGACTTTGGATTGTCGAGGATCATAGATACCGATGAAAGTGATTCTCTAAGTACCACCTGCGGAACCCCAGGCTACATGGTACTGATTTTTATTTCGTTTTAACTTATGTTTCCCTAGGCCCCTGAAATCTTCAAAAAATCCGGCCACAGTAAACCAGTGTAAGTTAAACCTACTCTATAAATTTCTAATTTGAACTAGTGACATGTGGGCCATCGGTGTAATCGCCTATTACCTACTATGTGGATACCCACCCTTCGATACTTCGGACGAGCGCTGTGACTTTACCAACATCTTACAGGCCAAGTACGCCTTTGCTCCTGAGCAGTTTTGGAGGGGTGTATCCGACACTGCCAAAAATTTCATCCAATGCTTGCTGTTGATCAACCCAACTGAACGTATGACGGCTAAACAGGCCTTGCAGCATCCCTGGCTAAATGAAATTTACCGTCAGCGACACCCTGAATCGGTAGGTGTTCCAGTACCTATTTCTGAAGTGGAAGAAGCACCTGCCACCAACTTGTTGCCTGGTATCCGTGAGAACTTCAACGCTAGAAGCACCTTCCGTAAAGCGGTGGGTTTGGTAAAAGCCATCAACAAGGTTCGATTTGGAGTTGAAGGTGTCAAGAAGAACAAGGCTCCACTCCCCGAGGAAGAGGACATCTCACAAGTGCAGGTTATCGCCTAGTTTCGTTAAGCAAATTAATTTTGCCTTTTCTAATTAAATATGCTTTTAAGCATCAATGTATAGCTTAATGAGTTTTTAGAAGGCATGCTACAGTATTTTAATGTATGTTGTATATTGTGACGTAAACTTTTGCTTTATTGTATATACTGATTTTAGGAATGATAGAATGATAATATTTAAAATAATGTGAAATGAGTGTAAGCTTAATAAATGCTTTCATTACGTATGCTTATTATTTAACTTAACAAAGTTAGATAAACTAGGCTCATACATATACCACTGCATTTCTAATACTAGATCAATTATTTGAAAATTCGCTTTCATAGGCTTTCAAGTGATCTTTATAAAAACAATGCAACTTTATTTTGACTATTGGCATGTTTAAATATGATTTAGCAAAGGGAATTGTGCCGCTTCAAACAATTCAGTCCAATCAATTAGAATAGATCAACATATAACCTACAAAGCAAACATCACAAATCTATAAGGTACTTTTTCTACAAGAGCTAGGTAAATACGCTACATTTCGATTTAGATATTCAGTTGAAGCCATTGTGCATCATATAAGAACTAAGCGAATTAGTATCTTGTGAATTCAATCATTGACTTTCGACATGAGTAAATTTAAAAAAGATAATCAATTCAGTAATGATAAAGATGGCAAGTACTATGGAAAATTCAACAATCGAACAAAAGTAGAGTCTTGTGAGCATTCAACCAGCAAACGAAATAATAAAAATACCAACAAAAATGAAGGTATTACTTGTGAATTAACCTTTCTTAGTTTAATTTAGGCGTCAGTTTGAATTGGGACCTTTCTGATAACTGCTCAAGTCAAGGCAACTCGAGGTACTTACAATCAAACTATTCAAACAGCCGAGAGATGAGAAATAGAGGGCCACCAAAATCAGAACTACATGATTACGAAAGATCTAAGGACAAAGCCGATGCAATATTGGAGAAAGGCTTATGGTCTACAGAGAAAGATAAGTCAAGCTTCGACAATAAAAGAGTTACGTCGCTCAGTAAGGATTACAGTGAAGATAAGGACGATTTGTTATGGAAGAACAGCTTGTGGGATAACAACCTAACCGACATGAAAAACCAATCTGTCAAGAACTGGAGTCAAATTCCTTCAACTGATAATCACCATCTCAATAATTTGGCCAAAAAATCAACTGAAAATTTAACAAATGGCCGGAATCAAACTGCTACTAATAAAGAATCGTGTGGAAACCAATGGGATGTTCCCTCAAGGCATGTTAAAACGGGAGAGACAAATTTTGCAAAGGAAAGACATTCAAAAAACTGGAATAACGCACTTGAACCCAAGGCTATACCGAAATACCAAGAATCCAGGAATTGGAGTGAAGTCCCAACTAAACCAAATTTAAGAAGCTGGGACAAAGATTCCAGCGATAAACCTTTGATCAAAAAAGAATGGAATGCCGGTGATGATCAAGCTACAACATTGAGCAAACAAGGTAGTTCGTTTGTCCCAAATTATTGGAAGTCTTTACCTAAACACGAAAGCTCCAAGGAAAGTTATTACGATAGTAAACCCCATCATAGTCAGAGGACCGCTTTCACCAATTGTGAAGATCAGCCAAACAATTTCAAGCCACCAATTGAACATGCGAAAAGTAACTGTGAGATCTCATCTATCAAGCCAAATGTGTTTTCAAAGGAATGGAGCAAACAACAGCCTGGAAATCAAACTAAAATGGACCTCAAAGTTAATACGAATTGGGAGGAACCTCAACTTGAAGATCTCGATATCAATGGAGCCTGGGAGCATCAAAGTGATAACTTTGACCTCGGATTCAGCAAACCCTTAGACAAATGTAAGCCGACATCAAGTTGGGATATGCCTGTCCACGATGCATCTATCAAACGGTCACTATGGGTTGGAGACTTTGACTACGATCAATTTACTGCAGAAGGCAGTTCTGAGCAACAAAGTAAGCTATTTTAACCCAACTTTGCTAACTTATATCCAGCCATACTTTTCAACCGATGGAAGATCCTGCGTAAGCTCGATTCGGGAGGGTTCTCTGACGTGTTTCTAGGCCAAAATTTGACTTCGAGCTGCCAAATTGCCATCAAGCGTGAGTTAGAGGAGAGGACTACCTCACACATGGTCCGTGAGTACAACATTTACCAATTATTAGGCCAACAAAAGTTTTTACCCGAGATATTGCACTTTGGTAGTGAGAACGGATATAGGATCATGGTCATGGATCTGTTAGGGCCCTCTTTGCGTAAGATCGTCCCCCCTTCCGGCTACTCCTTCCGGCTGCGATCGATTATGGAGCTAGGTATACAGATGGTAATTTTTTTACATTTATCTTAGTAACTTTTAAATATAGATACAGATTATGGAACAAGTGCATAGTAAAGGTTTGGTGTATCGCGACGTCAAGCCCCACAATTTTTTAATCGGGTTGTCCGCTACTGATTCAGACCTCCAATTAAATTCGACCGCCTTGGACTACTTTTTCTTCAAATTGGGTCCTCAAGATGACAGAAACTACGACGAACCTTACGAAGGCAGCTGGCGCCCCCAGCTCAAACTCATTGACTTTGGGCTTGCCAAGCTGGAGGTTGACATGCCCAAGCAGCTCAGCAAATCCAAGGCACGAGCTAAATTGGGGTCAAACAATAAGGCGTTGACCGGGACCCCCAAGTACGCCAGCTTGGCTGTACATACTGGTCACGTACCGACCTACTGGGATGATCTGGAAGCGATTGCCTACCTCATGATCGAGATGTTGGAAGGTAGCCTACCCTACCGACCATTCAGGAAGACTAGAGGGAGGCAAAATATGACCAACTGGGAGGTTTTCAATAAGATCAAAACCAACCTGTTGATTGACTTTGGTAACAGACTACCACTACCTATCGTGGAATACTTGCGCATATGCCGTGGTAAGGGTCGTAGGATAGAGTACGACAGGTTAATTGATATCTTTAGGTAATTTTTTGAATTGATGAGATGCTTATTAGTTTTAGGGGACGAGCTAGGAGACCTACTGAGGCTTATGTGTAATAGACTATAGATTGGTTGGCTCAATTTGTTTAATTAAATATCTATTGTCGATTTGATATATGTTGGTATTTTACTTAGATATGGATAAGATAGTTAAGATTGAAAGTGTAGGGTTGATTATTGATATTACTTTTATATACTATTTTTCACTGGATTTGTAAGGATAAAAGTTATTTGTGAGCAAGTTTTAAAATAAATTACATGTGTGTTAAATGCATCGATATCCTTATTTCATTATATTGTATTCTATATAACTGTACCATATTCTATAATGTTTCTTAAATATTTGGATTATTATTCAACTATCTACCTACAAAATATACAATAAACCAATAGTTGAAAGTGACTATAATATTTTTCTCCAATTTATTGAATATGTTGACCTTTCAATTTCACTTACAGCAACTATACAGGAATCGATCTTGGATAATACAGTTTTGGACAGTAATTCTATAGTTTTCCATAAGCTGATACGCTCAGCATAGAATCGTAGCTTGTGAGGCTACGGGATTGAACTTTGCCCACCAAGCCAAAGCTTAGGGTAGAGTCTAGTGCTAAATGAATCTATTTGATCGCAATACTTTGCCAGTCTAAAGTTGATATATGGGCGGACAAACACAAACATATAGATTCGGTACATCCCTTTTTGGATTGATCCTTCCATCATCCCCATCATATCTATAAAGGTAAAAGCAGGTATGTGGTATTAAAAATTAGTTTATTGGATGTGAGGCGTAATATAAATCTAATAAATTCGAGTTGATTACGGCCAATTTTTTACACTCACCGCAAGATATTCTTTGAAATTATTGGGTTTTCAAATAGTTTGTTTACTAAAAAGCTAAAAATAGATTTATCTAATAAATTTTTGATGTTGATACTTGAGAATAAACTATCCATCCCGAAACATGGATTCATGAAATATTATATAAATACTCTTCAAATTCCAACTTTTGGGTAACCTATTAATTGCATCGCCATGTCTACCTTATCTGTAAATACCACTTCCAATGAACTTGCATCCCTTAACAAAAGAGCATGTGACGTCTGCCATATCAAAAAGACGAAATGCCTCAAAGACGAAGTAGGCAAGTGCTTAGCCTGCATCAAGCGCAACTCAGACTGTACATACAATATCACACCAGCTAAACGTGGACCTAAACCAACAAGCAGCGTAGATACATCCAACACTCCTTTAATCGACACCCAATTCCTCTCCTGTGAAAATGAGAATCAACTGCTGGCCCCCATCTACTTGGGTAGCGAACTCAACAGCGAGGCTAATTCAGAAGCCTCCTTCAATGCGGCTACTTTTTGCGAAGCCACCAACTTTGTCACCTGATGGATTCGTATTCGACATTAACCTACTACTACCTCTTATCCCTAACATCAGCCTCATTCCACGTATCTCCAATCCTTTTCATCGATGGTAGCAAAGATCGAAAGATTTTACTAGACCTCTTGAAGGAGGTACTTGCTTACTTAAGTTCCAACAATACATTAACATTGGAGCAGTGTGTTTTTATCCTTAACTTCTTTGAGAACCACGGTGATCCAAACGTACCCCTCGATAAAGTTGTTATGGCTTTAGCACTCTTGGTACCCGAATCTCCTATGCTAGCATTGTTGACTAGCAGTATAGCAACTGCATACATCTGTAGAATTTACACCCTAGATCATCTTAGCATACTTATTAAATATTATGAAGAGGCGACGAGCCTGTTGATTCAGGTAGATGAGCCTAGTATGATCGACCCATACACTAGACAGGCGTACTGCTGGTCTAAATGGCTATTGGAAAGTGTTGCCATCATCTTGAATTGAGCATTTAGAGCTGCATTTTTACCTGTATAATCGAGCATTATATAGATATGTATTATATTTATTACGTACTACTAGGTAGTACACATTCATTACATCTGGCTAATAAAAATTTTCATATATATGTTAACACGTCTTCATCACTATATGAGATATTTACGCCTAACAACTTACTGTGCACTTGATATTGTTTCAAAATATACTAAGTAGAGTCTTGAATAGAACTATCGTATATTCCAAAATTATTTTAGCTAGTTGAAATAGCAACTATCTATCTCCAAGAAAGCATATTATGCTAAAGTTCTTAAATATAAATATATAGATATTAATTTGAAAATTTTAAAAGTATTTATTAGAAAAAGAGTATAGTTATAAGTCGAATTATTGACATAAGAACTAATCTTCCAATTTGCAGCTTATTAGAAAATGAATAAACATCAGTGCCAGTACCTATCTCTATTCTATTAACGAAGAAGCATCACATAAACCAACTTTAATCCAAAAATACCTTGCCATATTGCCATTCGTATAGACAAAACCCATTTTAGTGGGATTTATCACATCACTTAAACTCCTTCAAAAAGCTTGAAAAGATATCAAGTATATTAAAATGATTTATCAACTGATATTTTTCAAGCTTAAAAGATATTCGTAGAACACAAAAATATATCTCTCAATCTACAACTCGCCTTTTTCAAATGTATAAAAAAAACGCTTTGATAAAGCTATATGTACCTGTGGAGTTACCTTGAATATATATGATATAATGATATCTAAATAAATGACCAATAATCATATATATTAAAACACTAGATTGAAAGTTAGCTATAGAACTAAAACTTCACAAGTATCATACTATCGAATTTACTCCATTTCAGTTTTACTCAAAAGTCAGAGTAAACATTAGTCCACTATAGAAGCGACTAAATAGTATTTTTAGCCACATAAACGATAGCGTGCTATCTGTTATCTACGGCACGTCTATAGCCTAAACCCTCAAAAACTTCGACTGATCAGTCGCCTACATTTCAGCATTTTAGTATGTGACACTACAAACCCCCATTACTATTACCCGTCGAGGAGATTGTTAGTTTATGCAGTAATATGAAGCAATGTTAGATGCTGAATGCACCATATACAAACGTGATAAAAATAATGGATTTGATTCACAAATATATGTTGTTGGGAAAATTGGAGATGATGCTACAGTATCGTAGACAAGTGGATTCAACTAGGCTTCTGCTTTGCTTAGCTGAAAGATAGGAACACTTTCATGTTTTAACAATAGATAATCCAGTAGGATTGGCGACAGAATTAAACTTGATTTTTACTTTGAAAATCGAAGGCTGTAGCATCAGTACAGGTAACGGAGATTCCTATACCGTCTACCTTAGGGATTCGAATACATACTTGTATGCCAAGGGTATTACTTTAACAATCTATTAGATAATTAACCGGTTTAAAGAATACTCGTGGATGCTTAGTATGTTGGGAGGTAAGAAAGATCTGATTGTTAGATTACTTGTAAAAGCAAGTATTTGAGATGTAATGAGGCGGAGTCTTGGGATATCTCTGCTTTGTAATGCTTGGTAGCTGAGGTCTGTTGATTAAATAGATTCTAAATAGGAGTTGCCCAGGCCTTACTTTCGGACAGATAAAATATGTTTACCATTCCTTTAGCCTTGGTTAAACTAGTTGTGTACTATATATCAATACAAGATAATCAAGTGTTCAGATTAGCTTGCTTACGAGGTATATTACCAAATGGAAAGTTTGGTTATACTGTAGACCTGAGTACTTTATGCTTGGCTTTACAAATATATCTACATTTCCAAAGTACTTGATTATGTATACCAACGGTTCTACCTGCTCATAAGATATACGTATGGACATTGTAGTTATATTTAGGTATTAGATAAGCAAAAAATGGCTGTGTGCGAAGTATTGCTTACCTTCCAATATATTTTCAATATCCGATTTTCGAAACTTATATACGAGTATCAAGTAAAAGTGTTTAATATAAAAGTAATAAGATAAGCTAATGGCAATTATAAACGTTTATAGAAACTTTGTTTTCGATGGTGGCACCATCCTTAAAAAATTTTGATCGAAGCTTCCAAGTATTGACAAACATGGATCCATGTGACTAGCTTACTACCGAACCAGCTTCAAAGTCCGTATCTCTACGATAAGAGCTGTAAGTTGGAATCATATGGAGCATCATGTCCATGGAAGGAAATTGGAAGGTAGAGGCGTGCTGTCAAATGCTTACCCAAGAACTTAGCTTTTACAAATGTGGGACAGAATTTAGCCAGATCTATGGGTAAATGGAGTTCAAAACTTCGACATGCGCTAAATTGGTATACCATTTGAAGCTCTTTATATCAAAGCTTCCAAGTTTGAAATCTAGTGCGTATGGTAGATAACATTGTAGTGGTTGGCTACTATATCGGCTTTTTATTTAGGGTAATTTTTAAAAGTACCGATATTTGTTGCCATTTATTTTTAACCTCAACGCCTCCTATTCACCATCTATATACTCTCTAGAAGAAATGCTTAGTTATAATTAATAAAGAAGTTTGCACACTAATTTTGATTTCAAATGAAAGCACGGCAATCCCAACATATACTTCCAAGCATTGGTGCGATTGCTAGATATATCCTTATCTCCATTCAATCCTACTAAAATTATCTGCTTGCCATTTACTCCAAATAGGCACCTTTATGGCTAAATTGAAGCAATTAATAAAGTTCTATCCAACCTTTACTATAATCAAAAATCGTATATAAGGCAGATAAGAGCCGACCAAATTGCAAACCATCAACTGTTATTTGCTTTCCAAAGCTTTCAAGTCGGTACTTTTTTTCTACAACAAAAAATGGGATACAACGTCGCACTCATCCAGAATTACCCAACCTCGCACCACATCAAAGTTCCCCAGGATTACCAACGCTATCTCAATCAGCAAGGGGTCCACGTAAGCAACTTTAATTTAACCAAATCAAAAGGAGTTTCAAATTTATTCCTCTATTTAATTTTCACACAAAACTGGAACCTTTATTTACTTTTTAACTTTAGAAGGATATGGATTTGCTCGCCAACGGAACTTCCATCCCACTGGAAAAGCTGCGCAACACTCTCATTAGACTGGAGGATACGATCACTTACGGTAGTTCTACTTAAAGAAATGCCTACTTACATAGTATATAGCCCTCATCGAACGTGCTCAATTCAAGCACAATGAGAAGATCTACCAAAACAACAGCTTCCAATTCAAGGATGGCTACAACGGTTCCTTCCTCCACTACTTCCTACATGAAGTTGAGGTTGCCCACGGTAAAATAGATCTAAAACGAACTACTCTAATGCAATTCTTTAGCTAAGGTTCGACGCTACACCAGCCCTGACGAATACCCCTTCACTCAGGACTTGCCTGAGCCAGTTCTCCCCACCTTAGACTGGCCTTCAGTACTATCGCCAAACAACATCAACATCAATAAGGAAATCTTGGAAATCTACACTGACATCGTCGTCCCCCAACTTTGTGAAAAAGGGGACGATCTCAACTACGGCACATCGGCTACCCGCGACATCGAAGTTCTGCAAGCTATCTCCCGTCGTATTCACTACGGTACATATCCCCGAAAAACACCAACTAACATTTTGAATAGGCAAATTCATAGCCGAAGCCAAATTTAGAGACCCTAAGCTGCATGACGAGTACGTACGCTTAATCCAAACCAAGGACGAAGTCGGTATCATGAAGCTTTTGACTGACGAAAAGGTGGAGGAAAAGTTGTTGATAAGACTGCGACACAAAGCTATGATCTATGGCCAAGAGGTCTTGGATTTCCAGTTGGACTGTGACAACAAGCCCAAGAACGTCAACCCCTGCCACAAAATCCAAGTTGATATTGTAGCCAAAATCTATAAGGAGTATATCATTCCCCTCACCAAAAAGGTCGAGGTCCTCTATTTGTTGAACCGTCTTAACAACTAATTTTACATGTATATTAGAATAAACTTCTCAATTGTCGATATTTAAACTTGTATTATAACTTCCATTTTATATAAAATATACTGTATGCAAAAGGCTTTAATAGTTTGGAATCGAATGGCAAAAATATATTATATATGTATTAATAAAAATACAAAGTTTTCAATGTAGATCAAATAAATAAATGTTTTACCAGTAAAAATACTTTATTTGACAACTATATACACAACTACCACTTTTGCAAAGTTTCCCATGCTTGTTGCTCTACAAGCTTAGCTACACGCTCCTTCAAGGAACTTTTTGATCCTTCAACAATTCCTTTATCATAACCGGAATTCAAATAGGAGTCAGCTGAAGTATTCTCCTCGTAGCCTTTGTATTCTTCTGATTCATCATTTTCTTCACTGGAATCCCTTTCGTCACCTTGCCCATCGTTGTCTTCATTGCCCTCTTTCCTTACATCCGTATTGAGCTCTTCATCTTGAATTGATTCTTTATCATCGTAACTCTTGGTCCCTTGCAATTGACCGGCTTCCTTGTCAGAATCTCTACCATTATCTTCTAAGTCTTGGGGTTCAACATCATCTTGATCATACTTAGTAGTCTCTTTGTAGATTTTTGAGCTCGTACCTTTTTCTTCATCATCGTCTTGGTCGTAAGTTGGGATTTCAAGGCTGGTATTCTCGATCGAGTTGATAAGCTTGTTACTCTTATGTCCAAATAAGCTTTCAGCACCTCTTTTAAAGCTTTTAAAATGAAGTGGGGATGCTAGGATAACTGATGTCGCTAAGGCAGCTGATAGGATAGCTGAGAATTTCATATTTGTTTATTTTGTAGGATGCGTTTACAACCCTTTGCACTTATTTATACCAAAGCTGGTCAATTTATCCGCCCTAGCTCCTCCGAGTATCGAAGATCCCTTTGAGAGTTACGGCACTTTCGGTATTTTTGGTTTAGCCATTATCTAAATTCTGGCTCACTTATTGGGTAGTAATTCTCCCAAGAAAAGTGTTGCTGGACTGTGGTTAGAATGGAGGCATATATGTATTTCAAGCCTTAGTGATGATAGCATTTTACCTAATATATAAAATATGGGCCTATTCTTTGATAAAATATATCTATTTTCACGGAATATCATTGAGTTGCCCCAGCGAACTGAACTCATAATACTTTGGACTGATCGATACATCTGCCTTTTCATTCCTTTCAATAAAAATAATATAGTATATGTGAAGAAGAGTTGCCTTATACAGAGGGACATACCTGGTATAGTTATGTATTGTAATCAACCGAATTTGAAAACCTTTCTGTAAATTGCTACCTTTGAAAGTCTTATTATCACAATTGTTGAGATATAATCTTGAAGTTTGGTAACTGCTGCTCTTGTACCTAAACTTCAATCTACTTAAATTTAAATAACTGTAGTTAGTACACGTTTATATTAATTTTAAAAGTGAATATAGTTTAAACTAACATTCCTATATCAAAGATTAACTGTAGCCTACATTAATATTCCAACTAAAATCACCATTTAAGATGAGAAATAAAAGGTTGCTAAGTTTTTCGAATAGGACCTCTATTTGATATCTAATAAATTTATCAAAAAGAAAAGTTTGAAATGTATCTAATTATATTTGAAACTTATTGAATAAGCGTTATCTAAATCAAATTTGCCTTAAATTAAGCTTACATATATTTCAATCTCTTAGCACTCGCTGATTTATAAGAATATTCATTAATTTATCGGTATTAGATACCTCTACCCTATAACCAAACTATTATTTCTACCTTTTGAAACCTTTATCTATACATCGCAGTCTTTAAATTATAACACTATAAATCTTTTCTAGAGCCCTTCAATAATGGTTCGCTTACCAAAAACATTACCTTAGCATATATACTATCTTCTTTTAAAAGATGATCCTACAGAATATACATATAATTTATAAACAAATGAATACATATGAAAAACCATTCTCAAAATCTAACCACACAATTTATAGTGTATTGAAATGAAACCTCAGCTTACTGTATTGGAGAAGTTAAAGAAAGGACAAAGCATCAAACTTAGCCAACTAGTACTTGCGGTACCACATACGTAAGGTACGGTTACGTCGCATTTTCTTCTGCAGCTGTAAAACACCATACAGCAGAGCTTCGGCAGTGGGTGGGCAACCGGGTACGTAGATATCTACAGGGACAATACGATCACACCCCCTAACTACGGCGTAGGAGTAGTGGTAGTAGCCACCACCGTTGGCGCAGGAACCCATGGAGATAACCCATCGTGGTTCAGGCATCTGCTATTTTAGAAAAAACAATAAACCTCAAGTACCTGATCATAGACACGACGTAAAGCGGGAGCCATCTTGTTGGTCAACGTACCAGCAACGATCATAACATCGGATTGACGAGGCGAAGCACGGAAAAGAATACCAAACTGATCTTGATCGTATCTAGAGGCAGCCATGTGCATCATCTCTACGGCACAGCATGCCAAACCGAAGGTCATGGGCCAGATGGAACCTTGACGAGCCCAGTTGGCAATCTTATCGACTGTCGATAAGACAAAGTCTAATGGTTGTTAGCTTTTAGTTTTTACATAAAGTACCGGAGGCGTTGTCGGGGAGTAGCCATAATCTCGGCATTGTTTTTGGGTGCAATAGCAGTTGAGGAGGAAGCTTTACGACTGTGTAAAGTTTCATGGCCTAATTTTCAAAAAATAAAGGTAACAAGAGTTAGTAATGTATAAACATAAAGTTGCTAGTTTACTCAAGTTGAAACTGGAAGTCGAAAAGGCAGCTCGCTGAGTTGCCAACACCGTTGACTTTAAAGGCGCATAATCTAAAACCGTTATTCAAGTGTCGAGTCGATAAATTTACTTTTGGTTAGTAGACGTAGGGCCGACATTCTTTTATATCAGTATAGGTTGAGTTGGGCAACGAACTTGCTATCTGGAAATTAAAGATTTTGGCAAGATCTTGAATCCTAATCTTATCAAAGTTAGATCAAGTTTTCCATCATTCTTTACCAATAGGATTGAAATAGATGACAAAACGTCAATTTCATCCACTTGTTGAGATCCAAAATCTTAGAATGACTGAAAATGGTGTCTGGAACGATACTATTGAGTGAAATTTGTAATTTAGTGCTGATAGAAATAAGCTAAGCTTACAACTTCAATTACAAAACTAAAAGGAAATTAGAAGCTTTTGAAACTGCTATAACGAATTAAATTCCAGTACAAGAATCCTATTGGAACTTCAAACAAAGGTGTTGTGCTTGTATCCAGACTCAAGGAACTTTCGCTATAGAATGTATACCAACTACAAAGCTCAATACCAAAAGGCAAGCCCAGTGCATACTAGCATCCTCAACCCCAGTAACTTTGATAAAACAAACCTTGAAGCTGAAAATGAATTTAACCAAGGAGTTGAAGAATTAGATACCGACGCTCCCAACTCCTACTCCAACCTAGCTGAAGATGAGGAGGAAGAAGAGAAGCCTATCAGTACCTTGGACCAAATAGCCCATATAACCAAATTGTTTTCTTCAGTTGTTACCAATGACATGAGTTATTTACAGTTTATCAAGTACTACATCTTGGCACCTTTACTAAGCGGCATTATGGTAGGGTTTGGAGAGATGGTGGCTGGTGAGTTGGCTATAATCTATGGATGGAGAGCGGCCCCTCTCTACTTCTTTGATAGGTTACGACGTCGTTAATTTTTTATAAATTTTAAACTTGAAGATTGATTTTATCAATAAATTTTAGATTGTATGTATTTCTTGAATGCTTTTGAGCGAATAGATGGGTAGTCCTGAGATAAAGTACTTGGGCCTAAATTCTTATTAGAAGAGTGTTTATCTGTTCTTTAATGGATCGATTATACGGTACAGTAAAAGATAGGTTCTGTATAAAGGTAATACAAAATATTTGCTTACTCGGTATTTAATTTCAATTGATTTTTAATACAGTATTCAAATATTTACTTCCTAGTACTTCAACAAAATATTTTTAAATGTACAATACATATTAAGCCAGCATAGTATTCATGTGAATGATTTTTCAGTTTTCTTTTACTCCTCAATCTTCCTTATAAACTTTAAAAAGAATAGTAAATCTACTAACTATTTAATATGTTGGTATGAGTTCAAAAGATGGTGCACATATGTACATTCTAAGATTCTTTTTACAATTTGCACTGACTAAATAGCATCACTGCTACTATTTGCAAGGTAGTACTAGTTGAATCCTTCCAAGTTAGAAATTTGTACCTAATGAGCTGCCTTGTACTGCGTTATTGATGGCTTTTTATTTGAAATTTAAATGTATATAGTACGATGTATTGTTGGAACAGGTAAATACAGCCAATAAATTCAACTATCATAAAGCTAATGTAAAAGGCTGATTTCAAAGCTATTACTCATAATCCATTACTATGTCAAAATCTCTTTAATCTTCCAGCTTTTAGTAGCATACCATACTACTCATCACCACAACGCTGGTCGAAATAGAATGCATCTCTAAAGAATCTAAAATCTATAAATTCCTAAACTTATGACCATGGCTATAAAAAAGGCTTTGAAACTACAATCATATCAAGTTCTTAGAAGCGCCATTTTTAACCAACTTATTGACCTCCTCGTTCCCTTGGATTTCAGATCGGGCACCAAGTTTAGCCAACGCATCTGCTTTCTCATTACCTTCGATACCAGTATGGGCTGGTATATAGGCCTTCAAAACATCAATTTAAAAAAGAATCAAATAAATGCATGTACCCAGTAAACTGGTTTTACCCTACTATCCACTAGCTTGATAAGCTCTTGAAAGAGGTCCTTGTTATCTATTTCTTTACCTGAAGCCGAAATGAAGTTGTTCTTTATCCAATTTTTACGCCAAATTGTCATTGCTTACAAAAAAGATTACTGTAAGTTCCATAGGTTTCAAGTATACCTCTTATTAGGTATTGGCTATCGGTCATTATACGTAGAGGTTTTTTACTATTGGAAAGCTGAAGGGCGTACATGGCAGCCTTTTTATAAGTTAAATTATTTTTGATAAATTGGAATTAGTTACTGTCACTTCAGCCCGTTGGTTAGTCTGGCGATCTCCCATTAATCGGGCGCCAATGTTACGTATGTCATCTAAACCAAAGTAAACTCCGTAACCAGCTCGAGCTCCCTTCTTACCATTCTTTAAGCTGGAACCATCAGTAAATACTATTTCAACTTCATCGTCCTAACAATGTTAGTATAAAAAGGCTATCCTACCAATTACGTTTCCTCGTTCCGTTACTAAATTTACATTTGGTTTCTTGTCTCCCTTTTTCAAACTTTTAAGTTTAGGTTTAGGTTTGCTAGTAGGTGTAACCTTCTCTCCTTCTAAATACCGTTTGGCATCGTTATGGTTTTTGAATTTTTGGTACTCGGCATCTTTGAAACCAATTACTAAGCTTTTACATTCATCCCTAATGCACAAAAAAATAAATATATATCTATGTGATAAAAGTTACCATTCGTTGAAGATCCCCTTTTGAAACCCTTTGCGGATGGCGTAGAAGTACCTTTGGCGCATTCTACTTGTGCAATGAAGGGATACATTTTTTGGAAGTTAGTTTGGTTCATGGTTCTAAAGTTTGGAGATGCTCTTAAAGGAGGTTGGCCAATAGAACTCATTGTCCTATTGAGCTAAACGAATTCACAAATTTGTACAAATTGTAAATTTTCTAATTCTACAAATGCCAACAGCTATTTGAAAAGTAAGCCAATTCATGGCAAAGCATTAATACATTTGTTACCACAGAACTAACACTAACTTAGAGCAAAATGGCAGTCACAAAACTAGCATCACAAGGTCCCATTGTGAAGCTTAACCTTACACTTTAAACTTTACTTTCCATCTAAAGCCTAATTTAGATTTTTATTGTTAGTCTAGTCACCGTACCAGTTGGCAATTTCGGCATTGGAATTATCAATATCAAGATTGCATATTCGAGCTACCGTACGAATACATTTAAGAATCACAAGCTTAGTACATTTAGATGACCTAGTTCAAAATTTTTATTTATATAGCCTATACTTTATCAACATATCAGAAGTGCAGGCCTATACCCTTCAATCCCATTATAAGATTTATCAGTATCTATCAGCATAACTCTACTATAACCGATATAATATCCATCCTACCTTTCTTATATATCCCTTTACACAAGCAAGAGGTTGATATGGAAGTAGGCCTAAACAAAAATACCTTCTGTAGGCACAATACCAGTAATACTAGTTCTAAATAGAAATTGTAACTGCATTAGTATACGTTTGGATAAACACATAATAGTTCAATAATAAGCTTTGTCTTCTACATGGACTACAGTAAATTCTTTTACTGATAGGTTTACAGCCTAAACTGCTATTCCAGCTGACATACAAGTACTTTTCCTCAGACCATTGGCATCTTTACTAATAAGGCTTAGCAACTTTCTAACTTCTATTAGAATTATAAAGCTTTAGAAAAAAGACAAAACTATCATTAAAAGCCTTTTCATATCTATATAGGATGAAGCTCATCCAACTCACATCTTTAGACTATAAAGTAGCCATAGTTAGACGAATTGCAAAGTATATCCTTCAAAGCATATTTGATAACAATCAATTACCACCCTAAACTATTTGGTATACATGCTGTGAAAGTTTTGAAAACTTTGAGCTAAAAATAAGAAAAAGCAATGGTAGATAATTTGACTGGATCACTTTATTTGGAATGCTTACTACATCTATTACCGTACATCAGTGCAAGATCGAACAGGGAAGGGATCTAACAACGCATCTCGGGTTTCTATATGATCAGGATTTGAAAGGTAGAGAAGGTTCATGATCATTCTTGTGGGACTGCTTTACAAAGCTGCAGCTACGGTGTAAACATGTGTCGATGTAGCAATTGGTGTACTATTTAAGATGCTAAGAGTGTCTTCATTTGCCATAGTCAACCTATCTCTTTTGACAGTTGCTTTTATGTGAGTGTTACGGACACTTTCACAAAAGCATTGTTGCAGTTTCTGAAAAGAGTACCGGTTGGTTCTTGGCTATTACCTGGCTTAAGTAGAGCTTGATTCAAGGTGTCTTGGTTGAGGATTAGGTTTCTCTCGGTTGATAAGCTTTCCAATTGAATGACTACTTTAAAACTTTGATATCTGAGCTTAAGGAGCGTAGTACTCAGCCGTCGGTACCGAATCTGAAGAGGTGAAGGCAGTTAGTAAACATTACATAGAATTGAGAAAGGTTTCATTTTTGTTGTAATGGTTTAGACTTGAGCTTGGCATCTTTTTATACTTTTATTTTGATCCTGAATCAAAAGTACTAGCAAATTTCATGAGCTAGTGAATTCATTTTTAAAAACCAAAGAAAAAGCTTCACAAGTTCCAAACGCAAAGTGAAATCGTACATATATTGAGTCTTGTATGGTAAATTGTACATATAACAAATACGTATATTTATTCATATATGATTAATCTTCATCATTCGATGAATCCGTCATCTAAATTATATTTTTGATAAAGTAAGTTTATAAATCGTATAAGCAGCTTCCTTTCCATCACATTCGCTTATAAGAGATAGTTATGCATATACCTACCGCATATTGACAATGTAGTTAAAGTTTGCTGGCTTCTGGCATTCTAGGAGCTTAATTAAAATGACTACTCTAGATGACTCTCCTAAATTTGAGAACTTCTAATTGTGCTTACAAACTTGGAGCCTTTGAACTATGCAGCCAAATGTTGAAACTGTATTTCGATTATTCTTAATACAGATAAAGAATGTGCAATTTTGCATAAAATTTTCAAAATAGTTGAAAATTACTATATCAATATCTAAACAATAAAAGGTAAATTAAAAAATATTTACATTTAAAGTATCTATAGATATATAATTACTGGATCATAAGCTAAATTTAGATTTATAATCTATTTTTTGTTGAAATTTTAATTCGTTGGTGCCTGAAGTTACCTGCTAATAGAAATTTTGGCTTTGCAAAGTTCATTATTCATATATAAACAAAATATAAATACTAATACATAAATTATATCAATGCACAGTATTTGCAATAAATCCATATATTAATTGGATGATTGTAGTTGAAGTTAAGATTTAAAATGAAGTGGATGGATCCAACTTTAATTTGTTGACACATTCTTAAGCATTTTCACTAATTTATATATTATAGTGACATAAACTCGTACAATCTAAGGAAACTTCGCTATTAAATTTCGAAATATAACTAGAATAAAGTTGCTTTAAAGGTTTTTAGGTATTGGTTTGAAAAGCTATCTACCAGCCTAAACTTCCAATTGAAGAGTTCAAGTCAATATACAAAGTCAAAGCTACACCGTGCTTTCAATAAAATTCATATACATCCTTCAACGACAGTAAAATGTACAAATAGAAAACATTTTAGTATTTTCAAAAGTAAAGGTAGATATATATTCAATAATCGGCTTTCAAACTACTGTTCCGTCGATGCTACTTCCTTTTTAACTAGATGAACCTGAAAGGGAATAACGTGATTAAAGACTTTCGCTTGGATGGGGATGCATCAAACAAAAAATATCTTTATGATAACTGTTATGATGTTTTTTAGTGTTTTTGCAGTTATCATGTAGACATCTGCTGATATTTTTGTAGGTATGGTCTGGGTCCCTGTAGATCCGTTTGCATAGCATTATAAACTTGAATTTGCTCTTGCTTTTACCTTTATTGCCAACTTTGACCTTGACCTTCCTACTCTTTGATCTGTAAATCTTTTTGAGAACATATCATTGTAATGGATATTGTAGGCGGTACTATAGGCGGAGTCGTCGTAGCCAGAGTACTTGGTAGGGTTGTAGTTATCTTTCTATTTGAGATCAGTTTTGGTGTAGTAGGTACTGACGCTCCCAATTAAACTTCAAATGAAGCTGGAGGTTTTATTATAAGTGTTAGATTTGAACCTTAACCACTGGAAGCTTGGTCGGTATCTAGGGTTATAGATCATAGTACTCAGCCATCTGTATGAGCTCAGAAGAGGTGGAGATATCTGAAAAATGCTACAAAAGTGATTAAAACAGTTAAAGTTTTCCTTTTCGTTGTAATGCCTTTGGTATGAATTTTCCATTTTTTATATCTATACTTTCAATTAGGAATCAAAACTACTAGGAAGTCCATTAATTTATAAGTTCTTTTTATAAAGCAAGACAATGTAATTTTATTCACTACATATTCCATAGACTGATGTTAGCTATCAAAATAAAGTGATGCATCACTTGAGGCTTAAAATCCAGCTCACAGCTCCAGATCAGAATAGAATAAGATGTTATCCTGGTCTGGAGCTTTTACACGCTGCATCAATTTTACATTAAAGTTAGGTTGTAAAGATTTATGATCAAAGCAGTGCTTGGTACCTATAAAAACTACCAACTGTAGTTAAAACTGTACAAATGATAGTTTAAGGTATATGCTTAACTCAACTACGGGTTTGTACTGTATATTGGGTTTAGCCCACGAAATTTGAATTAATTCCAATATATAAATTAGTATTCAAAAGTTGTAGAATGATATAAAGTAACTTAAAAGTTGACTATAGGAAAAGCCTATCTAATTAAAGCCTGTTTATTACAACTTTAATTCTAAGTCTATTGAATACCTATAAATCTTTATGGACTTGGAAAGTTTTCTTTAGTGATTTGAAAAAGCTTGCTATCGGTAATAGCTTCATTGGCTTTAGTCTTAGTAAATTACACTATATAAGTTGTGCACTAAAATACTACTTTTAGTAGTAAAATTCTACTAAACTCTAAGCTATGGATATTGCTGATATTAATTAAGAACTATATATACAAAGTGTGAAAGTTGTTGATACCTACTAAAGCTATCATAAAATATTGATTACAAACTCAAACTTCAAGTTGGACAAATATTTATGTGAAGGACATCTTCAAATACTCAAATTTACTTTTTAGACTGTAGGTAAGCTACTGACATCCAAAGTCAATTTTATCGTTAGTCTATTAATATAGGTAGTTTAATCAAAGATAATTAAATTAGAATGCTGTATTGATCTTGTCAACTTTAAATTTACATCACATATTTCACAAGTTGTATCAGATCCATTCATACCAATATCAAAGTAGGGTGTATTAAAATATTTTAATACTTTATTTTAGCGACATTTCGATATCGACGATATGTTTACCTAGTTTAGTCATTTTAACCCAATTCAAACTTGTACCAAGTGTTAAACAATAAGATCCAATAGCCAACTTCAATTAAACCTATAACCTCCTTCGAAGCAGCAAAGCTAAATAGAAGCATTGATGAGGTAGATATCTTCAATCAAAGGTGTAAAAATAGTACAATTATAAACTCCCAGCCATAGTATTTAGCATTCCCATTAACTACCATGAATATATGAAATTCTATGAAATAGCTCTTCTAGCCTAAATTTGATTTTAACTTTCCATCTTCTGATCAGTCTCAAAAGTCAATCCTTTGAATGATAAATCATACCTGTAATGACTTGAATAGTTTTTGGAGAAGTAATACACTTATGTGGTAAGTTATACTCAAACCAGCTTCAAGGTTACTGTATCTGACAGCTGTTACCTGATATCTGATTGCAGAGATGATAGTTTAGTTCTTTTTAATATCCCATAGGACTGTCGAGGCTAGCGTTAAAAGTCACGTATCTTCGATCCTACCTCCTACCTGCATTGTGTCTCCGTCATTATAGTTTGTAAACTATATAGTAAACTTTTAAACTCAACTTTGTAAATACTTGTCAAAGTCTGATGAGTCGCCAATTGCTACTTCAGTTACTATTTCAACTCGCTTCAGTGTCACTAATTTCTAATGTCCAAATATTAAAGTATTTAAATATTGCCTTTTTACAACCACCATTACTATTACTATAAGTTGCAAATCCGATAGCCAGTGCTTTACTCATCACTCTAAAGGATAAAACCTGTAGACATTGATGTCAAAGTCCAAGCACATCTCATATAGTTATCGACTTCAAGTTCTACAATTTACTAAACATCAGCTTTCCAAAGGACCTCAAGCTAGATAAATGTTATGAAGCAGTCAAATTCAGCACCAGCAATAGTGAATCTTAGAAGATTGGCACCTAATTCCTTGTCGGTCACATACATCGGATAACCATTTCAACGTGAATTGAGTAAGAAAAAAGATGGTGAATTTCAATTGACTGTGCAGCTACTAAATGATCTTGACAACTATGCATCTAACGAATATATCTCTTTGATTTTATTGTGCTATACTTTCGCTACGAGAAAAGTACTTCTATTTTACAATGTATAGTTTACTAATTGGCATATGTATTGTTTTATGGTCTAAATATTCTTCAAAGGTATACAGTTTAATAGAGTATTTTTATCAGCAGCTTTGATGTGCTATTTATATACCTCGAATATATAAAAGTTTGTCAATTTGCATTGGTAGCTTTGTCGAAATCCTTTGGTTTGCACAAAGTACCTAAGGCATTTCTGATAACTTTGAATTCTTTATAAACCAGCAAGGTACACAAACAGGTTTGACAATCGATTATATCTTTTTAGAGATGAGCTCAATTTATTAGCAAAAATATTGTGAAGTTAGAATATAGCTAAAGAAGATATCAATTGAACAGCATTCACAGATGAATAATAAATCTCGGGTTTGAATTTTTATACCTATGACAAATAAACTGTAAAAGTCGTCGAGCCCGGTTTTGAGCTAGAATATCGTATTATTGGCTATATGGTTTAAAATTGATAGAGTTTCTGTCGCTACTAAACTTTTACTTACTACAAGAATGTAATGCATCCAATCCTAGGATAAGACAACAGCTGCATCGTTGGTCTTCTTGCGATAGAAATTGAGGATAAACACATGGAGAATGCGTCGCAAGGTGCCAGAGGAGCCACTGTATACCATAGTACAAAGCAAGTAATCAATTTTGGAGTTTTCTAAAAGAACTAATAAAAGTAATAGGTGTCTGTGACTTAGTCACAGTTTATAAAGCACATTATCCGCTCCTATATCGTTCTGGGGATAATACATTCGAAATAATAGTTACGAATTGAATCGCAAGGCTTGGAATATCATATACAAAGCTTGGTAAAGTAAGTGATACGATCACACAATCAGAAGACATTTCGAAGAGCCTTTTGATGGCCTGAAATGGAGCTGAACTTTTCATTACTAGATATTCCTAGCTACGTTTACTAATCTTTTAGTGAATTAGTGTTAGTAAAATTGATCCTTTCAGCTTGATTTAGTAGGCTATTTGGGAAGACGAGGTGGTCACAGCTTTCATTGAGTGTTGGTAAAAGGGTTGAAAAGCTAGCCGCAAAGAAAATTAGTAGGCTGTACAGATTAAAAGCAAGCATATATTGTATTTAAGTTTAGAATGAAAATCTTGAGTTATAAAATTTTACTTGTCCACTTTTAGGTGCAGCTTAGATGGTCGAAACTAAGATGTCAAAATTAAAAACATTTTTGGAACATCAGATTTTAAATATATAGTTTTATTAGGTAGATTAAAGGTAGAGAGGTAGAGTAGTTATACAGGACAGCTAATCAACCATGTTTACAATACGATCCACTCCGGCCCCATCAAAAAGTGCGACGGGTTGAACTGTCAGAAAGCTAAGTTCGACCACGTCCGTAAACATGGTTGATTAGCTGTCCTGTATACCTACTCTACCTCTCTACCTTTAATCTATCTAATAAATAACTCTATTACAACTACTTTTTAAAACTTAATTTAAAGAAATATATATTATATTGTTCTTTTTACCAATCTTATAACTTATTTTTCAACCCTCCACTACAAGGTATATGAAAGTCAGTTATATCTTGATAAATAGCATTAACAAATCGAACTGGAAGGATAAATTTTTCTTGAACGTTAATTTGTCAAAAGTTGCTAAATTCATAAGCTTTCAGTAGTAGAAAGACTCAACATTATTGTTGAACAAAACTACTCTCACTATAATAAAGTGTAGTACATGGCTAAATTTACTTTGAACTAACGATTGAAGATATGAAAGTCACTTTTATCCAATTTTACTTTAGATTAAGATGAGATAACAGCTAGCATCGTTCAGGTTTCGTTACCTAAATTGAAGAGCTATCGGAAATATCTTTTGTTGAAACTTGAGTGGATGAGTGCTAACAAACAACAATAACTATCCACTTTCTTTCAGCTATACTTGATAAGCTAGGAAAATGATATATTCGCACAATACCCTTAGCGCTACTGGTAAACTCGCTACCTAGATGAAGGATTCTGGGTAGGCAAATCAGTAAGAACTCTCAATATAGGGAGAGAAGCTGACTGTAATATTGAGTATTAATAAAAAACTGCCGATGGGTTTTTCAGTCAGGTATTCTAATACTTTAAATAAGTAGGCGCTACTTTATACCGAATATTTGATATATTTATCTTTATCAATTAAATCAATTATGTAAATATTTCTAGCTGTTCAAACAACTTTGTAATATGAACTCTAGAGTATTGTGAACATAAAGAACAGTTATTGTACCTAGTTTTTATGACACCACTTTACTTACTTGAAGGCAGACTTTCTTTTATGAGAGTTGATGCATATACTAACTTAGGGCTGAGTTCTATTATTGAAAGAGTGTCTATTACAGATAAACTATCCTAAATTTAAACATCAACCGGTTAAAAACTAGTCTTCTCAGCTATATCTTGTTAGAGTAGGCTGAATTCTCCTTGTAAATGGTTCTTTATGTAAAGGGGATGAAACCTTCGGCAATTAAAATATACTCGCACCTTTAGATGGGTTTCAAATCTACACTGAATAGAAAAAACATCGTGCTAGTAGGTGCTCCGATTAGGCTATAATAAAAACTTGATAATGTGTATTTCCTACTTGGATAGGCTTTTAAAAATGCAAGACAAAAAGAAACTAAAATAAAATAAAAGTGTATACATAGAATTTCTATAGAGTGTTTATTGAAAATAACAGGTGGGCTATTAAAGGGGATATCTGCTACTCTATTCTTGAAACCTATTAATCTATAACATTTTAGCGTCATCGTCGTTACCAAAATTTTGATTTACTCAATTGGATTCTGACCCGGTAAGTTATAGATCAATTGGATATTAGTACTATCTTTTAACTGACGATACTTGTGCCTACCGTAGACTTGGAAATATAGCTTAATTCTATCTCAGCTAATGATATTTATGTGAAGATTGGGCTCGCTATCGTAGACGTATTCCAACATCCTGCAATTACCAGTATTGGAATGGCACAACACTTATTGAGGCTTAAGCTTGCCAAAATAGTAGCTGGTGGCGTTGAAATGACAGGTGAAGTTACTGGTGATGAGCTCAAAGATCTCATTCTTATACTGGCGTATTGAGATGATGAAGGCGAGGAAAACAACAATAGCAGCAATTTTTTACATGATGGTTTAGTTTAGGATTCTTGGTTAAGAAAATGAGTTTTACGTTGTGTCTCGAGGTTGAAGCTGGTTTATATATAGTGGCTTTTGAACCTAGAGAGTTAGGAATCCTTAGTAATAAATAAATACATTGATGAAAAAAGTTGATAGGAGTACGGATGTTCTGTAAATTGATAGTTAAAGCTATGAACACCTTACTCTATATTTTCCATCTTTGAAAAGTTGGTGATTTAGTTTGTAATTTTCATCCAATATCATTCTATTATAAAATTTAGACTGGTTTTACATAGTAGAAACGCAAGTAATTTTCGAAGGAGTAGGGGTAAATAGTTAGAAAAGTTTATCGAGAATATCAGCTTCAAATGTAGCATTATTTTCTTTTATTGTACATACATGTACTTGATTATCGAATCGTTTTGGGTAGGAGTTTTAAAATTATGATGTAAATATAGAGTTCTTTCATTAATCTTTTGAAATGATATCAATCCAACTACATTTATATCTCACTATGAATAGCCTTTTATGAAGGTTAGTTAAGGTTTTACTTGATGTTATACTAGAATTTCTTCAACCTTTGCAAAGTTTTAGTTGGATGCTATATTCTAATAAATTACCATAAATAGAAAACATGAGCTTCCTTCAAAAGATATATAAATAGATGACCAAAAATTTTAACAGTTAATTATATTTTCCCAAATAGCAAGCTGCTATATTTTGCATGCGATTTTTTGATATTAGCTAAAGGAAGTAGTGAGCGGTTGGTACTACTGGTGACTCAAAGTAATTCTCTTAGTAAACAATTAAAGGTCTGAGTAGTATCTATTGCCTTGAGCTTAATTCAAAATGCAAAAATAAAAATAGGATGGTTTTATAGGAAATAGGATACGAATAGGCCAACAAGTGCTTCCATTATAGTAAATATAACATTTCTTATAAGATTGATTTCCGGTAGAAAGCTAATCATAAATTGCCAGGTTTCAAATGGAATAAAAGTATACCTACATATACGTCACAAGTTGTATACATTTAATTTTTTTGTATTGGTATGTTCTGCAATATTTAATAAACGTACTTTGAAATTTGAATATATACAACAATATTATAGCTGGATAGAACTTTAAATAAACTTAGCCGTAAAGCGACACTATACTTTAAAGGAACCGAAATTTTAACTTTGTAGGCTAGTATTTTAACATGGAAATATGGTTTTGATGAATGCAAATCCTCAGCATCTCATATCTCCTATCAAGCTGTTGGTTGGAAAAATGGCTAGAATCGTAGGCCGTAAGTTGGTTTTGAGTATTTTATAGCAAGTTTAATGGTGATGAATTTGAGTCAAGGTAATGATGGTACGAAAAATAGTGTACAAGGAACTTGGTGAGGTAATTTACTTTCACTACACCCTTTAATGAAATACTTGGATTGAAAAGCATATAGGAAGTAGAAGATTATCGAGGCGTAGGAAGGTTTATATGGCACGTAAGACTTGAAGTAAAAGTGATATGTGAGTAATATAGTGAAGGTAAGGTGGATATATTAGCGTAAATTAGATATAAAGTCAAATAAAAAGAGTTTTTAATGTGTAAAATAGCTCGAGTAGCATCAACTTAATAACTTTGATAGATTTGTTACACCTTTACATGAATCAGTATCAATAAAGAACGGTAGTGTCTAGCGACAAGGATCTAGAACCAATTACCAAACCTAGTTTCAGAGCTGAAGGTAACGAACTACAAGTTTAAGCTATTAAAGTTACCTGTTTTCTAAAGACATCGTTGTCAATAGCTACTGAGTTCCATTTTCCAAAATGAAGTTGGCAAGTTCAGATAGTTTAGACCTTGAGTGCTATTGAAAAATTATGATCTATGTCAATATAACTCAACAAATTAATCGACGATTGTATTAGTAAGACTAGCATCCTAGGAAAACAGTCTTCATGAAGCTACGAAAGCTGCAAATGTCTTTAAAACTTTAAGTGTAACAGTTTATTAGCTAGATTAAAAATAATATAAAAGTGTGGCAGTTAAATTTAAAGTGAACGTTCTTAAGATGTGAACGAGCTTAATAAACTGACTATCCAACCTTCAACCCTTGGTGTTGTAGCTGACCTGACTCCTCAATCTATTTCTTTATGCCCTTAGTGTATTATTCGATTCTCTTGCTTATCATTCTTGGACTAACATATTGATTATCTTGAAAATTTCTGTCATACCGATGAGGTTATAGTGGGTTGATTTTTAGCTAGGACTTTGACTTTGGTTTCCACTTGATAGGGTTTTAGTTCGCTATCTGCTGTTACCTAGTTTAGATCTAATTTTCGACATAGATATAGCAGACACTATGTAAGCATAATTACAATATACAGGCAAACTAATATAGGAAAAATAAGCATTTCTGTAGTATATTGCTTCACTTATCTAGATTAGAAAGTAGTGGAAATTGTAAAGAATGAAAATCCATTTTATTAAACCAAGAATTCTTATCTAACAAAGATACCTATTAATTTGATCCTAATTTTTTGTAATGTAACTTTAGTATAAACGTAATGTAGTGTGTAAAATTCTGAATCAGAGTGATAAGTAGTTTAATACAGATACCATTCGTAATTATAAATATATGCCAGCTTTTTTCCTTGCTCGTATAATCTTTTTGTATAGGAATTTATAAAGAAAGTTGATCACCAAATGCTAAACAAATAAGATATATTCTCAAAACCCTTCAGCATTTCATATAAAGCTACCTATCGGTCTACATGCGTAAATTTCACTCCAAGTATTAGATGAAGCTGCAGTATTCCTGGTCTATTTGAACATTCAACCCATCCTACCAAATCAAACTTTGCCAACCAACTCCAAAACTTCAAGTTCTATCTCAAAAATCGAACCCACAAGCCTAATGCCACCAAATCGATTTAACTGAGTCCCAAGCCCTAACTCCAACCAATGAAATAAATTTGATTAAGTAAGTTGGAACCTTAGGTTGGGTAAAGTTTATCTAATTGGTTTAAATGGATTACCAACTCAAAAACGCCTAAATACAAACTGTGGGTTGGTCGCAAGCCAAAATTTTTACTTTACCGCTTTCCTTTCCTTTATCCTTTTCATTAAGAATAAATTTATAAAGACTAGTAGCCAAGAGTTTAAAGCTGCAACCTATCCCACAGTTTATGTCAACTATCAACAACCTCTCTACCTATGGTAAGCATTTATATATTTTATACCTTTATTGATTTTTATTAGATCCTTTTGCCGACACTGGCATCGCTGAGGACACTGTAAAAGCCAAAACTGAGTACGTCCGTAAGTCCATCTCTCAACTTTATTTTCCAACATGATGATAATAATTTTTGGTAGTAGTATTTTAAGCGCCAGTTATTGGGGCTTGACTACTATGACCCATTTATACAATTTTGTAGTCATAGTTACACTGAGTTTTTCCGTTATATTTTCCAATTTTATTCAAACATGGTATTAATTCTTTACTCTAGATATCCGTATTCAACAACGTAACGGTCGCAAGACCCTGACCACCCTGCAAGGGCTACCCAAGCAGTTCGACCAGAAGAAGATGCTCAAGCATTTCAAGAAGGACTTTGCCTGCAACGGTAACATCGTCGACGACGAGGAATTGGGTGAGGTCATCCAGCTTCAGGGAGATCAACGCACCAAGCTTTTCGACTTCTTAACTTCGCAGAAGATCGCCGACAAGAGCTTGATCAAGCTCCACGGTTTCTAAATAATGCTTCTCCCTCTCAACTCATTGCTTTTTGGTACCAATATCTATTAAACCATTTGTTCATCAATCTGTCCCTTTTATGTTTTTGCTATTTATATGTTTTGATATGGTATTCTATTGAATAAAATTTTATAATTAATGTATTTATCAGGCTCGATTTCTTTTCATTTCATAGGATATTGCATGAAGATATGAGTGCTGTCGGCAACGGAAAATTTGTAAATATAGTTCAAATGAGCAATAAATTAGAGATCAGTGCTATCATTTATAGATAGGCATTTGTATCTAGCCTAGGTTTAGCAATTACTTTATATACAGCAAGGTATGAGGAGTAGTATCAACTTCCATCGAAAGATAAACATCTACCAACATAAAACTTCATTAAGAAGTTCAGTAAAATTAGACAGGTGGCTAGGTATTCAACTTTAACAGTAATTCAAAGCAAAGCTAAGTGGCTTTCTTACAGACAACCAAGCTAAAATTAAACTGAAGCTAGCGAGTTATCCTTGAACCACTCTATCTACAACTGGATTATTAGAAATATACTAGGAAGATATGTCAAGAAATGGGTAGACAATATGTAGTTGAAGCAGAAGTAACCCTGGACTTCAAGTGAGCTAAGCTAACTTGCCCCTCAAGTAGGAAATCGGATGTACTAGGACCTAACTCAACGCACTAAAAGAATGAAAGCACTAAGATCTACATGACGCAATAGAGTAGTGATGCCAAGGTAGGAAAGCTGGCCTATCAATGTAAGTTAAATATAAGCGTTGTCAGCAGCTACTAACTTATATAAATTTTATAAAAATATTGACCAAATTTGTATATGCTTAACTGAAAAAATACATATTTAATAGACAACCTGTAAATATACTAGTAAATTGAAATCAATGTTCTACTAAAAATTGAGCAGGAATTAAGATAGATTATTATTTAAAGAGATGTGGTGATAGGAATATATTGATTTGATTATACTTAAAATAAATGTATAAGCTTAATAAAATGTATATATTTTTTAATAAATAGTTGAATTTCAATGGTTAAGTTGTCTATATAGTTAACAGGTAGTTGTTTTCCAATGCTTCTTATTCCTAAAGCTAAATTTATTAAATGGTATAGAGTAAAAATGCATCATTCTACATAAACCTAAAGCCATAAAAACTTTATCAAGAAACACTTGTAATGAAACATCTCATAAAAATACAACGTTAAAACTAAAGACTTGACTCAGCTACAAAGCAAAGGTATTATATTTAGTCCATCAAAAAGCTTTGGCTCAAAACCTCCAACTCCTGGCCAACTTTACCTACTACATCTTCCCACTCTACTGAACCCTGCCAGTATACTTCTACTTCTACTTCGTTGCTAGGAGTAAGATAGATCGCGCCGTAGTCCTATAAGGACAAAGAAAGATAGAACTGTATTAGTATTCATGTAAAGAAATAGGATTTATAAGTTACCAGGCACTCCAACCCCAACCAAGTTTGTTTTGGTAGTAAGGACCAGGTAGGTGGAACTTTGAAGAAATTCCTCAAAAAGTTGAAGTTTAACTTTAGTTGCATCTTCGGTTCTTGAACTAAATCTTTATTGACGGGTAAGGATTGATAAGTGTTCCTTAAAAACTAAAGAGGCGTTAGTTACTTTTTAAAAAGACTTGCCATTTTACCTGATCTAAACAGTAGATACTAAGTGGGTAAGATTCGGTTTCTAATAAAGTATCGGTACCAGGACTGGGGAAAGTTGCTTTGAACACCCCTTTCATCTAAAAAATTCAAAAATATTAATAAATGGATAAAGATATACTCGAAACTACCCTTTGTAACTTGGGGAGATTGATTAAAGTCCATAGTTCCTTATGCTTTTGTTTGGGTAACAAAGTTATTGGGTTACAAATTAGCTTCTGACCTGCTTTATTTAAAGCTACTGTCGATTCTTCCTGGTAACAAGTTTGACTATAGAAATATACTCTTTGAGTATCTCCTTTAAAATAAAAAGCATACCTGCTGGTACTCGTTTTCATTTTTAATTGAAAGTTTTCAGATCCATCCTATAAATATTCAAAACAAAAAAGTTGAACAATAAATATAAACTAAAAGCGTACCTTAGTTTCAAATCTTATCATATACTTCAACCCAGCAATTGGGAACAGTCCACCATTAGTTATGGTAACTTGCAATTGAGGTAAAATTTTGTTGTCACTAAGTTCGGGTTGTAACATATGCACCTCTACATAAAAAATTAATTTTATTGACATTTTTATATATAGTAAAATTACCTATCGACAAGTTGGCTATCAAAAACCTTTCCATAGTCGAATTTAAAATGTTGGACATTTTGACCGTTTGCTGTAAATTGGAAGCCAACGTCTATATAAAATAAAAATCAATATAAAATTTTGAAAATATAGTACGTTGGATAAGTTTTGAAAGTTGGTCTTGGTAGAAGTAACTGAATCCTGGATAGCTTGGAGGTATGCAGCAGTTTGAGAACTACTCATTTCAAATAGCTTAAAACACATTTAAATTTTGCCAGAAAAACTTACTCTTTTATTGAAGATTCATCTTGAGAAGTTGGTTGGGTATCGTTATTGCCTAAGTTCAAATTTGAGATATTGGTAGCTAGTTGAGATTTACTTTGGTTGGGTTCCATTATGTTGATAGTAGAGTTTCAAGTTGAAGGTTGATAAGAATTGTTCAACTTTGTGTTTTTGTTATGACGTAAAATTTTATGAGTAAAGATTGGTGCAATTGAGGAACGATTTGAGCATTCTATTGGCCAATTATCTATCTATTCCTCGACTTTATTTTTGGATTGGTCTTCTCATCTTTAGTTTCAAGCTTTCTTTTCAAAAAGATCTAGCTAACAATGGCAAGTATCTGTGAACGATTAGAAGGTATAGTATTATTATTTAGATAGATAGTAGGCTGTAGGTTTGTAGCTCAAATGCTTCACTTAATTTAGCTAGGGTAATAGATAGCCAATAAAGCTTAAGATTAGGCTCATATAACTTTAACTTGCCTTAGGAATCCCAACTTCAACAACACTACCTTACACCAAATTTATATTTCAATTTAATATATATACCACTATCTACATCCAAGTTCCTAAATTTATTAGATGTACTTTCCATTTCCACTTGGATACGCTTAACTTTTGTCTTATTTTATAGCTAATGTTTACCAAAATATTTTTTCACACATACATCTTCATATCCCTTTAACCTACCATTATCCAAATGCCATTTATTCACTTCCAATATAAATTGCAACCTTTTATCCGAAATACCAATCTAGTTCACTATCAGTTTTTCTCTAATAAATTGTTATGGATATAGAATAGTTCCCCACATTTCTTAACTCAAATGCCGATATAAGTATGGAGGGAACATAAGCTTACTTTTGGTTGTATACCAACTATCAGCTATATTGCGTGCTTCCAACTTCTAGAGTGCTCTTTCAGATCCATAAGAAGAAACGTAACTTGAGATGGCTATGCCTTTACCAATTCAGTTTTGTTAACATGCTGATAGAAGTTTATTGGGGTTTGGCCTATATTACAACCATCCAATCATACATATAGAAATGATCATTAAGGTCAAATCCAATGGGACAGTCCAAACCAAACCAAAACATAGGGAAGCAGGAATCTGCGAAAATTGAAAAATCCCGTTTTGTAGAACAGGGTAGTGAAAGTAACCGAAAATTTTGTGGAATCGAGGCTTAACCGTTAGACCGTTTCGGTTTAAAGTTGGTAAATAACCTTCATATAGCTTTGGCTTTTATGGGGTGAAATGAAAATTGACCGCTCAATTCCAGTATTTTGTTAAAAAATCCAACCTAACACCATCGCGGCCCTTTATCTTTCGATAGTAAAGAAACCTCTAAATCCGGTAAATAATTGCAGCTTTGCACAATCTGTAAAAGTAGCCAGGACTTTTGCAGGATTTGCCAGCTTTAGCCCTGGTTTAAATGTTTCTATTCGCCAAAAGACTTAATTTTCCGATGGAAACTGTATAGTGAAAACAAACCGCATTTTCATTCCACTTTGAATTTCAACTACCTTAACTTTCTCTAAACAAAGCAGATAGAGTTTAATTAACGAGTTTGACTTCACTTTAACTTATTGGTACTGGGAACGCGTACAAGGTGGAAAATATAAAAGTTTGACTTAACTTCGACTTAAAGGCAGGACACCAGCAACCACAAGGTGAACGACCAATACAGAACGAAAGCGAATACAACAGCTTAAAAAAGGATACCATTAGCGATCAACATGGCGAGACCAGTAATTAATAGGAAGTTAGTTATAGTTGGGGACGGTGCTTGCGGTAAAACTTCCCTATTGTCAGTCTACGTGTCCGGTACCTTTCCAAAAGTAAGTCTTACATTCTAAAATTGAGCTTTCATTAGCGCCTTTTACTTTTATTTAGCTGTATTTGAAAGCCTTCTACGAATACCTTACTAACCTCTATATTTCTATAGGAACATGTATGTGCATCAGCCATTTCCAAACTTGAGTTTTTAAAGTTGGTGCTAACGAAGTTTAAATTTAGAACCCAACCGTATTCGAAAACTATGTCAAGGAGACCAATGTCGACGGTAAAGTCGTCAATTTAGCTCTCTGGGATACGGCGTAAGTCTTTTTTATTTTTTAAAATTACCCAACTTGCAACTTTACCTTCATTTTGAAAAATCCATCTCTTTTCATTGTTCATCAGTTCAAACTTTACTAATACATTCTGTATTTTCCTATCCGAAATAGAGGCCAAGAAGAATATGAGGTAAAGACACGCTATTTAAAATTAATGAAGCTTACTAAACTGCTTTTCCAAAAATAAAGCGCCTAAGACCGTTGTCCTACTCTAAAGCCAACGTAATACTAATTTGTTACTCCATCGACTCACCCGACTCCTTGGAAAACGTTTTGGAGAAGGTAGCCTTTATTTACACCTAATGCAGCTTTAAACTTACCTTTCAACACAATAGTGGATCGATGAAGTCAACTCGCTATGCCAAGGAGTCCCAGTAATCCTAGTAGGGTTGAAGAAGGACCTACGGGATGGCGACAACCCAACCCACCTCACCTGCAACACTACGAATCAGGGTTTAGATGTCGCCAACCAGATCGGTGCTAGAAAGTTTTTGGAATGTTCGGCGTTGACTGGGGAAGCGGTATCTGAAGTCTTTGATAACGCTACTCGAGCTGCCTTGTTCGCAGGGCTGGGGCAACCGGCCGATACTTCGGCCTGTTGTACCATCCTCTAAGGTCTATTACTTTGACTTTCAACTTTTGACCTTGCTTTTACTTCTATTTCAACCTATATCAACGGTTCTATAGGGTCAAGTCCATAATCTTTAATCCAATGGTTGGGTCTTATCGAGTGCTCCATTTCAACCCAACCTAACCTTTTCTTCCTATGCGACGGACTTTAAAGTTTTACTTCTACTTTTATACATTTTTTGTGATTTTTAAATACCTACTTCAACAACCTTACTTATTCGAGCTTTAAAGCGATGATAAGGAGTGTTCAATTTATACTCTTGTTTAATTCTTTTTACACTGGCTTTAAATGTACAACATATCTTATATCTATTTTTTTAAATTGAATTTCTTGAAATCTTAACTACCTAGATATACACCCAGCTTTTTCGAATTTTGATATTAGGGTATAGTAGGTATAGAGCTGAGAATCAGATCTATCATATTGATATTAATGTAAGGTTCTGCTCTTCGAGAATTGAGTTTGACTTGGTGACTTTCCTCAAAGGCCTAACTACCTGATTTATTTAGAGTCAAGTTGACATGAAATGTTGCTAATACATTGATAAAAAATAAACGCTCATCGAATTGACTCCATCCTCGACCCGACCATCATCCTAACGTTGGATAAGGATCAAATTTCATAGCTTTACGTCGCCCAACTTTGCCGAAACTCTGGCAATGTAGCTCAAGATCAGCTTCAACAATTCTTATATTGAAGCTTCTCAGTATCCTGTAGTAGAACTCGACATTGATTTAATCAACTGTATCTTCAACTAGGTCTACCCCACCTTTGGGTATGATTAGCACCAACTCAGTCCAATTTCCAATCTCATAGTCTAGCCAAATGTCCATCACCTTTTCAAAACTTGGTCGACTTAGCTTTGACTTTTTTAACCTCAAAATAACGACCATTTGAACTTTTTAGTAGCTTTGTGATGGGATTCTGCAACGCCAAACTTACAATATCCTCGGTACGGCTATTGTTTAATCGTCGAGTGTCATCGTCACTTTTCGATACTTCATCTCAATCAAATGCGCTCAATTTTTCCAATACTCAATCTACAACTTTAGCTTACTGATTTCGTTTTAGTGTCTTACTCTCAACGGTTCATTTATCGAAGCATATTAGCTATATCGAGAAGCTTATCACCGATCATGAATTGAGCTGACTACCAATGGAAACCGCAACAATTGGTTTTAAAAAAGCATCGGTCATCAATATGATAGTGGCAGCAACTTCTTTTGATATCTAAAGTTATGGCTACATCCACTTGCTCCGATAAATCGATTTAACCTACCAACTCTGTGATAAGTTCTTAACATCTAAATAGCTAACAAAAGTAAGACCAGCACATCACTTTCGAGATATTTAAAGTTTGCTAAAATCGATAGCTGCATGATATTGAGGATCTGTAGAATTTCAACATAACTTTTTTCTCCGAATCAGATAAGATAGGTATACAAGGGATCCAATTTAACTGGTAGGTAGAGCATAGAAAATTTGTTTAAAAGTAACTGAGTCTCAGCTAGGTACATAGCTGCTAGTTATTCCTACACCCGTTTCGAGTTTTGTGTATCTTAGGTAGATTCAAGATGTAAGGGAATAGGAGTTGATTATTAGAGTCTAGAATTTGATAATGGATGTATATATAGTTAGAATTTTAAGGTAATTTTAGTTAGGACTACCAAGCCTTAAAGACCTCAACACCCCTAAAGTTAGAATTTGATGATAACTGAAAGTAATTATCCCTAACCTAGGCCTATAGCTATCACCTACAGTAGTTACGATAGAATATCAAGTACCTGGTTTAATATATATGTGAGAATGATCTTGTAGTTATGCTACTGGAGCTAAAGTAATTAGTAAGTAAACCATAAATCCCATAGCATTTTACTAAAGCTAATAGCTTCTATATTATATCTATCTGTACCCGTTTTGCATGTAACATATATTGCCATTTATGCACTTTTAGTATATGGTGAATCAGCATTTTACTTTTAATCTTTGAATATTAACAAGATGCTATCTTTTATGAACGAGTTATTTTGAACTTAAGGCATTCATCCAACTTTGATAAATGCCATCTTAGCATATTCTCAACTTTTACCTTATTCAGTCAAGATCGATACTCGCCAACTTTCTGATACAAGGTATTTGATGACTTAGGTTCCATCGATTAAAGACTTTGCAAATATACATATATATTGTGTGAAAAGTAAAAATAGCCTTGTCCCTTACCTAAAGAAAGCTATCTAAAGCTGATGTCAAAGTAAATGAATGGTATATCCGTCTTGGAATAGGTATATAGCTCACAAGGGGACTATAGTGTTTGACTTGGATTTGGGCTTATAGTAAAAAAGGTAGACACACGTCTTGGATGGGGATGTGAGTTGGATAAACATGATGCCAAGTTCATTTCTATTTATGCTAATATGCTGTTCGTCAGGTATGAGGGGAAACTTGGTGCTTGAAAGCGGATTCAAAATATGTCTTTGTTGAGTTCAAATGATTATTTTCCTTGATCCATTCTTTCAATCAAAAGTCTTATATGCCTTGGGTAACTAAAAGGAGATGAGTACTGAATATTTACCTAGAAAGCTTAAAAAGTGGTAGGTCAAGTATATTTAGTCACTGAAGGTAAACAGATACCACCTAAGCTTTCAAAATAATTGGAAACAGTACCAATCAACTGATCGGTATAAAAAACAACAGCAGTAAAGCATTGAAAATACAATAAAAATACAAGTATGCTATAAAGCAATTATCGGACACTGATATTTATTATGCTATAAATAAAACCTTACTTTTGGCTGAATGTTGAATAATTATGTTGAACTTTTGCAAATGGATGGTGGGTAGATGGTGATTGATAGTAAATCAAATCAAAGGGTAAGCTTCTTAAAGTGTTCAGTGCACTCGTGGATATCGAGGCTGAGGCTCTTTTGAGCCCAATGCTCAATGTTCGTTTTACCAAGAGTAAATTGTCCAAGACGTACGGTACACTCTTTAGCTTCGAGCTTGGCTACCTTTTGAACTTGGTGCTTAAGGTTCACTTTGACCTATATAGAAATCAGCTATGAGCAGTAAATTTACTTGCCTTCTTAAAAGCTACGTTCAAAGAGTTGGGATCTTCAAAGCTAAAGTTAGAGCCGGAACTTTGACCGTTTCGGGTGTTTCGAGCCTTTTAAAGAGAATGTTAGTAAAAGATGAGACTGGTTATTTACCCGTTTGTTACGAGGACATCCTAGTTTTGGGTTACCAATCTTTTTGCCGTGGGCGTAGACTCCCGAGATACTGGTAGCTACAAGTTTCCTAGGGAAGTTAGTAAGCTACTATGTTTTAGTTACCTTTCTGAAGGTAGGTAACCTTCCACAGAGAAGCTATTAATTGAGAACAAGTCATTCTGAGAGAGGTCACTGACTTGAACCTCATTGCCTCTCTTGATATAAACTAATAAAATAAGTATGATTCTAATGGAAAAAAACCTGGAAAGTAGTGGCTACCATCCGAACTTAAAACCCTAAACAAGTTGTTTGGTCTATTAACAAACAAATAAAGCTTACTGTGCGTTGCTTTCCAAGTCATCGGGATCATCATCTTCAGTTGCATGGCTTACATCGATAACCTGCAACCGAAGACTTTGGTCTTTAGGCGGGTGAGTATCGTTGAAGAAGCAATCTACAAATCCTTCACTGAGTTGAGTAAAGCACATTGGTGTTGGTAGTGATTTTGAAAGGAAAGTGAAGTTAAAAGTTTGGATGTATGTCAGGATCCAAGTACTATACTTGTACCAAATCTTATCTACGGTTTGAAACCTATCCCTTGGAAATTTGAACTGCGAAAAAGATTAACCTGCTTGCTATTGATAATGTTCTGATATAAGCATCACTTTTACATATATATTTATTAAATAATAATGTCGAATAAAAACAAACAGAATGAGCAGTAGCTGTTTTTATTAGGCAATCTCTATCTAGAAAGAAAATGGGTATTTTCATAGTACTTATAACCTACATGAAATTTGACCATTTATAGATATATGGGCAAAGGATTCAACCTTTGCAAATAACATAGTGTAATATCTCTATACTAAATCAGATTTTAGAAACCACAAGTAAACCTATGTAAATTTATATAGCCAGATCAACTTTATTTTATATAGATAAAATGTTTATTTTTGCTCGCTACTTACAAACACATAGACAATTGTCTAAGAGCAAGTAAATTGTTTGAAGGCTGTTGGTAGACCTGCAACTTGCTTTAAAACTTTACCAATAATCCGTTTAGGTATGACTTCTTGCCTTAAAAATAAGTAGTCCATCATGTTTATATTTAGGTAGTCATGAGGTATAACAGTACCTTTATACAGAATTGATAGCTATAGAACTGCTTTCCTTGACCTAACCATCATTCTAAATATAAAGCCCCAAGTTCTATTGATATTCCAATTTCATTTGATGACGTCTCACTTCAATACTTGGGCACCAATCTTAACTACGAATTTGATTTCAAAATCCGACTCGATGATCCATCAGCCAAAATCCTTTAAATACTTCAACAAATTTGTTTCCAGGTATATATTGAAATAAGCCATCAATATCAACTATAATAATTGGCTAAAAAGGAAAACAATCCGTGAATCTGATAAACTTACAACCCTTTCAATATACTTCAAGTCCTCCTTGTATCCATTAACTCTGATATATCCTGCATATCTTTAGAGATTTAAACCTACCTATTCTGTGATGAATTCTCATTTCAAATTCCCAAAGTAGTGCTAATGCAGCATATTATTAGTAAATAAAATACATTTAAATAACTATTTTTGATACCAATGATAGATAAAATCTCATTGCAACCTTTTTATCGTAGTTGGCATGATGAGCGTATAAGGAAATCGGAATTGACTAGTAAATATGATAAAGAAAGTTTAGTTGAAAACAAATGTGATCTAATGGACACATAGCCACTAAAACATTCGTGTATCTTTTGAATTTTATATACCATATTTAAATCTTACAAATAGAATAGGAATTGAAAGTTTAAGTTGATTGTGAAAATAATGGTATATAGTTTTAAGACTGAATTCACCTTAATCCTGTACAATAGGCTTGGCTGGGATTATCAAACTGTAAAGGCCATCTACTTTCCCAAGGTTGGAACTCGATGGTAGCTGATCTAGTGGGCTATCTAAAATCTACATCTATAACCATTACCTGTCATATGTATGGTAGGATGTTTAAATGATAGACTTAAGATATATAAGAAACTGAGGTTATAGCTATACTTTATAAGGCTAAAGTAGTTGATAAGCTTGAAGGTATTAAAATCGTAGGACTCTATTACAAGCTAAAAAAGCTGATAGCCCTTTCTATATAACTTTCTATATCTGTTTTATATACAATAAACACTAGCATCCATATATCTTTGCTTATGAATCGGACGGTATATCTATTTTCTCTCCTTGAGTATAGATAAAACGATACCCCCTATAAGTGATATACTTTGAACTTAGGGTATCCATCTAGCGTCAAGGATGCTATCTAAGCGTACCCCCAACTTTTAACCTCGTCAACCAAGGCCGATAACCACCAATTCACTGATATAAAGTGTCTGATGACTCAGGTTTTATCATTGAAAGGGAAGGGTTTTGACAACCCAGCTTATCGTATTCGCCTTCAGCATTCAAGGTAATTGGCTCCAATAAGCTCAATATGACGAATTTCTAGGCCAGCAAGCCAGTCACTTTGTGTGTAGATAGGTTAGGATCAAGACCCAGTGACTCAAGTTTAGATTTTATCTAATCTTTGTAGACAGTGATGATTCTCTACCAAGTATAAAAGCGCTTTTTGACAACTTGTTTGAGGTTTCAATAAACTCAAAGCTACAACAGTATGTCCCTAAGACTGAACCGACTTAAACCTTTGTCAAAGATATACAGAATAAGAGGTAAGTGGTGGTAAAGGAGCTGTTCACATTTATTAAATGCCTTTGTTTAGTGCTAAATTTAAGGATGAAATCAGATGCTACCAATACGACAAGTGGGGAACCAATCAACAACCCGACTAAGCTCAACAAGTTCTCTTCGGTATTCACTGAACATAAGAGCAGGGGTGCTGCTCAAGCTATGCGTAAGTTTTGTCTAGCTATCTACATTCGACTTATAATAGCCACTAATTTTTATTGAACTGTATAGTCTATGCCACTGGTCTGAAGCAAGAAGATATGAGTAAACCACAAGTAGGTATCGCATCAGTGTAAGCTTTTAAAACAAATTGAATACTAGACTGACCTTTATTTATTTAAAGGTGGTATGAAGGAAATCCCTGCAACATGCATTTAAACCAACTAGCTAGCCTGGTCAAAGAGGGGGTAGAAGATGCCGATTTAGTTGGTTATAGGTTCAACACCATCGGAGTCAGTGATGGTATGACCAATGGTACCGACGGTATGTCCTACTCCCTCCAATCTAGGGATATTATCGCCGACTCCATCGAAACTGTAGCTTATCTACTATTTTGAAGTTTTATTAATTTGGTTCAATAGGTGATGGGAGGTCAGTACTACGACGCCAACATAGCGATCCCCGGCTGCGATAAGAACATGCCTGGATGTTTAATTGCCATGGGACGTATCAATCGCCCCTCCATTATGGTCTATGGTGGAACTATAAGGGCTGGTAAGGCGGGATGTCGACCTAACCAGAAGTTAGATATCATATCGGCCTTCCAAGCCTACGGCGAGTTCATCGCTGGTAAGATCGATGAAAATGAACGCAAGGAGGTCATCCAGAACGCCTGCCCCGGTGCAGGTGCTTGTGGTGGTATGTACACCGCCAACACAAGTAAATTCATATCTATAAGCTTTTAAACTGACTCTGTGTTAAAGTGGCTTCAGCTATCGAGGCCCTAGGCATGTCTCTACCTTACTCGTCCTCGAACCCAGCCGACGACCGATCCAAAGTCGAGGAGTGTCGTAAAGCTGGCCACTACGTCCGCATCCTCTTGGAACGGGATATCAAACCCAAAGACATCATGACCCGAAAGGCCTTTGAGAACGCGATGACGGTAGTTATGGCCCTAGGAGGTACAGCTTATTTATAGATCTCCACCTTCTAACTGTACTTTTTACTAGGGTCCACCAACGCCGTGCTCCATTTAATCGCCATGGCCCGGGCAGTACAAGTCGACCTCACCCTGAAGGACTTCCAGGATTTCAGCAATAGGACCCCATTCATTGCCGACTTAAAACCGAGTGGCAAGTATGTCATGGAGGACCTACACGCCGTCGGAGGTATCCCTGCTGTACTCAAGTACTTGCACGCCAAAGGCTTTATCCACGGGGACTGTATGACGGTCACCGGTAAGACGATGGCCCAAAATTTGGCCAAAGTACCCGACCTTAAGCAGGGGCAGAAGATCATTCTGCCTCTAGAAAGCCCCATTAAAGCTAGTGGCCACATCCAGATCTTGGAAGGGAATTTGGCCCCTGAAGGTTCGGTCGCTAAGATCACTGGGAAAGAAGGGTTACGGTTCAAGGGTCCGGCTAAAGTCTTTGACAAGGAAGAAGCTATGCTCAAGGCGTTGGAAGACGGGCAGATAAGCAAGGGCGACGTCATCATCATCCGATACGAAGGTCCCAAAGGGGGTCCCGGTATGCCAGAGATGCGTAAGTGATTTTTATTTATACATGCTCTAACTGTTGTATAGTTACACCTACCAGTGCTGTCATGGGAGCTGGGCTGGGAAACGACGTAGCCATGTTGACCGATGGCAGGTTTTCAGGTGGTAGTCATGTACTTTTTCAAAACTCAACTACCGGTACTAAGTTTTTGTTTTTAGGGTTTTATCATCGGCCACATCTCCCCTGAAGCTCAGGCCGGTGGACCCATAGCCTTGGTCCAAGATGGAGATATCATCACCATCGATGCTGAAACCCGCGAGTTGAAGATGGACGTCTCGGATGCCGAGTTGGAATCAAGGAGGAAGGGGTGGAAGCCACTACCTTTGCAAGCTACAAGAGGCACACTGTACAAGTACATTAAGAATGTAAGTTCAGCCTCCAAAGGGTGTGTTACCGACGAATGAGATTAAATTTTTTTGTTTTTTGTTTGGATACAGGCGTTTATTTGAGTGCTTATATATACGATTTCATATACCTATTTTCAGCTTCATCAACTACGATTACTTTGATAAACTTAGCTAAATATCACTAGTATTCTATTGGAAATTATTGACTATCCCTAGGTATAACTAGTACTACCCTTACCGACATTTTTTTATCTTGTGGAAGATGTCAGTGAACTTAACTCTCGAACATCCCTTCTCAAATTACCAAATCCCTAACAAAAGTTTTATATGGTCATCCAATTTAACTGTAAAAGTTAGGTTACAGGTTCCCCTCAATAAGAATTTTTGGGCTAGAGGAAAGTTTATCCTAGGGGAGCCCAACTCTCTATGAGGAAGTTAGCCTTTACTTAGAACAAGCTTTTGAACTCATAGTTTTTGGATGGTAAAAGGTTATTCAAGCCAAAAAAGGGAAGTAGGGAGTTAAACGATATCGGTCTACAAAGTATGGAAAATAGTAAAAAGATGATTTGCAAAAAATCCTTGCTTGAAACTACTGATTTATATAAAAAGTATATAGAACAATAAGCTGGAAAGTAGTAAGTGGTTGAGTTTTTACCTTTACAAAACGGTAGATAAATTTATGAATTATGAGCCCTTATCTCTTAATAGCTGCTATTGGAAAAATGGAGTCCAAAACTGGTTTAGGTTGGACTGGAATATTGCTAGCATCTTAGTAAGTGTAAATGTTGGCTTAAAAGTCTAGAGTGGGTATATTGGGTAAAGATGAAAATTTCAAGTAGTTAGTCTGTGCAACTTGATAGAAACTCAATTAAATTTACTTGACAAGAGGTAGTAATAAAAGCTATATAACAAGTATCATGAATGTTAACTAATTTGCTGTAGTTTGAGGCGTCGGTATGAATATTAATTCAGTAATAAAATGCTAAATTAGAATATAAAGCTTGCCTGTCCAACTACCTAAAAGAAATAATGAAAAATATATTTAGTATATTTAGATTAATTATAGTCGAAATGACAATAAAGTGTTTAGTACATAAAGATTCTAAAAGTAAACCAACTGTAAATTCTATCTATTCAAAAAATAGACTAAAAAGGTTATCTAAACTTGCCAGTACAATTCAATTTCATACTCATGGCCTGCTTTGAATTTTGAACTAAAGAAGTTGGTAGTAGTAATCCTACTTTAAGTTGAAGCTGAACCTAATTTTTTAAAGTTGTATCATATGTCGATCGATGCTAAAAGCCAAAGCTTCACAACAGTATATCCTTTTCTCCTTCAACTATTAAATTCCAAGTCCTATTTGATAAAATCCATTAAGCCTACTAAATTTGGTATTTGAAAATTCCTATCAAATAGAACCCTTCTCAATCTCAAAGTCATTTGCTTTAAAGATGAGTGATGTCACTCTTCAAACCTGCAAAAAAGTTTGTTGATTCAATTGCAACTCATTTCCCAAACATGCTCCAACTCCATCGACTAGGAACGCGAAGGACGCTATTCCAATCTACCAAACCTAACTTCTTGATTCAAAGTATCCGACTTAGTACGACTGACAGCTCGAATATCAGTAAAGTTAGGAGTAAAGATGAAAAGAAACTTATATTTGCAGCACCCAATGGTCGTCCCATTCAACTCTTAAAGAAGTTTTCGGTAGCTACTTCGGTGCTGGGAGCAGTTGCTCTACCTACTTTCTACCTAAGTCAGACTATGGGATGGTTCGTAGTAGATGGGTTTAGTGTCGGATTGGCAAGCTTAGGTAATTTTTTGGAACTTTTCTTGACTATCTTTAATATATACTTCATATTGTCACCATGCTATAATTTACCCTAGCTAATAATTTTTTAAATTATTAGCTCTCGTAGGCAGCCTAACTTCTACCGGCTTCATGCACTGGTTCTGTTCACCTTATGTAACTAAACTCTACCTCCATACCAACACCAATCCTAAAATCAAAATTAACTTCAACGTCGACGACTCAACCTCAAACAAAGCTGTCATGACACCTGATACCAATTTGACCTTCGTCACCACCTCTCTATTAGGTAAGGACGTCTTTACCACCCTTAAATTGCAGCAACTCGTTATGGGAAAGTTGCCGCACGTCACCTGGCGTATCAACCCAAAGCTTTTAAGACGGCGAAATACCACCATTGAGATGGAAACTAAATATTTGGAGATGCCCAAGTTCAACAGAACCAAGTTTTGGATCGATATGCCGGCCAAGTATGTGTACGAGGGTAGGGAGGTGGTGTTCCAAATCAACAAGTTTATCCACGACTTTAATAAATAGATAGATTGGATTGAAGAGAGTGTATATTTTTACAATTTGTCACACTTTTCTAAGCAATATAATAAGCTATATTTTCTCAAATCCAGTGTGCTATATTAGGATACTATTATTAGCTTCTTTTCTATATATAATATCTTTATAAATGATGTATCTAATGAGTTTAGGCAGCCTTTTTTCGACTTCTTACCAGCCTCATCTTTATTCAACTTGAGTAGGCTACTTTTATTACTGGTTAAAATTCAATGTTTCGAATCAAAGATCTTAACCTTTACTACAACTATTTGTATGATGTAGTAATTTCTGTAGAGGTTTTTTTCAAGCCTTGAGAATAAGCCGGGCAAGGGAATTTTATATTGTTAGTTAAAGTATATAGAGCAGTAGGTGAAATATTATCTCTATATCCAGTATATGGGATTGTAACTCAGTCTATCTTTTCTACATATTAATGATGGCACATATTTGATAGATTCTAGGTTAAAGATTAAACCTCTACATTTCACAGAAAATTAGTTATACAGTATAAAGCTAGGCTACCTATAGATTTGCAGCAGCTAAAATTAATTCTATAAACCGATTTGAAACTTTTACTTTTCAAACCCTTCTACTTGTTACCTGACAATAATGATGGCTTAGTATCCAATTAATATATTATTTAAGTAGAGAGGTGCAATCTGACCAACAGTCGCTAAGCCTAATGATATGGAATTCAAGCTTAAATTAGTGAGAGCCTTTAATAGATAGGTGAAATATAGCCTGGGTTCAGCAGTCCGAATAATTTACATATAAGCTATATTGATAAGCTTATGGTACTATATTTTGATGCCAAGTCAAGATATTACTACCCTAAGTAATATTTTACATATATCAGAGTTTTTAGATGTTGATAAATATATTAAAATTTATGTTGGTGAAGGTAATGTACCTCCAAAATCGCCATCTTGGTTTTAATTTCCATCTTCCAACGAAGATACTTCATCTCTTTAAAGATGATACCAATATTCCTAATCATAAATCCTATTCATTATCCTTGTAGATTTTTTAAATATGGGGAAGGTATCTATTTATCAGATATTAAAGTATAAAGAGGGAGTAGCTATTTGGATTTAAATTCTGCTTCTCAAGTTTACATTTCCGAAAAAGTAAAACATTGGCTGGGAATTTTTTCCGACTTTCACAGCTCAAAGCTTCCAAGGTTTGGTGGACGTTTCAAATCTATAAATAAATAGGACTTGATAAACCAAAACCATATAGCTAATTAAAGATGCTGTCAATGTCAAATTGTTTGCGTTTACATCTAGACAGCAAAAGAAGCTTTTTCACTTTTGAAGTTCAGTGGGATATTTAAAGATGTACATCTATCAAATTCGGTTGAGCATCAAGATCACGCCAAAGGAAGTTGTATTTTGAATAAAGCCAACTTTGTTAAAACAACTCTTTTCCACTAGTTTAGTCGACATCCCTTCACCATTGGCGCTGTTTTCCATCCTGCTTGAAGGCCTTCCTATAGATATGTATGGATTATGGATAACAAAGATCCGAACTTATAGGTTAGGAAAAAGCCTGCTTGAACTGTGAAGTAGATAATGACCTTATCAAGTTAGGATATTTAGGTAGGTGCACGTGTATCGAAAAATGAAAAGGGGTTGTGGAGTTTATACAGATTCTTCTATCAACTACCATCTCATATAATTTTACATTTGGTTTACCCGAAACTTCGAAGATTGCTTTTGGTGGATACGAATTTCGGTCAGCTTCATCCAACATTTCAACAGGGCCTTGATAGACTAGTTTGAAAAAGTATACACCTAGTAAAAATATACCTTTACTGGCGCTTTATATAATATACAATATGTTTTAGCTTGTCACAATTCTGGACCACCAGTATCCTTCAATGGGTTGATAGTTGGATCGAGATCATTAGACTAAGCTATTTCAATATCTGGATGTAATATTTGCTAGTATATAAAGCGGTATTAACTTGAGGCATTTAATATTGAGAGTTATATTTGATGTTCACCTTAAAAATATATTTAGTAAGAGCCGATTTTTTTAATCTGCTTTTGCATATCTATATTGCATTAGTAATATTTATTTCATTTTTTCGGATCCTTGAAGGCGACAGCATCGGACTTTCGTCCTCCACAAGCCAAGTGCCCAATACCCATCTCTTGATTATAAATGAAATTAAAGCCTATACACGTCAACTCTTTAACCATGACTCAATACCTTTTGATGTTACAAAATTTCAAAAGTATCTGACATATTTTTAATCAAGGCTGAAGCCAAGATGCTTAGTATTTACGTTTACCCTAAACCACAACATTTGTGACTGCTGGTTCTAAATTTCAGTAGCTTCATGTGATTAGTGCGACTCCTTTTTCATTTGGAGCTAACAAGTTTTGCAAGCGATAGATGCGAAACATCTAAATTAAAAGTTGGGAAGTTTGTATTCTTCGAGATCAGGATCCTTTTTGCCATTATCTTATTATGTGCAAGTTTAGAAGCCATGTCTAGCTATTGGTTTACTTGGTAGACTGTCGACCTAGTTCTACGACCTACTTTGTTATCAGCAGCTCATACAGTACAGGCTTAAGGGTCAAAAGTTGAAATGAAATTTCCCATCGAGTTATAAAGACTCTAACTGCTTTTTGATGCATACCTCGATCGAGTTGAACAGCGCCTTGCAATAAATACTACACGGACAAAAGGATGACAAATTGGTAAAAAGTGCCAATATAAATCTGATCTAGATGTTTTTAGGTGTGTTGAAATTTGAATCCAAGTTCAGGGTTCAGATGGCATGCTCTCTAGAACCGATAATGTCATTTAGTAAATGCAGAGGTGATAGGCAAGGTCTTAAACACCAATTTCCAAGCTCGGTAAGTACCAGGAGCCTGGTTGCCCGATTTGGGCTACTGACATCCAATCTAAATGCACAAGGCTTATCAAAAATATTGGCCAATTTACAGTAGGTGGAAGAAACAAATAAGTGCTTATCCCTATGATATACATCTAAATGATTCGGTCATCGTAATAACTTTTAATTTAAATAATAACCAAAGTAGTCGATGTGCTTTTAAAATTGCACTCCTGTCTCCTAATTAGGCCTTTACAGTTAGGGGAAGGAGGTAAGGGGATGGGGTTGTAGATTGGGTTACCTAGTTGGGCTGGAGCTTGCGCTTCCCTCTTTCCTTTTCAGAAGCTGGTATTAAGGGGAATTTTAACTGCCCAATGAGATAATTGTTGGAAGCTATGCAATGCCTACCATTGGGCAAAACCCTTATTTAGCATTTCCTTAAACAGCCCGTCCCCTACCCAACCTATATTTGAAGTTAATAGCTTTTGGCCTACCTTGAAAATATTCTATAGGTTTGAGATTCTGATAAACATACGGCTAAATTCCCAATAAGTGTAAGCAATTTTATACACATCGAAATTACATCGACTTTCCAAATTACACCTCGAATTCAACGCTTTAAACAAATCACAGCTGCCTTTGGCTTTCCAATTACGTACTCACTAATTGTCTCCCCAAACTATTTAAACTAATAGTTGGAGTTAGAATACCTGGAGAGTATAAAAGGCACCCCGCTTCCCAGCTTTTGATATTAAACCAATACTTAAATTAATATCAGATACACAGTAGTTTCTACAGACATTAATATTTGCAGTTATCCAGATACTAATCTATACCTTAATAATCCACCTACTAATCACCTGGAACATAATGAACTCCTCGTTAATGACCAACCATCAGATGCTTGTCCCAAGCAACATGAGTAGTGGGATGCAATCCAGCATCGCTAGCACTACGACTAACGAACCCAAACCAACTAAGCGCAGTGCCTCTAACCGAACATCAAAGTCGGGTGGGGATCGTCCCTTCCAGTGCCCCTACTGTGAGAAGGCTTTCCACCGATTAGAGCACCAAACTAGACATATTCGTACCCACACTGGTGAGAAACCTTACCAGTGCAAGTACCCTACCTGTGAAAAACGATTCTCCAGGTCTGACGAGTTGACTAGACACTCTAGAATTCACATAAAACGTATGCAGCAGTACGAAGCTTCGCTCAACGATCAACAGCAAAACTGCTACCTACCCTACGTCACCCCCACCATGCCCTCCAACTATCCCATCAACCACCACTACAACTCCATCCAGGTGTGGCCCAGCAAATCCAACGAGAACTTGGAGCCCGTCGAGAACCTCAACAACTCACCACCCATGAGCGTCTTCTCTACGCCACCACAGGGCCAAGTCAACAACCAAGTCAACTTCAACAACCCCGAGTTCATACATATGGTACCCAATTTGTACAACCAAGACTACCGGCACCAGCTGGGAGCCACATTGTTCTCCATGCACTACTCCAACCCCGAGAACATGAACTGGATTCCCGATCTCGCTTTCTTCCAGGAACAATCCCATGACACCGACTCCTTCACGCAGTCGGCCATCCAAACCCCTAGACTAAGTCCTCCCAACCTAAATAACAGTGTAAATGGAAGTTGGGACTACGACCTGTACATGCACAAGCCAGAACTCAACTTCATTGATTTGAAACTACCCAGTCGATGAAAGTTCGAGGACTGGTAAGATCACCGACATATTGAATCACCCCTCCATGAACAATATCAACAACTCGACCTCCTTTCCCACGTTGCCTCCTTTGAAGAATCTGCTGGAGGAACGTAAATCCTTGGTCTAAAAATACTACCCATACATGAGTTGCTCTAAACTATATATCAATCTCCCCTCTTCATATGTATATTTATTTCGTATATAAAAATTTCGTCTTTACAAAATTTGTAACTCTTGCTTTGGTATTTTTTAACATCAATTTGGCTACCAAAATTAAACTTTTGCAACATTTTGCCACATCACCTCAACGACTAAAACCCATTTCACACACTCCAAAATTTGACACCTATTCTCAATACAAATTTGATCTACAAACCTTAGGGATAAAGGAGACGAATAAGGAAGTGTGCCCTTGAGACAAAATTTGAAGGGTATCAATATAAAACTAAAACTTTAGTAGGAGGCATAAAGCTAGGTTTCGGAAATCTTCTTCAAGGGATAGGTGTAAGACACTATTTTCTACTGCACCCCCAGCTCAGGTACTACTTGGTTTAGAAAAACTAAGCAGTATTGAATACGGGTTGAAATCTACAGTACCAGATTCTCTATCAAGCATAAATAATTCAGAATTTTAGGCTTAAAGAAATAAATAGCCTATCATTCTAGGAACAGTAGGCAACTATATCAATTTTATAAGTAAAATTCTGGATGAAGTTTCGGACTAGTATCGTAGATTCCAAGCCATACCATGAAACTTTTAGATGGGCAGCTCGTCCAAAAATAGAATTTTGCTAGGCATGATGTTTTAGATCGGAGCGGTGAGCCCTTTAAAGTTAAAGTGATGGATACATAATTTCTAGAAACCATGCTCTTTGGTTTTTGGACTCAATTTGATTACCTTTATAAATATGCCATGTTTAACCCTATATTTGTGCAATTTATTTTTCAAATTATCATCAAAGTTCATTTCAGAACCTAGAACATTTCTAGTTAGAAGTGGTGTTAAGGGATAAGACGTCATCCAGCATAGTAAATTTCCTCAATACCAATTTATAAACACCATCATTGAGTTTCAAAATATTAAAGAGAACATAAGTATGAAGCAAAATAAACTCAATGGCTATGAAGATGTTGAGTGAAATAGGAAGGTCAATAAGCGAGATGTAACTCAATTCCATGTCGAAAGTGCAAATACAGGGTAGATAAGTGATACTAGTATCGGTATGGAGATAGAATGAGACGACAAATTCAAGAATAGCATTGGCTGGGAACAGGACGATAAGATAGGTAATTTATATTATTTTTGTTTAAAATTAACATTCAAAAAAGTTAAAAAGAAGTTTAGTGATTGCCATAGTAAAATAAGTATTGATTGGATAAGGTAATGTTTATCTATTCATCTAAATATGTTGCTGTTCTTAATTATAAAGTAGTAGCGATAAAGTTCTATCAACCTTAGCTTACGGCAAAAACACAACAAGCAACTAGGATCCATCTTTAAATGAATCCATTTTGATCAATATCAAAGTTGAACCTGACCATAAAGATGAAAAGCCAACTGGTTGGCCACAACAGTTCGGCACCAATTTCCACAATGTTAAGTAAAGTTTTCTTATATATCATTGAATTTTCCATCTGACATTTGAACATATATAACTTTACCATTCCGACTACGAAACTGTTTCACGGTAAAATCCGCTTTAATAACTTCCAACATCAATATCCTATACGAAATAGTCAATAGTAGCGAATCCAACTTAGTAAAACCTTTAAAGCATAATTTGAATGATGGCTAATGCTTTAAGTAACATACCAACTACCTACTTTGAGAAATACAAATTTACAAAATTTTGAGTTTCCATGAATATTCAAGTTCTATGGAGTTTATCAATGCTCTAACTATCATTACTTTGACATTGAAAAGTTAATTTATTTTTGGACAAGCTAGTAGCTCCTACCAGGCACAAGTTCTTTAAAATTGCCATAAACTACTTGTTACGCACTTTGGTAATATTTATTCATTGGTATACTCATACCCATATTCATTTACCTTCACCGTACCTGTAGATAACTACCATTGAGTAGATCCACAGAAAAGGCTACTTGTACCTTGACCCCAAGCCAGAGAACTTAATGCTAGGCTACAACAGCTATACTTATGACAACTATTTAAATTTCAAGATGTGTACCTTCTTGTTCTAATCAACTTACATAAATACCAGCACCATCTATATTTACCATAACAACTACCAGCGAGATAAACTTTATATCATTGATTTTGACTTAAATAAATATATAACCACTTCCCAAAATACCAAAAATTCATCCGATCGAGTACGTTGACGTACGCATCGTTAGCTATTCATCACTAAAGATTACCTACCTACTGGAAAAACTTGAAATCTTTATTGTATACCTGTATTCAGACTTTTATTATGGAAATAATGTAATTCAAGTTTCAGTTTTTGAGTTTTTGAGTTTTGAGTTTTTGGGTATATATGGGATCTGGATTATAATCGCTAAATTGAAGTGAAAATTTGTAGATGATGGTAGTAAGGTAAACAGAAGTTGAAGGGATTTGTTGTAACTATATAAGAGGATTAAAGAGAGATCAAATTATATAAAGTTTGCTAGAAGGCTGGAAATTTGCATTAGTAAGGATTTGGTGAGTTTTAAGTAATTACAAAGTCGATGGTTTATTACGATTTAGTCTGGTTAACGATTCTATACCTTTTTGACAAAGCAAATAAATTTATTTTATATACAATCGTTGCAATATACTTCAATTATAAAGTCTTATTTTTTGCCAAAGTAAGCTTTTTTATCAGTAACTAATAAGTACATATATAAAAAGACTATAATACGCCTTACTCTCTTTGAAATATTATACACCACCCATTACAGTTAGATATAAATAAACCTTAACAACACATGTACAGCGCACATTGAAGACATTGCAATGTATGAAGAGGTTTCCTAATAAGGAATATAATTATTTTTTTGGCTGATAAGATAGATAGCTACATGTTAACATAGTTTGAATATCCGGCTCTCTAACTATACCATTAATTTGAAAGCTGCATGCGAATCTAAAGGTATTGTTGCAAAATCAGAGACCAAGGCTTTATTGATTAACCACGATATCGCTTATTAGTTATCAGTATTTTTTCAACATAAAATCTATTATATTTGTTATATATCGAAAGTTTTCAAGAGGCACCATGTTTTGAACTTCAGGTACGATTGTATATATATTAAATAATATTTTCGAGTTAGTAACCTTGATCACATATTCTAGCCTTCATCTTCAGGACATTTCATGCTAAAGTATATAGAAAATGTCAAGTAGATTGGTGGAATAGCTTTTATTCGTTAAGCAGGCATTCAAAGATTTTAAAGCTAAAGTGGGTAGAGGGAATAGAAGTGGCATGGTGGAGAAATGAGAGGTTGTAGTAAGTCCTACATGGCTGAGAGTTATTATGTTGTGTTTATTCAAGGATAGTATGGCAAAAATTATTAATAGACATATCACATAAAAGTTAAAAGTACAGTATGTATTTGTAAGAAAGATGAGGCGATTGTTCATAAAATTAATCCATTAGCCTATGTAAGTAATGGTTGTGACTTATAACACTCAAAATCAACAAACTTACAAAGATTGTATCGTTATTTAATCCATTATGGAGTATCTCTTTACCTAAATTGGATCCATATTCCATGTCAACTTAGCTCTTAGGCTAAGTTGGGTGTTGAACATTGGAACATTCATTTTTCGTAAGAAACCTGCCTGGACCCCCTGGGTCCCATGTATCTATTTGGTTGTTCTACCCGCTAGAACGTACGAGTCAGTTTGCTCTGACTTTCACGGTCAGTACCTGTACACATAGTGTTCCACCTTTGCGCTAGTTACGGATCACCTATCACCATACTGCAGCTTCTACTACTACTTTGACCACTTCTCATGTTATACCGTCCCCGTTTGCACTCGGTAGCCGATCACCTATCACGACATCTCCTGCACCGTCTAGTACAGTCTAACAATCTCTATAGTCCATCTTCGTCTATGACCACGCTGATGATCACGTGTGCTTATGTGTTGTCACCCACATCCGCGTTTGGGCCACCTGTTCACAACAGGCCCTACTGTGCTGGTAATGTGCGACCACCACAGGACTGTTTTTAACGTGGCCAGCCTCCACACTTAATTTAATATGCTGCCAATGCCTCATCGCTGAGTTTCCTCATGTCCCCGTGGCACTCTTCATAGAACATCGTTCCTAGTGACATTCTGAAGAGTACCCCGCTGGTGAAACCTACATGTAACCCCTTCCGGACTGCCGTGTAGCATTCATTGGCACTACGTGTCCTTCGTAGTTCCTGTATCAGTATACTTAATTGCGCCACTCCTACTATGCATGCCCTCTCGCCCTCGTGGTACGTTAAGTCATGACGCGCCATTTGTGTGTACACACTTATCACAGCATCGTATATCCTCGATTGATGTGTGTCTAACGTTTCCATCGGTAATCTATCCGCTGTCAACATATCATACGCCCGTATCATCGCGCCTGCCCAACACACACACAGTTTTTCAGCATATCTGGTGCAAGTGTAGCCTTTGTGCCGTCCGTTACCTAACACCCACAGCCAGTCTGCTAAAGCTTGACCATCACCATTGCCTCTCGACTCATTTTGCATCGTTTCGCGTGCACCTAGTACGACCGCCAGTGCCATTGCCCACGGTCCTGCCGTCTTCCCTCCCGTTGACCATACGTTCCCGGACTCCCCTTGTACTGCGTCACCCATACATTCTATTACATCGTGTATGACACCGGCCTTGAGATATCCTAACAGCGGCAGTGAATCCGCTCCGTCGCTCCCTGCCATGTGGTAGTTTGGGTTGTCGAACAATTTGTTGACTAGCCAGAATACAGGCTGATTTATCATTATTGTGCTTCGTGATGCCACATCTTTGTCAAACCTGTTCTTCTTCTCCAGCCAACAAGATATTACTCTTTTGAGTGACCGCGCTTTTTCTGTACGTAATTCTGGCATTACACACCCAGTTACATCACCGTACTCGTGAAAGAATATTTCCGCCACCTCGTCGACCGCATCCCTACCCTTCTCGTCGTGCTTACTAGTAAGGTCGGTCCCCATCTTCCAACCGCAGACATTACCCACCCACAGGTTCTCGTCACGTCTATTGCCGTACAACATCCCTGTTGGAACATCCTTTACAATGGCTTGCTTCATACCCAAGTGGCGGTTTACTATTTCTCTGAACTGGCCCCGCGCCATACTGTGCGACATGTGTTGGACTCTTGTGAACATTCGCACATCGCCTCTGAACTCTTCGTCCCATCTACTGGTGCCTCTATTCGCCGTATGTGCTAGTAACATATCCTCAACAGTCCCGTTGCGTAACGCAATGTATGAACGCGCGTCAAGTTCAGATACCGCTGTTAGACACGTACTACATCCATCATCACCACTCAGTACTATCTGGTCAATATCAGTTGTGTTGGAATTATCTGGTGGTTTCGCTGTCAACATCAGTGTCATAATGTAATCCGCCACGTTTTCCCAGTCGCCCATGTACTCTACCCAGTTTGTGTTTTCAACGTTTCCTACTGATAGTATCTCCATCGAGGCTGCGCACTTCTGTCTTGTTCTAACCTCATCCGCTATAGCCTCGCTCTTGCGTATTAATGCTGTTATCCGAGCCTCTTTGGTCTCATGTTTGTACCATTCTATTTTTTCGTCACTGTGCTCCCTTCAGCACCTTCATTAGTCCCACCTTGCTCTCATACTTCCGCATCACTGCTTATTTGCTGTTTCGTTATGTTGTTCTCTTCCTGCCTATGTCCTGCTCTGTATTCCTCCGTTTGCGTACTATCAACTCGACTATCTATCAGTCCACCGTACCAAATCTGCTATATTGCCGCTCACAATCCAAGTTGTGTTGAACAATCACGTTCTTGCTTGTAAGTATGTGTCTGCTACCCTCAACTTCTCGACTTATCTGTCTGTCTGACTGCCCTGTATATTTCAGCCCGTGTCCACTAGCCAATCGTGACCCTGCTGCTTGTTTATATATGTTTACTAACGGTTGTCACTCGTAACTAACCTATCCGCCTGTCCTGCAACGTGCCGCTCTATTGTTGCCACTCGTCTCACCAGTTCCGTTGTTCGCCCGTAACCTGATTGGTGAACTACTATGAACCTATCTAACCTGTACTTTACTCTGCTTCTACTATGATTTATCTGGTTCTCTCTACCGTACGTAGCGCTCACGTATCACACCTGTTGTTGGTCCTATTTGTTTATTAAGTCAGTCCTCTCTTTATTCCGTGCTTGTCTACTGTCGTACCAATGTTACAGCCTGGCCGAATGTATTGTTTATCTACTACCAGCCAACGCCCGTACACGTTCTATATCGTTATTACGTGTCTCTCGTTTAACTATACCGCTAAGTCGGCGCTAACTTGTTTGTCGTGTACCTCTAATCGATTCACTCTCTTGTGCCCTACCTGGATACGCGCTTACTGTGTTCTGCAGATGAGTTCTCTCTATATTGTCTGTCCACTTACTAACTGTATGCTCGGGGTGTCGGACTCTCTATACAGAATATACTCTTCTGTCGTGTTACTCTTTATCTCTTTACGCTGTTGTTTACTTGTCGACCACGTATTCAAGGTACTAGGTCTTTCTATGTGAAAAATGTGTCTGCTGTTGTGTCGCTCTCTCTCTTTTTTCCTCTCTTCTTCCTTTCTCCTCGTCCTTTTCTTCCTTTCTCTTCCTCCTCCCCCCTTATATACTGTAGATCCGAAGCAAGGCATAATTTGGAGGCTTGTAAGTGAACTCTTTTCTTAATAAACTGAAAAGTCACTACTCTAACTACTACTGTCTGCCTTTGCATTTTGGATTCACTTTCTCTGTAAGTCAACTATTAGAGAATCTAGCATTAAGTCTAAAATCCCAAACTTACCTTTTTAATAGAAAATCAGTCTTAGATAATTTGAGCACTTTACTATTATTTAGAATATATATTAATGAATGGTAGGCATTTTAAAGCATAAGGATGAATATGTAACTATATCACCCCAAAATACTCTGTCCAGTAGTAGCCAAATTATAGGTTTCTTACGAAAAATGAATGTTTCAATGTTCAACACCCAACTTAGCCTAAGAACTAAGTTGACATTCCATATTAAAGCGGCAGTGCTCCATAATTTGGAGGCTTGTAAGTGAACTCTTTTCTTAATAAACTGAAAAGTCACTACTCTAACTACTACTGTCTGCCTTTGCATTTTGGATTCACTTTCTCTATAAGTCAACCATCAGAGAATCTAGCATTAAGTCTAAAATCCCAAACTTACCTTTTTAATAGAAAATCAGTCTTAGATAATTTGAGCACTTTGCTATTAGTTAGAATATATATTAATGAATGGTAGGCATTTTAAAGCATAAGGATGAATATGTAACTATATCACCCCAAAATACTCTGTCCAGTAGTAGCCAAATTGTAGGTTTCTTACGAAAAATGAATGTTTCAATGTTCAACACCCAACTTAGCCTAAGAACTAAGTTGACATTCCATATTAAAGCGGCAGTGCTCCATAATTTGGAGGCTTGTAAGTGAACTCTTTTCTTAATAAACTGAAAAGTCACTACTCTAACTACTACTGTCTGCCTTTGCATTTTGGATTCACTTTCTCTATAAGTCAACCATCAGAGAATCTAGCATTAAGTCTAAAATCCCAAACTTACCTTTTTAATAGAAAATCAGTCTTAGATAATTTGAGCACTTTGCTATTAGTTAGAATATATATTAATGAATGGTAGGCATTTTAAAGCATAAGGATGAATATGTAACTATATCACCCCAAAATACTCTGTCCAGTAGTAGCCAAATTATAGGTTTCTTACGAAAAATGAATGTTTCAATGTTCAACACCCAACTTAGCCTAAGAGCTAAGTTGACATTCCATATTAAAGCGGCGGTGCTCAGTTGATTTAGAGAGAAAGTCTACGAAATTTACAGTTATTTCAGTTACATTATCCTGCTCAAAGGTCCGAAGACATACGTGATAGATAAGGGTGAAGGTTTTTGGTGTAAATTTCCCTGTATACTTGGGTGCTTAAGGTTGATCAAAGTATCGAAGATGATGAGAACTACAGCTGCCTCGTTGTTAGGCTTGGTTCAGATATTTAAATTGATCAACTCAACGACCTGTACCGGATCGGTGATTATAGGGAAGTAGGAAACTAGTTTTACTAAATGACTCCATCGATTTAAAAGATCCAGGAGTGATATTTATTTTCTAGTATAAAGATAATTCTTGAAGTTGGACCAGAACTTAGTTTCGTAGGCAGTCGCTTAATAACTTGGGTATAGCGCTATCGATAGAAAAAAAGTTCCGTGATTTTGTATAGTATTAGTGGAAGAGCCTCAGATTCGGATAAATCTGTAAGAGCTAGCTTCTCCAGTTTGAGTAGGTTGGCTTTAATATACTTGAATATATATTCATCAATCTTATACGATGGTATATAAAGTAGTTTCAAACTTGAATAGTAGCCACTGCATTGCAAAGCTTTTTCTTCGTTGTCAAAAGGTGTAAACTCCTGCAAGTTGGATAGAACTATGAATAGTTGGTTGTCTAGGGTACAACTTTTAGCTAAACTTAACGAGTAGGAAGTAATCTATCCATAAATATTACATTCAATGTTGAATAAAGTTGAGAAATGTTTATTATTCTTTATAATCTCATGGAAAAAATTAAAGTACTTCAAAAATGTAGTTGGAAGCGTTACCTCTTTCTTGACAAACTTCAAAAAGAAAAACTGAGATGTATATATATAGTAGCTTTTTTTAATATAATTATTGTACTTTTTTAAAAGTCCTTGGATATCTGGTTTACTATTGGTATACTCATACCTACCCCATCTATAAAAGAAGTCGACGATGCTATAAAAATCAAGGATATAGCTACCTGTTGAATGTACTTGTCGACAAAAACTAATCTACATGTCTGTTTTCAATTCTTTAAATATAATATTGAGCATCTCAAGTGGGAAATCCGTCAAAATTTTCATTGCTCTGTGATTTTGGATATAAAGAAGCATGCCTAAAGATGTTGGTAAGAGATAAAAGCTATATTCTATTTTGCAGAAACTGGATCGAGTTTATAATAAAATTTACAATTTTTACCACATACAACGATAGCTACTAATTAAATTGCTAAGGTAATATATTGGTTTAGTGATAGTACTATCAAGCTGATACTACCTAGTACTGAAATACAGATCTAGCCATATCATTTTATTTGTTCAAACTCAATTGATTTATTGGCTATATTTACTTATCTCTTCAATAACTCAATTTACTATCCGAAAATTAGCTTTCTTATTTTAAGACTGTTATGCCTATATATAGGAAAGGTATCCTTGATGTGCTACTTCATTTATATTATTTTAATTAACAGTCGTCTTAGAACTTTATAAGCTTTACATACCAAATGCTTTCAAGCAATTCTCATACTTTATCTACAAATTTTGGCATGCATAAGTTAAAAAGATCGGCATTAACTAATTGAAATCGAGACAAAAGTTTAGTTTATAATGGACTCCTAAATTTGATTGAGATATCTCATCTGAGATACAAGTAAGAACTAACTGATGAGCTGATGTCGAGCTATCCATATAAATATATTGCTTATTTAGCATCGCCTCTTTTAAATAATACAGATGTTATTAAAATCTGTGTAGGTTCGTCCTCTTGTAGTGTACGTTCAAAAGTACGCTTTTCGGGCAATTTATCATTGGAAATTTAAAAAAATCACTGAAACCAGGCTCATAAGTTGAGTGGCTCACTGCACTATTTCTTTATTCCTACGTTCCGACTACTATCACATTTCTTCAGATAAATTGGTTGGTATAAGAGGAATGGTGATGGTAGCACTTTTTACCCTAGCTTCAATGCTTGTACAGTTGAAAATTAAAAATCAAAATCGATATGCTGATCCCTGAAACGATAAGAAAACTAAGGCTTATCTCAGCTCGATTTCAAAAGTACCAATTTAATATATGGACTTGAGCAACTTCTTTACTGGATCAGAAATTAGTAATTGCCATTTCACTGATACCTCTTACCGTTGCGCCTTATCTATCAATTAGTACATCAGTATCCAGTAGGTTGAAAGTGAGGGCATCTTGGAAGCTTTACAAATTCCTATCCCCTATAAAGTTATATAAACCTACTGATTTTGTGTACCTTAGTTTAGCTAAGTTAATTTGCTTTACAATAAAATGAAAGCCAATTTCGGATCCTACTCCACGAACTAGGAGTAAACCCTGAAATAAAACTACAGTCCAATGCGTTAAATGTGCCAGCTTTCTTCGTTTAGAAATACTTATAAAGCTGATAGGGGTACATAACACAGCTCTAATTAGCTTTTTATCTTAAAAGTATCTTTTAATAATTATATCAACATAATGCTTAGAGAAAGAGCGATCCTAATTACATTGGTGTTAGCCACCTTCACCTTGACGGTCATGTACTACGCCTTCACTTTGAGACCAGTAGAAATAAAGACAGAGAATGTAGAGGTCACTTTGATAAAATCTGGCACCTTTGTGGAAGAGAAAGTACCAACTAACGCTGAACGCACCAACGCCTGCTTTGTCATCTTAGTGCGTAACAAAGAGCTACCCGACTGGCGCAAATCCATGCAGCAGTTGGAAGATCGATTCAACCACAAGTTCAACTACCCTTACGTCTTTTTGAACGACCAACCTTTTACTGAAGAGTTCAAAAGGTATACCAAAGCCATGACCAAGGCCGAAGTCCACTTTGGTCAAATTCCCAAGGAGCACTGGTCCATCCCCGACTTTATTGACAAGGACAAGGCTAAACAATCTTGGAAGACAATGGAGGAGAAGGGGATCATCTATGGAGGATCGGAAAGTTACCGGCACATGTGTAGGTTCGAATCGGGGTTCTTTTTTAGGCACAACTTGACACTGCAGTACGATTACTACTGGCGCGTAGAACCTGGAGTATCGTTCCACTGCGATATCGATGAGGATCCCTTTATGTTTATGAAGCGTAATAACAAGTTGTACGGATTTACGATATCGTTGTATGAGTTTGGGGCTACCATAGAGACCCTGTGGTCGACTGTCAAAAGCTGGATGGATGTCAACAAATTGAAGAAGAAACTACCTGAAGATAACGCTTTAAAGTTCATCTCCAACGACGATGGCAACACCTATAATATGTGCCACTTCTGGTCTAATTTCGAGATTGCAAGCTTCAAATTGTGGCGTGACCCTCAGTACCTCAACTTCTTCAATTACCTGGATAAGTCGGGTGGGTTCTTTTACGAGCGGTGGGGTGATGCCCCCGTACATTCTATATATGCTGCCTTAACTTTGAAGCGAGAGCAGTTCCACTTCTTCAACAACATCGGGTATACCCATCCTCCCAACACACATTGTCCTACTGAACCCAACTTGCAAGCCAAATGCCACTGCAATGTCAACGACAACTTTGATTACGGTGGCTACTCCTGCTCGGCAAGATGGTTCGAACTATTAGGTCACAAATAAGTGCTAGACCTAGGTTAGATTGGCTTGATTTTCCTACGAGGACGTATATGTAATTAATTCTTTAAATTTAGATGGACTTTCATTAAATATTTTAACTTGATGCTATAGCTTTAAATGTTGCGATGTTTTGAAAAGTCATCTACAGGCTATATAGTCAGATCTATATACTATTTTTACTATACAATCTTACCAACAAAAGGTTACATTAATTTTTTGGAATAGTATATTTCTGCTTATTTCACAATAAATCATACCATCTCTCACTTTTATACAACTTATTTAACCACCTGCATACTACATTACCAATCTATTTGGCCGCTTTTTATGGAGAAGCTAACGGTTTCAGATCCACTTTGCAGGTTATTGCCAAGAGAAATATAGGCAGCAGATCACAACTCTTCCATTTAGGAACCGAGGTTCAGTCAGTTGTAGTTAATTGCTTGCTTTATTTTAGTAGATTACCCATCTACTGATGTTATATTTTTGACTGCTGTAAAGTAAAAACCTGTAAAGATATCCTTAGAACTCTAATGTATCCTAGGTTTGGCTTTCCATATGTTTAGCTTGGTTATGATGAAGTGAGTGTAAGAAATGTATAATGTTCTTTTAAGTGAAAACCAAGTATATTCTGCCTAAACAGTAGATAATAACTATTGATAAAGTACAAATAAAGATTCTATTGAACAGGCCAGCTTGATTTCTCATATAATAGCATAAAAAGATATAGTAAAGAGCACTACCTTTCATTGAACTATTATATATCTATTTCTTATATGGTGATATTTACTGATATTTCAGTTTGTAAGCTGTAAGCTCGGCTGATTCTCTATTGCTTTAGGTACTACTCTGTTCAGGAACTATGTATGCATTTTAGAGTCTCAGTTGTAAAACTTTGTCTAGATTTTTGGAACGGGATAATTGGTTTAGTAAAAGCTTCAACGTAGAAATATTTTTATATGTTACTAAAGTATACATGCTTAATTGCTGCATTCATAGTCCTATATTCTATACATGAAGTATTCTTAACACGTATATAGTTTATAATATTGATAACAGTAACCTACTTTACCTTTAAACCTATATACCCCAAGTAAAAAATACATTATACCAAAAGAAATCACTATAAGAACATTTATCATACCATACACATACAATCAAAAAATACAACTCCAAGTACAGCTATTCATTTAATATGATGGCAATCCAAAACGTATGGACCACATGCTCATTTACCCTACATTAATTAATTAGGGTTTCCGGAATCAAAGCGGTGGACGTAGTTGGCAACCATGTCCAAGGCGGCGTTGACCTCATGGGGGGCTCCAAAGCTGGAGCTGAGGTGAGACCGGAGTAGGGATAGCAGCATGTCGACGTTGTGGATCTGCTCTGTACTAGGACTGGGGTTGGAATTGGTGACCATTGCCCCATTTGTCAAGCTGAAGCCCAAATCTAGATCTTGGAACTGGCTAAAGGTACTGGGTTGGTTGCTCATAGGCGCACTTTGTAGCTGGAAGGCCTGGCTAAAACTGGGCTGTGAGAAGGGGAAGCACTCAATTTGAGCGGTTGGCTGCATAGTGAGGCCACAGGTCGAGTTCTGGAGCTGGCACTGGTCCATCAAAAAGTTGGCAGGACAGCAATTCGGAATTGAAGTTCCACGAATCGGCTGGGGGGCAAAAGGCCGAAAAGTTGCTGAACTCGAGGTCAGGGCTGACATTGTTGAGCTCGACGTTGGGCATGATGGGCTGGGACGGGCAGTTAAGGTCGCCATTGGAAACTTTTGGAGCTGTTGAAACCAGCTCGGGAAGCTGGGCGTCCAGGTAGAAGCTGACAGCTTCCTCTACAATGAGGACCTCGTTCTCAGTTGGGAAGGGTGGGTCCTGGTTGGAATATACACGGTCCATGGAGTCGTAGCTGGTGATGAACTCCTGGAGGTAGGAACGTCGTCGAAGCTCCTCCTGGTAGGGATCGGGCTCGGCAAAGACGTTGATGTTGTCAAAGGGGGCGCTACTGAGCAGCTGACTATGCCTCCAGGCCAGCTTGACAGTGGCAGGGAGCACCTGGGACCAGGACCTCTGGATCAGCTCCAAGTTCTGCAGAAGGGGGAGTTGGAAGTTCTTGAAGTCCTCTTTGTTGATGGACATTAAGGTAAAGGCCGCCTCGGCCAGGAGGTTGGCACGGTAGTGGGACTTGAAGTTCCCACTGATACCTAAGTTGAATGGCTGGACAAAGTTGCTGAGGCGCTGGGGTAGGAACTTGATCTCGATGTTGGGGCATTTTTCGGAAAGCTTGGCTAGGGGGCAGCACTTGCTAAAGTGGGAGTCCAAAAGGAGCAGCACTTTGCGACGGATTCCGATGTAGTTTTGGAAGTAGTCCAACCACGAGTTGAAGTTCTCGGCGCTAATCCACTTGGAGTCAGAGGAAATGAGGTGCATAAGCAGGTGCTCAGTACCAAAGATATTTGAGCCGTTGGGGAGGATGACGGCTGGGATCAACTTCTCGGAACCGGAAGCGTTGGTGCAAAGGAACATGGACAGACGGTCTGAAGGGGGGCAGATGCTTTCAGAGGTGTTGTGAGAAGATAAGGATGCAGTGGGGATAAAGTTGGGGAAGAGCATGGTGGTGTCGAGGACAAAGATGTTTTCAGGGTCGTAGGTTTGGGTAACACCTTGAAACTCAAGACGGGTGGGCTGCAGCTCTTGGGCAAAATGCGTTTGGCTGAGGTCATTCAGCTTCTTCAAGTCAACCGCGTTGCGAACTTTGAATCGGTTGATCCAGCCCGATGAGGCAGCTAGGAAGGTGACGTTGGGCAGGTAGCTCTTCACCAGCGAAAAGAAGTATTTGGTCCTTACTTGGAGCGAATGGTTGCTGAGGGGCAGCCCTTCAAATTGGGCGAGTTCCATCCATTTGAGGACGCAGTATTCGACAGGGAGGCAGGTACTCTTAGTAAATCTAGTCCTGGAGAGGCGCTTGTCACCATCTTGTAGCTTGAGAAGGCTTTCACGGCTGTCAAATATCCGGCGTAGGGTACGTCGGTTCGACGAGAAGAGATGACACAGCTCGGTCGTAGAAGTATTGGGGTGAGAATCGAGGTATTTTAGAATTTTCACGCGCTCTTCTAGGGTGAGGACGTGTCGCTTGTGGGCGTGGGGGCAGTCGGGGTTATTCTGCTTACTGGCAACGGTGAGGGCCATTTTCGGTATGCAAAATAGTGAAATAAGAAATTCGAGGGGTTGGAGTGGTGGCGATGACTTGATAGTAAACTCTTGAAGGTGTCTTAAATTCTAATAACAAGCTTTATTCAACAAATATACGGTAACCTGGTGAATTAAAGTTGGGCTTGCATTCTTTACTTGAAGGACGAATGCTTGAGGAATAGAGGGGTACGGGGAATCTAAAACTGACAGTATTCACTGGCTTAAAAGTTGGTTTGAGTTGCTTGCTGTTGAGATAGAAATTTAATAGGTCAGTATAACTAGCCTTTGCCTTTACTAGAATCAATGGTCTAGTCTGGCGGAACAGAGTTTAGTATGTTGATAGTCGCAATTAATTTGAATTTTCTAAAATGAGAGAGAAATGAAGTTTGGCTTCCAAAGCTTTTATCCAATTTTTTCCAGCAGCTCAAGCTTCCCGCTTCAATGTGCTTTGATGTGGAACGAATCAATGAAAAATTTTACTGGTTAAGGGACTAAATCCAATTGATTTAAATAGCTCGGTGGAACTGCAAGTAACGTTGGAATGATGTTATTGCGAAAGTTATTCTAACGAATCCACGTTCACACCGATTGTGAGGTTAACTTTTTCAATTTGCAGCTTCCACACTTAGCCCAAACTGGTAGTGCAGCAATTAGCACAAGATAAGAAGGTGGCAAGTAGAAAGAATGTTTTGTTGGACTGTAACTTCCCACCGGACCAATGTCCTGTACACGACTGAAGGCTATCTGAAATACTGTTAAATGTGCTCAATATCTCCCAATGTATGGAGATAGCAGTATTTCTATTCTTCAATACTTCATTCTGCTCCATATTGGCATTTGCAGTTAAACTTTGTAGATTCTGTTGAGTGATAAAATACTTCCTTTTTTGATTTGTACCTGTACCTATCAGCGAATGGTAGCAGGTGCTATATTATGTTTCTGGATGGGGTTTCCTAACCAACAAATGTAATATATTAAATTTCACTAGCTAATTGCAGATATCAAAATATGTTTCCACCTCCGTCTTTAATACATAGCCCGGTTCCTCTAAATGAAAAGGATGAAGTCGGACTGCATAAGGTAAACAGATTCTGTTCTTAATTTTGGCAATTGGATTTCTTATTGAGTGCAATACCAGCTGTTCATAATTGTAGCCATTCTTCATACCACCAATAGCAGGCCTCTCTGTCAATGGGGTTTGAGGATTGGCTCTATTGTCGGCATATCATATAATTTCCAAGGGTCGGCTGCCCTTCCTTATAGAAATATTTGTCAAGTGATATTATCTGTCATTTCAAATCTTGTAAGCCACTTTAATATGCCCATACAAGTGGAAAAGCTATTGTCCTTACAAGATCGCCAAGCAAGACTATTAAAATAGATATATATTTGTGCCACAAATCAGGCTGCATTTGAAACGATCCCCCTTAATTATCCATTAAGGGTTCACCCATCTACCACCTACACTTACAACCTAGGCTAGCGTATATCCTTTACTTCTCAATTGGTTTACAGACCCAACACCAAAAAGAAATTTTTTACGATATAGAATAAATCCTGGGAACATATTAGGCTTACGAATAAGTTTGCCTTTGAACGAATTCGTCAAAAGAAGCTGCTTAGCGACCAATCACAATTTTGCCCTTTAGGAACAACTACTTATCACCATCTTATCAAAGCTTTGAAGGATAGACTAATTAAGTATGCTTTATCACTAATTGGTTATAGTTTAAAGATCTTGAATACAAAGTCAAGTATGTTCCATTGTTTCATGAATAAACGCTGCTGCAGCTCTGAATTATAGCTGGTACTAGCTACAAGCCAAAACATTTATATACAAAGGATATTTATAAGATTGTACTGCTAGCTGTTGCTTCTACTCTAATTTATCCAAAGCAATCCTTTTAGCGTAAAAACAATATACTTTATTAGTAAACAATAGTCATCCTTTTGAATACCAGATTTCCGCAGACAAAGGCACTGGATGTATAAGTTAGCAAACAATTAGTATATTTGATATCCTTGTTGATGGAACTTCTACACCAGCAATTTATATATGGTTAGGCAGCCTTCTAATTTGCTTTGGTCCAGCTTTCGGCAAAGTTTTGTTTGCTTTCGTTAGTAGTTTAGCCTCAATAGTTTAGTATAGGGTTCCCAAGGATAGTAAATTAAACACTAATGTTAAAGAACTTGTATCTAAACGACAAAAAATGTATCACTTTATTTCATTTCCTTCCAAAGTACCCACAATATTTATTCAAACGTTCCTATCAATATGAGTAAATTGTATAGCAAAGGCATATAAATTGATTTAAGGGACTCATTGATAAGTCATAGGTATAACCAGTAGATACGATAGAAAAAATACAAAGTTTTGAATACTATCCATAGTTAGTATACCAAAAAGAATTGTATTAGTTGACCTACGATTCAAAAATAACTTTGTACCATATATTAGATGTGCTATCAAATGAGCTTTTAGATAAAGTTTATTGGCACTATATAGGTAGGCTATTAGTTGTTAATAGTTTGAAGAAGAGGCAAAGCACTGCTACAAGTAGAAGTTGGGATATCAAATGAATGTAGTTACTAAACATGGCATAACCTTACCATCAATGGAGTCCAATATATGAGATCAGAAACTTTTATTCCATCGTGAGTAGCAGTACTATATTAATTTTATCAAGTGCTTTGGGATACATTGGCACTACTTTGGATATTTTCCTCATAATTTGAAATTTCGATGTCACATTTCTATACTATTATATGACTTTGAAAATCCACTGTATTTAATATATAAACTGTGTATTTATATATTAATATATAGTGCTGGTGATTATAAAAGCTTAGTGAAAGTTAGACAAGGAAATTACTTTGCGTTATATATGTATATTTAAAAAGGTTTGCTAGACATTACAGCTAATCTAATCCTAAACAAACTTTCATCAAATTTCTACTTTTAGGCCGAAAGGCTACCTTTAAGAAGATATTTAAGTTAGACACAGGTTGACGAAAGGTCAGTTGTATGTACGTAAGTGGAGTTTAGCTTACTGGGTTCCGTTTATAACTCAGGAGATCTTTAGTTCCTTCCTAAAGTAATTGTATGTATTTAGGAAGCCGACATTCTTAAGATAATTATAGTAACATAGTTATAATTTACTTGGAAAGGTATTCTTAATAGATACAATATATAAACCAAATATATATTGCTTTTATAAGCTTTATTTGAACTTAAATCTGCTATACTAACATTCATTTGGTAGCTATTAAGATTTTCAATATAAAAGCGTATAAATTAGTAATTGCAGCAACAAAAATACCAGTAAACTTTATACTTAAAACGTTGAATAGTAGCTATCAATTAAGTATGAGTGTATAGCCATCTATCAATCTATATACATTTTAACTATACCAAAAAATATTTTACTACATTGATTACATTAAGATTTAAGCTTTTAAATAGTGCATCAAAAGATTTTTATCTAACCTATACTAATTTGATACATGCTCCTACTCTACATCTATTTATATCTACCCTTAGTAGGACACAATCCTTCAATTCATCGAAAATTTTCTATCGTAGTACGTCTATCCTTAGTCCAATTAATAAGATGCCTTTTATGCTCAACAAATAGCTACCATCAATATTGTACAAAAGGTATTTATTAAAGCGTCTTTACATCTGACTATGAACTTATATATCGTAAATAGGCTTTTGAACTACTAAATCGCTATAGTTGGTAAAAATGGTTCAAATATATAAAAACATAAAGTTAAACATATAGGATTTAGACATTTAATATTTTATTCAAAGTGATATAGATAGTTAAATTATGCTGACATATTCATAAACTATAGAATTTTATTAAACAATAAACATACAGCTGCGTGCGTATAAGTGGTCATGAAACCCAAGATTGAAAAAAGTCAAAATGTAGCTCGTCTAGTTGAGATCTTTATAGCTCAAGCTTCTTTACCCTTTTGCATCATTTTAGCTATCCAAAGGTGGACTAACTTAGATGTATAAAAGTATTCGGGTCGGTTGTACCTATTGAATACGCGGTTGTCATCCATATCTGGGGTAGTAAATATAATCCGGATAAACATTTTGACGACTGGGTGGAACTTTTCGATCTCGTATCCGCTGATCAACGTATGGTTAGCCTTCCAATCCTGACCCTTCTGGATACGTAACGAGAAGTAGTAGGCAGAGGAGGCGAGCAAGGAAGGTGAGAACTTTACCAAATTGACGTTACCGATCGTTTGTTCCAAAATGTATCGTGCCATGATACGTACCTTGACGTTGAAGTCGTCGAGTTGGGCCAGCAAGTTGATAAACTCCATGAAATTGGGAGGTGAGGCCCAGTTGTCGATGGACATGAGGACAAACAACTCCATCCGCTCCAAGGTCTCCACGTCGCAGTTGGCTAACCTTTTTGCTATACACTCCAAATCGGGGGCGTACTGAGAGCCGTGCTTGGAAGCTACACTAAAACAACCAGCCATGAGTTGATGCAGATCTCTGCTACTGAACTCCCCCTTACTCAAAATACGGCAGAATAGGTGAACCGAGTCGAAAGTCATGACGGAGGTCGCTTTGATGTCGTAGGTAAACTGCAGAAAGTCGTCAAGTACTGAGGTGTACAGAAGTTCCGAAAATCTTTGGCGCTCCAAGAACTCTTCACTTACAACATAAGGGCGTTCGCTCATCTTCAGGCAGAAGAACTGCTGGCTGAGGTCGTTTAATGATAGCCGCTCGATGTTGGAGGTAAAGGCTAGGATATCAGGATCAGACGCATGGTTGATTTCTTCGTAGGTGTTTCGAACGTCGCACTCTTTGAATGCAAAATGCTTGCTGGCAGCTAGGGGAGTCTCATCGTCCTTCACTTTAGAACCTACTTTCTTTCCGTTAGAACGTGGATGAGCTTGACTACTTGAAACTAACGGTGGAGAGTCAAATGTGAAGCTAGTGTCATTCAAATTTGGACTTGTAGGCTGGATTGTTCGTATAATTTGAGGAGGAGGAGGTCCAAAACCGGGTTGTCCATCTTGGTACAGTAGGTTGTAAGAAGCTAGGTATCGGATCGATCTATTGAAGAACTCAGAAAGGTCACTCTTTTGGGTATCCGTCTTCCTTATAGTTTTGGTCTTCTTGACTGGATTCTTGGCGCGTAATGATTTATCCACAAAATGATTTTTGCCAAAACTTTTTGAATTGGATTTTGATATGTTGGTAGTCGAAGTTACATTACTGGTACCGAGATCATCAATCTTATTTGTTTTCGAAACTAACAGATCTTCTTCAACCGCATTGAAATCAAAAGGTTTTTCAAAGATTGGTGAACCACTTGGCTCATAGGCCTTGATTACTCTTGGGCTACCTTGTAGAATGGTATTGTTTCCATTTGAAAGTAGCTCATTGCTAGCTTCTTTACCAAGCGATAAACTGGCGAAAAGATCTTTTCCAATTGAAGATAAGTCTGAAGCATTTCTCTTGTTCCCAATAGCAATTCCATTGTCGTTATAATCGAGTGGTATATATGCACTACGTCTGAGACTCTCAATTTCTTTCAGACCTTGCACATTCTGTTGGTCTTGATTCTACGGGTATTTAGCAAATGAAAAATGAAATAACATACCAAGTTGCATTTTGAATTGGATTCAAAACCAAATCCCACAATGTTACCTGGGTTTGGACTGATGGAGCCTTGTGTACTCCCAACACTATCTTTAGTTCCAACCAACTGAGTAGATCTGTTGAAATTGGTAGAATTGCATTCTTCGACGTCTGTTAAATCTATACTCTACAAAACATTTCAATAAATAAAATTTGGCAACAATTACTGAATCTTTTTGAGTCATTTGGTTTATTGTTAGGTATATAATGTAGCTTTTGGATACACAGGCTGTAGCGAACCTACTCCTTTGTAGAAAAGTTGTAAACTTGGTTGGTGATGCTTTTTTGGTAGCCGATTTGGAAATTTTTTTTATAAGCTTGAGACCAATCAAGCTTAACTAATCAGGGAATGATTGGCTCAAGTATTGCTTTGAAATTTAGAAGGGGAGGTTGCAAATATCAGGAAAGGTGACTTGGAGACAATGTGAGAAAAGGTAAAGTTTATGATCTATATTAGATATAGATACGAGAATTCATATATGTAGAAGGGAACAGATATGAAAACGAGATATAATGTATCCCATAGGGGAATGCGAAGCTATAATTTACTTGTATAGATATAAGTAAAGGAGTTGAAATATCGAATATGAAAAATAGACGCTTGGATTTCTAAGTAGAAGTTCATTGAAATATAGGCTAAAAGTAAACAAAATAGCAAAAACGGTAGCATTTCATATCCTGACGCCCAAGAAGCACAGCATCCTCACAAGAGACAGCTACTAAATATCCTTGATGCGTAGGCTGTATATATATCCAAATCTAGATCGGTTTCTAACTTGAACTCTTGTCAAGTTAAATTTAAGAATGAGTCATGGTTATTGGTAGAAACTTTGCAAATTTGATGGCCAAAGCACGATAAAAGCAAAATTTTACCCTTTACCTCTTGCAAACTAGCAACCATGGCCGCCGAAGTAGCAACCAACGTAGAGAAACTTAACATCAAGGAGACTGTATCCTTAGGTGGATCGACCGTCACCAAACTCGACGTAAATTTTTAAAGTCAAGCATTTAGTTAACAATGTAGATCAACCCCACCCCCCAATTCTTCGATCATCGTATTAGAATGTTCGAAGTACTTAAAGCTAGAGCCGATGAAGAGTTCAAAAGTACAACTGAATTTAAACATTTAGCTAACTTGAAATAGACCTGCCACGTGAACCTATTGTAATTACTTTGCCTGATGGTAACACGAAGGAAGGAACTTCCTACGAGACTTCCCCCATGGACATCGCCAAAGGTATCGCCAAGTCCCTCGCCGAAAAGGTCATTATCTCAAAGGTAATACTTTTGTTAATAAATTTAATTAAAGAGACAAGGTTGATGGTGAGCTTTTCGATTTGGAAAGACCTTTAGAAAAATCCTGTAGCTTGGAGTTATTGACCTTCGACGACGAAGACGGTAAATTTTGGTTAGTTTTACAAAATTTAACAGAATATTGTAGCCAAAAAGGTGTTCTGGCACTCCAGTGCTCATATCCTAGGTGAAGCCTGTGAACGCCACTTTGGCTGCCACCTCTGTATCGGCCCTCCAATTGAAGATGGATTCTACTACGAGATGAACATGGGGGAACGGTAACTAAATTTTTATAATATATACTAATAAAATTCTACCAGTGCCGTCAGCCAAACAGACTATCCCAATCTTGAAACTTTGGCCAAAGGCATCGTCAAAGAGAAGCAGAAGTTCGAGCGCCTCGTACTTAGCAAGGCTGACCTGCTGGAGATGTTCAAGCACAACCCCTACAAGGTCCATATCATTAACGACAAAATCCCCGACAACACCTCAACCACTGTATATAGATGCGGTCCCCTCATCGATCTGTGCCGTGGTCCTCACGTCCCTCACACCGGCAAGATCAAGTCGTTTGCCATCATGAAGAACTCAGCCTCTTATTTCTTGGGCGACGCCAATAATGACTCGCTGCAGCGTCTGTACGGTATTTCATTCCCCGACAGCAAGCAAATGACTGAGTACAAGCACTTCTTGGCCGAAGCTGCCAAGCGCGACCATCGTAAAATTGGAAGAGTAAGAGTTTAGATTCAATGGAGCTAACTTTCTTTAGGAGCAAGAGTTGTTCTTCTTCAACGACCTTTCCCCTGGTTCCTGCTTCTTCTTACCTCACGGTGCCCGTATTTACAACACCTTGATGGACTACACCCGGGTAATTATTACATAGTTTTGCATTAAACTGACCTCTCAATTAGTCCGAGTACCGTAAGCGTGGTTTCCAAGAGGTCATCACCCCCAACATCTATGACGTCAAGCTGTGGCAAACCTCAGGTCACTGGGACAATTACAAGGACGACATGTTCACCTTCGACGTCGAAAACTCAACCTTTGCCCTCAAGCCCATGAACTGCCCCGGTCACTGTCTCCTCTTCCGTCACCGCGACCGTTCCTATAAGGAGTTACCCATCCGCTTTGCTGACTTTGGTGTTCTCCACCGTAACGAAGCTTCCGGTGCCTTAACTGGCTTGACGCGTGTTCGACGTTTCCAACAGGACGACGCCCATATCTTCTGTACCAACGACCAGGTAAATAGCTTGAATGGCTGTCGGCTAAAATTTGAAATCTAGCTGGAAGCCGAAATGAACGGCTGCTTTGACTTTTTGAAGGCGGTGTACGGTGTCTTTGGATTCACCTTTGAATTGAATTTGTCGACCCGACCCGAGAATTTCATTGGTGACATTGCCGTCTGGGACCAAGCCGAAAAGCAGTTGGAGAACGCCCTCAACAACTTAGGTTTCCCCTGGAAATTGAACCCTGGCGACGGTGCCTTCTACGGACCCAAGATCGATATCAAGATCAACGACGCCTTGCGCCGCAAGTTCCAGTGCGCCACCATCCAGCTCGACTTCCAGCTCCCTAAGCGATTTGAACTGAACTACCGTACCGCTGAGAAGACTTCGGACGGTGGGGAGTCCTACCAGGCTCCCGTCATTATCCACCGCGCCATCTACGGCTCCGTCGAGCGTATGATTGCCATCTTGACCGAAAACTTTGCCGGTAAGTGGCCATTATGGTTGTCCCCTAGACAAATAATGGTCATCCCCGTCACCCAGGTCTTCAACGCTTACGCTGACAAAGTCAAGGATACTTTGGATGCGGCTGGCTTCTTCGCTGACAGCGACCTTGGTGAGAATACCATGAACAAGAAGATCCGTAACGCTGAACTGGCTCAGTACAACTTCATCTGCGGTAATTTTGAATATTTTTTCAACCAGTTAATTTTTAAATAGTTGTCGGTGGTGAGGAAGAATCCAGTAACTCAGTCAACGTACGTAACCGTGACGACCAGGGCACCAAAGTTAAGGGAGAGACCGTTCCTTTGAACGAGTTCATCGTCACCTTGAACAAGATCAAAGAGGCCAAATCGATCAAGAACCAGATCGCTTCAGATGTCGTTGAGGAGAGTGAGAAGCAACAATAAACTTCATTTTTCCTCCTCTAAATACCTATCTATTAGTTTTGTTATAAAATATAAGTAAATATACAAATATATTGATGCTAAGCTACACAAATGTTTTGTATAATCATTTATTAGTAAAGTGGATGGGTTTACAAATGTAGTTTAGGGTTGCTAACATACTACCCTATCGAAATCAGGATTAAAAGTTCAACTTAAACGTACCTACATACCATCGCAAAACCCCTGATTGCACCTTGTAACCACTCCAAAACAATTCCAGCTTGAAATCTAAAATCAATCAAACTACGCGGTGAAATTCTTGAGTAGATGGGCGGCTGACAAAATAAAGTACAACTTCTCGATTTTGCCCACGTCCACCTTGAAATTTAAGTTGGCATCCCTATCCAAGACATCACTACCTACATTATTAAACTTCATATCAGCTACTTTGAAGTTCAAATTGTTGATGCCATCCCTATACGTTAGATAGAAGTTGAACCCATTGGACTTGCTCCAAGTGAACTTTTTGAACCTCAGGTTAGACTCCAAGCTAATATACCCTAGCTGACGACTCTTAAATTTGGGCAAGGTCAACGTACAGCTTTTGACACCTTTACTTGTCAGCATTTTGTTGAGGTTGGAGTTTTGGATCTTGAAGCTGCAGAAGTTACGGTTACTGTTATTACTCAAATCCTCCGCCATAATTAATAGAGGGACGTGGTTGTCGTGTAATTCTAAAGTTGTCATCAACTTAGAAAATTTGATGAGGAGGTGGCACCGGCCTTCATTGAAAACTTTGACGTAAGGTAGGTTGTTGTGCTGTCCAAGTTGTAGGTGGAACTCATTAAAGTCAGGCAAAGTTAGCGGTAAAAAATCGGTGATCAAGGGCACGGTAGACATGGATTGGGTACGACGTGGTTGCCGTAAAGGCTCGGTCCTGGCATTGATATCCAACCTGCGCTCATTAAAGTAGTTGGGTTCGGCCGTGTAGGGCGGTGGCGGCATTGAAGTATCGTAGATCGACGCCAAAACTTCGTCATCTTCGATCGACTGCAGTATGTGGCGGTAGCTTGGTAAGCTTATTGGGGTTATGGTTAAACTCATACTTTTAAAAACTTGGGATGGAGCAAAGTCGCTTATAAAGGGAGAAGTAAAATGAAAAGGTTTACAAGTAGAAACGTGTGTTTACAGAGCTGTTAAAATTTATATAAAGTAAACATCCAAAGAGAATAAGTTATCTACCTGCCATCAGACTAAACTAGCTTATAAATATGTTGAATTCAGGTTTATTGGGTTACGATATTATCACCTTTACCCCAGCTTCAGTTGCAAATGGGATGTTGCTAACTAGGTTTCAAATTGCAATTTATAGGCACTTGTCAATTTATAGTAAAAGTTGTCATTGCAATTTGCAGCATTTGAAATGGCATGTATCAAAGTAAATCCGTTCGCTGTTAGGACCGTGTAAAGTATTCCTCCGATGGTAGAGTTCCAATTGGGCTTGAGCTTTGCTGAGTTGTACGCTTGGAATCCTTCAAGAACTCATGCAAATCGATATTGGTTTTAGCAACGCAGGCTGGGGAAATCTATCGGTACAGCTTTCTGGAAATCTAATAGCATTCTTTTGAGATCGTTGGCATACCAGTCTAAAATAAATTTGCTTGATTAAGGGATTGCTTTATCTCCAAATATATACACAGTTTTGGATGAAAAGTTTTGCCGATATTGGTATAGCAACTGTTTAGATAAAAGTTTCTACTATAAATAAAGTTGCATCCACCCTACTAAATGGAAATATTTGCCAAGAGTTCCACAACACCTTTTATAACGTAAGGATGTTTTATGTTTCGGTCTACCTGCTCTAACCATATTTTTCCAAAGTTTGGTAAAACGCCGCTTATTTATTTGCATGGGTGACTAGCTTTTGTAAAGTGAGATGTTCTCCTTAAAATAATTTAAGGATCATATAAGCTGTAAAAATAGATAGCATTGGAAAGTAAAAGTTGTAACAAAAGCTTAATGTATGCTGTAGTCTTAGAAGATTTGTAGTATATCTTCAAATAGCGATCATCGTTACTTCAAGCTATCGTATCCTATTATCGATTATGTAATGGTTTCAAAGTACAAAAGAACATTCCTAGTATTTATAGAAATCTAGTTTGTTCTTTTTGTATTCTAAAAAGTAACTGGGTATACCAATGTCTTTTAAATGTATCTTTGTATATTATTAGAAAGGATAGAGGCAGCACCATAGTTGGGTCTAATTGAAAGTAGGTATAATTGATATTGGTAAATCGAAGTGGGTTTAGATAAATGAACTTATATAGACATAATACCATACGTTTAGCTTTTCTTTACACTTGATTTTGAAAGCTGGAGAATATGACTTTCAGTATACAGATGTATCTGATAGAAATTAGATTAAATAGTACATATCATAAGTAGGAAAATAGGTAATAGTAGTTATGACAGCACCTATACAGCTGAAAATACTTTGAAGATCAGTTTAATTATTTTGCCCTCTCAAATGTCCTTATACTAGTCTTAACCAAATATCAATTAATTGTTAATGTCTTTGGATAAAATAACTATCTACTAAATATTCCTATTACAAACATGTATTCTCAAAATTATATAAAGTACTAATATTTAATATCCAAAGTATTTACTGCTTTATTTGCCGAGTTTTCTAAATACTCTTTGTAAAATATAAAGAATAATGTACTTATAGTTCTCATAATTGGAGCTTAACAAAGTAAATTAAGTTGAGCAGTATACATTAATAGTAATGTTCCTGCAATATATAAAAAGTCAGTACTTTAATGATTTTCAGAACTTAGATTTTATCCTATTGTTCAGACTATACAATCACCTATCTACTATTTAATTAAAGCATTTCCATTACAAATTGTACATATGCGTATTATTGGATACTGCTGTAATGGATATCTACAAATTTTATTAGTTCAACTCGATAAAAATATTTAGAATTTTATTCTTATGGTTTCAAATAAAAAGATTGAAGGCATGATAAACTGATACATACCAACTTGTTACGTTGTTTTCATATACGAATATATGGAACATATTTGTGTTTTATCAGTTTCAATTGCTATCAATAGATACCATCTATCTTTTACCAATGCAAAGTTTTCCTGTCAAAAGTTTACGTATCCATCTACAACCAATAATAAGTGTCCTGAGCTAGCATAGTTCAATTTTTTTAACAAAACTCAGCTTCTTCGCTTACTGCTGATAAAGTTCAAGAACAATGGTGAAAAAGAAGACAACCAAGAAAGGAGGCAAAGATGACTGGTAAGTATATTAGTTTAATTTAGTTTAGTAGACTACAATTAGTTTTATGTTGTCTATTTTGACAGAGTAAAAGTTAATTTATTAATTATAGGGACGATTCGGCTGACATTGACCTACCTAATCTCAATGAAGGTGTAGATGACTCAGATTTTGGGAAGCCTGCAGCAAGCGCTTTTGCTTTGTTAGGCGATGATGATGACGAAGGAGGCCTTATGAGTGCCATTTCTCGGAGCAGCAAGAAGAAGAAAGATAAGAAGAAGCAGACTAAATTTGTAGATGACGATGATGACAATAAGCCTTCAATATTGGATAATCCCCCCCTTTCAGATGACGAATTCGACGATGTATTTAGTCAACCCGTTAAAAATAAGAAGGGGAAGAACAAGAAAACTATTCTTAGCTTCGATGCACTTGGCGATATCAGCGATGTTGAAGATGATATTCCCAAGATCTCAAAGAAAAAGGACAAAAAGAAGAAAGATAAGCTTCCAGCTTTTGATGCCCTATCTGATGAAGAACCTGAAGCTATCCCAGAACCAGCTCCTTCTAAGAAGGATAAGAAGAAGAAGAAAGATAAGCTCCCCGCCTTTGACGATATTTCGAATGAAGACGAAGAAATCGCCGAACCTGTTGAAGAAATCGAAGTTAAACCTTCTGCTTCAAAATCCAAGTCTAAAAAGGGTAAGAAGGACGATGAACTTGATAGCTTGGCTGCCCTTATCGAAGATGATTCCGTTGTAGTCGAGCCAACTCCTGCCAAAGGAAAGAAAGGTAAAAAGGGTAAGAAATCGGCCCAAGACGATCTAGATGCCTTGGCTGCTTTAATCGAAGATGATACTGTCGTCCCTGAACCCACTCCCGCCAAAAATCAAAAAGGCAAAAAAGGTAAAAAGGCTGAGGAAGCTGATGTCAAGGATGCCGAAGAAGATACTGGAGAGATCAAGATAAAGTCGGCCAAGCAGAAGGAAAAAGAACGTAAAGAAAGGCAAAAGGAAGAAAAGAAACGCCAAGCTGCCCTCCAGAAACAGACCGAAGAGGTTAACGCAGACAATGCAGCTCCTGAAGTCGCCGAAGCCCCCGTCGTTCCCGAGCCTACAGCCAAAGGCAAGAAAGGTAAGAAGGGTCCTACCGGTGCCTTAGCTGCTCTCAAGAAGCAGATTGAAGCCCAGAGAGCCGCCGAAGCTGAAGCTCTCCGTATTCAACAGGAAGAAGAAGCCCGATTGGCTGCTGAAGAGGCACGCCTAGCAGAGGAAAGACGTCTCAAGGAGGAGATTAGAGAAGCTAAGAGAAAGGCTGATGCCGAGAAAAAGGAGCAACTGCGAAAGGAAGGTAAATTATTGACCAAGGCTCAAAAGGAGGCCAAACGTAAGGCCGAGCTTAGACTTCAAGCCATGATTGACTCCGGCGCCATCGTTGCTGGGCTTAAAGAGGATAAGGAAGATACTGAAAAGAAGGCTGAAACTAAACCGAAGCGCATGATCTACACTTCCAAGAAGAAGAAGCCACTCGTCAACAAAATCGAGGAAGTTAAACCCGTCCCCGTGCCCGAGCCAAAGGTTGAAGAGGTACAAACCAAGGAAGAGGAAGACGACGATGATGACTGGGAGAAGAAATCGTTCGATGACGTCGTTCCATCACCAGTCCTCGATGATGTCAAGGATTCCTGGGATCAATCTTCGGAGGACGAGAAGGAAGAAGTAGCTGCCGTTGAAAAGCCAGCCTCTAAGCCCGAATCCGTTACGCCTTCCAAACCCGAACCCAAGGCTCCAGCTAAACCTGCTGCTAAAAAGGTTGAAAGTGAAGAAGAAAGCTCGGAAGAGGATTCGGACGATGATGATGATGACTCGGATGATTCAGATGATTCAGATGACGATAGTTCCGACGAAGAACTCTCCAATGTCGAAAGGATTGCACTACAGAAGAAGAGAGAGTCAGCCGAGAGACGTAAGAAGCGTCTGGAAGAGGCCATGGCATCGAGATCTAAGGACGATCTCCGTTCGCCTATTTGCTGTATTCTCGGTCACGTAGATACCGGTAAGACCAAGTTGCTCGACAAGATCCGTCAGACCAACGTCCAAGAAGGAGAAGCCGGTGGTATTACTCAGCAGATTGGTGCCACCTACTTCCCGGTTGAAAACATTATTCAAAAGACAAAAGTCCTGGGTAAAGACGGCGCCAACGACTACAAGTTACCCGGTCTATTGGTAATTGATACCCCTGGGCACGAATCTTTCACCAACTTGAGATCGAGAGGTTCCTCCTTGTGTAACATTGCCATCTTGGTAGTAGATATTATGCACGGCTTAGAACCCCAAACCTTGGAGAGTTTAAGATTGCTGCGCGAAAAACGCACCCCCTTCATCGTAGCCTTGAACAAGATTGATCGTATTTACGGTTGGAAGGCAATTCCCGATAACGGCTTCCAGCAGTCCCTCAAGCTGCAGCCCAGGCATGTCATTGAAGAGTTTGAGACCCGTGTCACCAACACGATAACCGCCTTTGCCGAACAGGGATTAAACGCCAAGCTCTTCTACGAGAACAAAAACTTTGCCAAGTACGTATCATTCGTTCCGACTTCGGCTATTACTGGTGAAGGTATCCCCGATATCCTCGATCTTTTGGTGACCCTTACTCAGACCAGATTGAGCGAGCGGTTGATGTACGTCTCCGAGCTAGAATGTACCGTACTCGAAGTCAAGGTCATCGAAGGTTTGGGAACTACCATCGATGTTGTACTCTCCAACGGCTACCTGAACGAAGGTGATAAAATAGTGGTGTGTGGTCTAAACGGACCTATCGTGACCCAAGTGCGAGCACTTTTGACGCCTCAACCTTTAAGAGAACTGCGTATCAAATCCCAGTACATCCACCACAAGCGAGTGAAGGCCGCCTTAGGTGTCAAAATCTCTGCCCCCGATCTTGAGAAGGCGATTGCCGGTTCCAGATTGATGGTGGTTGGACCCGATGACGATGAGGATGACATTAAGGATGCCGTTATGGAGGACCTCGAGACCCTACTCAAGTCCATCGATACCTCAGGCCGTGGTGTATGCGTTCAGGCCTCTACTCTAGGTTCCCTTGAAGCTCTTTTAGAGTTCTTGCGCGTCTCCAAAATCCCAGTCTCCGGTATCAACATCGGCCCCGTGCACAAGAAAGATATTGTGCGAACTTCAGCCATGCTCGAGAAGGCCAAGGAGTACGCCGTTTTGCTGGCCTTCGATGTCGAAGTCGACAAGGAGGCCCAGCACCTGGCTGACAGCATGGGAGTTAAGATCTTCACCGCTGACATCATTTACCATCTCTTTGATCAGTTCACCGCCTACAACAAGGAGATGATCGAGAATAAGCGTAAAGAACAAGCCCCCAGCGCCATCTTCCCCTGCATCCTCAAGATGGTACCCGGCGCCATCTTCAACAAACGCGACCCTATTATCATTGGCGCCAACGTCTTGGAAGGCTCGTTACGTATCGGTACCCCGGTCTGTGTCATCAATGTTGACCCTATCACCAAGAAGAAGGATACCGTTACCTTAGGTACGGTTTCCGGCATTGAACTCAACCATAAGCCCATCGAGATCGTCAAGAAAGGTCAAGATGGTGCCGGTGTCGCCGTCAAGATCGAAGCACCCTTGAACGAGGCTCCTCGCCTCTACGGTCGACACTTCTTCGACACCAATGAGATCTACTCTAAAATTACTAGACACTCCATCAACGTCCTCAAAGAGTCCTTCCGTGACGATTTGAGTAAAGACGAGTGGGGCTTAGTCGTCAAGCTCAAGAAAATCCTCGACGTCGTATAGATTTTTCAAGGGGTCCTTAGGTGTAAAGTTTTGAGTTCGAAGTGTAGGTGAAGGTTCCTTTGCGTTTAATAAATATGGTATATTTCATTATTTTTACATTCCGATATCAATATGGGTTGGAACAATCAAAGGTTTTTCCTGCTATATAGTTTTTAATAAATATTTCGGTAATATCGAATCAATTACCTGCTGCTATAGGAATAATAGGCAATTCATTGTTGGCTCAAAATGCTTATTAAAAATTATATAGTAGAAAAACTTTTAATAGCTTCAGCAAACATATATAGCTGTTTGGGTAATTCAGAAATCAAATACAAATTTACACTTTACTCGGTATTATTCGCTAAACCAAATCAATGATAACTTTTTACCCATCTGCCGATTTCAATGTAGTGATTCAAAAGTTAAAATTATTGAAGTATAGGAAAAGCTCTCCTCTGCCTTCTCACCACCAGCCCTTCAACAAGAAATGGAAATTGTTCAAAAGAACTGCGCTGTACTGAGCAATTACGAAGTGCTATCCATGATCGAGAAGAACCACAGTTACAATGTGAAAACGGCTAGCCAAAACTTAAACTCGGTTGAATTTGAAGTACATTTATTCTATACCATAAACAAGTGTTTATTTCATTTTGGGTAGGTTCGCAAATATCTTAAAGAGATGACACCTAGTGTTAAACAAAGTCCCGAACTTATCCAAGCGCTGTGTGAGTACCTTTTAAACATCCCGTTGACGAAAGGGGAGCGACTGATGATAGTCAATCATATGCCAAGCAGAGAAATCCAGTTGTATCCAGTAAATGCACAAGTAAGTTAGTACTAACATTTAGTTAGATAATCGAAGAATGTGCTGAGCGTTTTGAGGAGGAGCAATTAACAGAGATAGTCGAGGAACTCAACAAGATCTACTCCAAGTTTGATTCCGAGGTAAATGAGGAGCTTCCTAGTTTTAACGACTACTCTACTAAAAGTGTGGAAGTCCAACCGAACATCATGTCCGATTTTTAAACTTTAAATTTAAAGTTTGGTATAAGTTCGGTTGCTCCATCTTATAGAGATAGATTTTTTGCAATAAATTGTTTTATAAAGCTTGATTTTAACTTTTGGATTATTTTTGTTGAATTGTAGCGAGAGACCTAGACCAACAACCAGCCAGAGCACTCAGCTATCTTGTATCCGCCATATCGATACTACCTTGGACTATAATTGAACTGACAGAAACCAGTATATGCATCACCATCCTTATCTTTAATAAATATTTATGCTGTTTAGTGATCATATAAGTTGTTGAAATTTAGTAGAATAATGTATTCATCATTGGTTTTATAGGTAAAGTAGAGGCTTTATTAAATATATTACTTTTAATTTAAAGCAACATGTAAACATCTTAAATCTATACTGTAACTCTAATCTATCGAGCCTTCCAACTATTCATTCTTATCTTCCAATTTGAAGTACCTAGTACGGAACTTGGCAGTGGGGTCATTCTGCATAGTAAGTTCATTTTTGTCGTCGCCTTCACGAACCTTCTCCATAGTTATCAACCTGCGACTCCAGGCCCCAAAAGGCTGTTCACTGTCGGCAACGAGGACTAAGTTGGGGTGAGAGGGGGCTTCAGGGAACTTCACCACTAGTATAGAGGTTAATAACTTAAAGCAGCTAGCACTAAAACTTACTCTTCAACAGCATTAGGTAGCCAGAAAACGACTCTACCACCGATGTTCAAGTACTCGGCTGCAAAGTTGATAAGGTCGGCCAATACTTGGGGCATCGAGTAATTGACTTTAGGGGGATAGTAATTGGGTCCCAGATGGGCCGGTACGCCATCAATCAATTTTATGTCCTCCAACTTACGATTCCCATCCCTACGACCCAATTTCTTGGCACCAGCACGAACGCCGTATGGTGGGTCGGTAATTATGGCGTCAAACCTCGTGTTCTTGCGTAGTGGATGCTGTGATATATCATACACTACACAATCCAGAACTCGCGATTCAAGAGCGTACTGGGATACCATCTGGGCTATGGACCCAGCTCCGAAGCCAGTGGTCCTACCTTTACCACGGATCTGGCGACCGTCAATATCTGATCCTAAGGCAAAACCGCCAAAGTGAGCACTCGTCACCAAAAAAGATCCTAAAATTTACTTCAGTCCCTATTTTACTAATAAAAGCTTTACCTGTACCGACAAAGGGATCGTAAACTAGTGAGCCCGGTTTAACTAGCGCCATATTGGACATAATTAAACTCAGCTCGGCATCCATGGAAGTGGTTCCAAGATAGCTACGCTTTTTGAGGTCGTACTGCATGATCAATCTACGACTTCCTTTACCTAACCAGCGGGTAAAGAACAACGAAGTAGGTGCATCAGGCACACCAGGTATTAAAGTCTGGGCAGTCGTATGGATCTGGTTCGAAGAACGTAATTCGATAGTAGAACTGTAATCTTCAAAAACCACAAAGGTGTTTTCGGGACTCTTCAAGTCGATACGACCCTTAAATGGCAAAAAGCTGAACTGGTTGATTAATTCGAGCTTCTCCTTGAGATCGCGGACCTTGCCGAAAGTTTGGATTTCGAACTTGAAGGTGGGCAACTTAAATTGGTCCTTAATTCAATAGAATAGAGCATTAGTTGATAGATAGATAGTTTTGATTTACCCAATCGGTATCGGGTCTAGCTTTCAGTTGCTCTATTAAGTCTTGATAATTTAAACTCTTCTCGAACAGCTGGTACACATCTTTAACTAAAATTGCCCTCGATACCAGTTGTTTAGCTTCCTCTTCCGATTTAACTTCACCTATTAGAAATGGACACTAATTTAAATTTAATCTTTGAAGTATATAAAAAAGTTGATTACATCAGCTGAATAGGCTTTTTCGTCATAAGTAAATTCGATGTTGTGCAACTTAGTCAAGGCCAACAACTCGGGCAATCGAAACTCTGGGTGATATTGCGCAAAGTGTATTAAAATCTGCATGTCTGTTTTTCAGCTTTCTTTTTATTAGAGATGTGGGCAATTTGACAACCTTGAACTTTTTACTTATTCTTGAATTTCGAGGTTCGTAAAAATATGGAAAGGAAATGTACTTTTAAGGCTTATGATTGGTTAGGGATATAGCCAATAAAAGAATATAAGGTGGGCTAAGAAAGACTTATCTGCATCGACAGGAGAAATAATTCGAAGGAAAACAATACCTGAAAGTACAATAGCTTTAGCATGTATTAAATAGCGAGAATAGGGTTGTGTAGAAGGATTATTAGCGTTGCATTTATATACTAGCTTCAGGAGTGATAGGTTAGTTTATAGGGCAGTGATATAAGATGCTTAACAAGAATTCGTACATTATACTTCATCTGTCTTATATCGAATTGGCTTTTAAAGGAACTCTTTAGCAACCTTGTTTTCTATACTCATATTTCTAGCAAGCTTTAAACTTAACTTACACTGAGATCGTAGGTTTAAAAGCCAATTCCTCTTGATTCACCTTCAATCGACTACCTGTAGAACTTTGAATAGATAAACTTCTACCGACTTTTCAAATATTCAAAAGTATTTGGCTACAAAACCTCTTATAAACACTTGTAGACAAGTATTCCAAATAGGACAACGTATACTTAGTGATAAGGATACACTTTTACTTGATCTTATTTGAGTTGATGTCACCAATCTCGGATCTATTACTACTATACTCAACTACTATTGGATAGGACGGATAAATGGATAAGCTGCCCAAAAGAGGGATCCAGTTTAGTTGGACTCGTGATTGTAATCTGAACTCAAGCTTATTTTGCCAGCACTTTGGCCTGGAGTTGTGGGGATTTTAGTTTTATCTTTTAAGCTTTACAGCTTCTATTTTCAATTTCAAATTCGAGATATCTGCCTCCTTGTCAATAATCAATTTAAAATATACATACAAGACACCTATATTAAAGTAGAGAGCTGTTGAAAAAAGCTATGATCAATTTAATAGCCCATTACTATTCGAAAGCAGTTAAAGTTGTTCAAGAGGATTTCGGGCTACAGGTTTATTTAGTCTTGCTTTTGATCACCTACCTCACCTTCAAGACGTTGTCCAAGAGTTTTACCTACCATTTCGACAATATATCCGACTCAGATAGCAACCTATACAAAGATAGGCATGTAGTCTCTAACAGTTTACGTTCGAAGATGAAGCTTGGTCGCAAGAAGTTAAAGTTGAAAGTACCCAACCTTAATCCAAAAGTTAGCAGCTACCAACTCCAGATTCAACATATCCAAGGACAAATTACCTTTACCGTTGGAGCCTATATTGACTAAAGTTTCCATCTATAAGACTAAGTTGGACAAGACAACTCCCCCCTCCCCACTCATCCAAATGCCTAGGACAACTAGTTACCCCATTGATATACCAGTCAAGAAGAAGGCTCTACCTTACAACCTTTCCAACTATGAGGAGAATCTGTACATCAATAGTTACGATTATACCTGACAAACTTTTGTACAACAGTACCAGTGAGCCAAGTTCTCTAGAGTCAGACCCCATATTTGGTGAGTTGGATCTGATAGAGATGGATAATTCTTCCATTCCAACCGACTAAGCGCTTCCAACTTAACTACTTCAAATCTTTTCTACACACATTTACACCCTATCAGGCCTATATTCTATTTATTGGTTAGTAGCCTCATCGTTCAAAGACTTCAGTTCCCTCTACAACTTTTAAGGAGCTTCCTCAAATCCACCCAACCTAATTTGTAGACTTCTCTAAAGATTTCTTCAAAGCATTTACCTTTCTACTTGACAAGAGTTTCCAAATAACTCTACCTTACAACTAGCCACCTGTCAACCTCTACCAGATACTTACCCTTCAATTCCGATGACCTTACCTTGGTCCATAGATCAACTTTCGATCCAAACCGTAACTCCTCGGCACTCAACCCTGTAAAAAAACATGAGAGTGATCCTCCTAGCTTTATCAGCTTTTCAAAATAACAAGCCCAGTGCCTGCCACTTACAAATCTTATAAATATATTCATCTGTAAATAAACTCGTAAATAAACCTTCATCTTTATTATAAATTTTATCGTCAACTACTATGATGTACCAGTAATTTTTTCAAAACGTGCCCGTCGTCATCATACACCAAATTGTTGTTTTTCCAAGTATTGAACTCCAACCCCACCTGCTTGTTGAAGTTAAACTCAGCTTCAATAGCTTCTTTATTCCCCTTCCAGTTTTTGTATAGCTGCAAATTCTGCCTACCGATCAATCGAATAGTCTTCAATCTCAGGTCATTAACCGACTATCAAAATGCCATCAATAAAAAACTAATTGAAAATAGAAGGCTTACCCAGTCGTTCAAGTACTTGTCGGAGATCAATTTGAAATTGCCAATACCAAACTCTTCAATCCCTTTAATAAGCTTCTCTTTATGCGTATCGGTCCATTTGGAGTTGTTGAAATCTTGGAGGTTCTTATCAAAGTTAAGTTGCAGTTGAGTCAACTTAGGTCTAAAATAGCTTTGGTTGATAAAACCCAAGTCGTCAATCATACTAGTCGTTATCTCAAATTTTGTATTCTTGCTGAACTTCAAGCGCATCGTATTTACCCATAGCTGCTTACCTAGTTAAATTTTCAGTTGTTGTGGGGTTGGGGGTAAGTTCAGGATAAGTTTCTTGTAAAGTAGGTTCGAAGTTTAAATTGGCTTCTTCAAGAAGGTCCTCTTCCATAGACGAAGCTTTTAAATCGGATTCTACAGAGTTGAGTTCCAAGTCACTATTTGCATTTAGGGAACTGGCACTACCTACCAAACCTAAAATTTTTAAAAATAAAAAATATATTAGATGTATCCATTTAAAATAGGTTACTTTCACTTTCACTCTTCAACTTCAATTCTCTAATTCCTTTACGTAGAGTTGGAGTATCGACATTGGAGCTGGGACTTGTAGTACCGTTCTGTAACTTGGTCTTCTTGAACTTACTCCTGTAGAACAGTTCATCTTCACTGGTTAATGGAGAGCTATCTACGTTGATGTCGGAGTCCATACTTGTGCTGTAATTGTGTTACGAAAGATTGGATCTAGCTATGCTCCCTATGTTGAATTCTTGAAAGCTTGGAAAATTTTATTACTAACCAATCGGTGAATTTTTTGATCTCTGGAATTTACACTTTGTCATACTGAAAGTTAATAAAGCACATTTATATCAGCACGGCTTCTATAAAATATAGTGGAAGGATACTAAAATTTTCTAATAACTCCATCTATTCTTTACATATATATAGGTACATTAAGTTTATCAAAATCGATTTCTATAAAAAGAGCAAGCACTTTCAAAGGTATCCCAAGTTACATCTTATTTTAATCTATATTTGCACAAATCTTCAGTGATAGTTTAAAGACAAATTTAATTTGAAGCAGATGTTGCTTGATCTACAGCCTTTATACTCAACTATCTTATTAATGAAAGCTATACAGGGTAATGGGGTATCGAATTAATTTAATGCTATAAGGCTATATAAGCATATTTTAGCACAAAGGCTACATAGATTAGGGAACTAAGAAAGGGTCTGGTATAGATTAAATATCATTAGGGAAAATATAGAAAACCATTTCATTTTCCAATTATTTATTTAGTTAAACTTTAAAAACATACAGACTTAAAAAACTGAGATACAGATGAACAACTTTTGTACACGCTACAACATGGCTACAAAGCATTACCATTTTTTTGCATTCGAAGCTTGATTCAACTGCACCTCGTAGATAAACTTGCTTAACTTCAGCTTAGACTCCTATCAAGTTGAATTTAAAACCTTATGTAGGAAACTTTCGACCCCTAATAAATGAAACTACCACCATAAACGAGCTCTTCAAAAATATTCACGTGGTATGAGTAACGACGGCACTTCTCAGCAACTCCATCCAAGTATTGGTTACCTCCTTACAGTTGCGATCCCTCCCATCGACGTGCTTACCATTTCCATTCGTACTACCTACGTTACAGGTATCGAACTTACACAGAAAGTTAAAGTTTCGGTCACCAATCAAATTTAACTCCACTACATTGTCAACACACTCCTTTATAGAACGCACCAACTTTACATCCAAAACTTTGAGTAACTTGAGGCTGGGGTCGTTGCTAGTTAGGATGGCGTTCGGTTTCAACTCTTGGTCGGGGATCTCACTTAAAGGTAGGCTTAACAGAAAGTTGGGGAATAGAATAACGAAATTGAGGTTCCAGTTGTTAGTTTGGAGTTGCGACTTGGTGGTGGTAGGGATGGTATGAGCGGGCTTGATGTTGGGCTTGGGACTGGGACTCACCGATAGCGTTTTGAAATGGCAGTAACCAAAGCACCACACCAGGTTAACGAGGTTCTCCAAATTTAAATTGTTGGTATCTAGCGTGTAGTTTAACTCTTGCTTCCAGAAGTTCAACGTCTTGAGATGCTGTAGACTGAAGCTGTTGAACTGTACCTTGTCCAAAATCAATTGAAATTTCGTCAACACTTTGGAAAGGTTCAGGTAATCCAAGGTTGCTGAACTGGAACTCAATAGAAGATTCTTTAGGATCAAGGGGTACTTCAGCAACCGCTGCATAGGCTTTAGGAGGTACGATTGCAAGTCCATCTCCTGATTTTTGATGCTGAGGTTGGTGACGAACTGCGAAAACTTCTTGTTGGAAGCTAGGAGGTGGTTGTATAACTTGATGGCCTTGGGTTGCTCCAACAAAAATTTGAAGTAGATGTCAAACCCCTCCATACTCGATAAAATGATGTCGACGATCTCCTGGATTATGGGGAACTGGTCCTCTTTGCGCTTCAAGAACTCGGCCAATAACTCCTCATGCAACTTCAAAATTGCCTTCCAATTTAAAAAAAGTTGATCAATAACCTCCTCCTTCAAAATCTTCAACTTTCGTAGCGGTTGGATATAAACCTCCAAAATGAAATTTAGGTCTTTGACGTAGGCAACTTCTGTCAAAATTAATTCGTAGATAATCTCTTGCCGTTCCTGTTCTCGAGGTGTCAGTAGGAGACTTGCTAGCTCGATTTTGGAGAAATTGCTACGCCAGTTGTTGAACTCTTTGGCACTATCTACAGAGTAATAGTCGCATGTCGGTGTCGGTAGGTCAAAAGTTAGGTTGAGGTTCTGAGCTAGTAAGGTAGGATCGGGCATACTCAGGGGTCTTCTTTTAAATATTCCTTTTTTTGGGGTTGGTGGTTTATTTGGGTCACTGTTTGGCTGTTTTCAAAATTAAAAAATTAAATTAAATGAATTGGTTGGACTGTAGAGTATATAAATATAATTACTGGCTTAAGTAGAGGTTTAGCATCAACAACAACTATAGGTAGGTTTTTGGATTCCTTGTTCTTGAACTTCAACTTCAAAACCTATTTTAAAAATAATGAGTTTGTATACATTTATATTCTATATTTTACTTGAGATATCAACATGTTAATAATTTTTCAAGATCTTCAACCTTTACAAAGTACTATAAAGCAAAACAAATAACCGATGGTAGGTAAGTAAGGAAAAATAACGATGGTGAGGGAACTGTGAATTGGAAATTTTAAAGTTTAGTCCTTTATTTCATTTCACTCTAGTTTAGTTTCAGGTGATTTGATACCAATTTTACTGGAATCAAAGTTATCTAACGCCTCGTTACTCCTTCTCCCACTGAAGAGATGTTCCAAATTAAAAGGAATCCAACCTAATTAAAATTTTAAAATTCAATATAATATATTTGGAATGGTTGTAGTAAATTGAACCGGAGTTAAACCAACTTTACTTTATAGAATTTAGTTTTATATACTATATAGCTCCATATATTAAAGCATTTGGACTGGATAGATATGTTTTAGTTTAATAATGTAAACATATGCATCAATTGGCAATTCAAGTTTAAAATATAGGTAGATGAATCTATTAAACTTTCAACTATACTTCAAATATCGCACAGAAAGTTATATGCTGTTCATACATGTCTATACTATATACTTAATATCCTTGCTTAAGTCATCAGATAGAATAAACTTTACACAAATTTACAATCAGTTTTATCCTTTAACTACTACATATCTGTTTTAACAGATTGATCTTCATCCAAAAATAAACATATATAGTGACATTATAAGATATCTTAAGTTTATTGTCAAGTACTTACTTTTTTAAACTAAAACTTCCACAACTCCAACTAGTCCAAGAAAGGTATAGGGATCTTGTAGGGATAGCCAGGGAACTTTCGGGAGAAAAGGTTGATGGTAAGTGCGAAGATGAGGACGAACAGGGTCATGGCAAAGGTAACCAAGATCGACTGGCTGGTAGGATTGGAAACCTTGGTTACTTTGCCGGATAGGAACAGAATGAGAGCGGTAGCGACTCCATCTAAAAACAAAGAAAATTGGTTTAGCCAGCTTTTCATTGAATGCTTAAAAATATATTACATAAAGCAGCTACAACATGGCTCTCAAACCCGAGCTGCTCCTGGAAGCTACCCGAGTACCAACGTAGGCCTTCCCGAGTCATATCCAGGTAGTTGGGGCCACGAATCGAGTTCCACATCTGACCACTTGTCATCGAGATGATGAAGACCTAAGCAATGTTAGTTTAATATGCCAGTTGAATAAAATAGGTATTACCAAGATAAAGGCAGCCCAGGACTTGGGATTTCTTACGACCTTGGTGAACCGGGTGTACATCAAATAGATGAAGACCAAAGGTATAATGGTAATGCAGGCCATCCTGGCGATGTACACCCAGTCGATAGGTTTATCGTAGGTTACCTCAGTGCCTACATGCTTCGTTAAGAACTCGGCCAAACCGTCAGTCGAGCCACCTCTAAAAATTGAAGATTGGTTAAGATTCTTGAAACTAAAAGTTTAGTTACGTGGAGAATCCGTTGTACTCGATATATTTGGGGTCCTTGGCTTCGACATCGTCAGCCTTGAAGAAGTAAAGGAAGGGAGCACCGGTAATTTCGTACTAAAGGCAAAATTCAATGTAAATAGATAGAAACCATATTCAAAAATTACCCTCTGAAAGATATGAGGAGCCTTGGTATAGTCCAAAGTGACGAAATAAAGCTGTTCGTTCAATTTGTTTTTCAACCAATGGCTACTAATCTGTTTAACCCTATTGTCTACTTCACTATAAAAAGTACTACATTAGAAAAAACAAAATATGGAATGCCTTACACGCAGTAGTGGCACTTGTAAGCTGGGTCCAAAACGGTAAAAGTGACCAACAGATTGTACTTGCGAGGTAGCTTCGTAAACTTGTCAAACTGAGGTCCAGTCATGTGGATAATACCTTCACCATCTCGTAACGAATTGAGTTCTTGGATCAGCTTGATCTCACTGGCTAGGACACAACTGAACCATAACAGTAGAGTCGTAAGTAGCACTTTCATACTTTGCATTTTGGGTTTGACTTGGAATGTTGGAGTGGAAAGGTGGTGGTTGGTAGGATTTGAATACAAGTCGATACGTAAATATTGTTAACCAATGGTTGTCGTAATCGTAATTCCAATTCCGATTAAATTGATCAGGCTGAGGATACAACCAATGATCCATTGTTAGGACTGGAATGATTGTGATTTATTGGAGTAGAAGTGATAAGGAAATTGGTTGTAAAAGTAGATGGGAATGTAAAAGTCTTGCCAGCAAGCTTACCTTTCAACCAAACCGAGCTTTTAATTAAGATGTCAAGTCGTAACGATGGTACAAGTTTACTTGTTCTTTTTTGCTAAATTTATATTCTAGAGAAGTCGGATGCCAAGTACAAGCGTAAATACAAGGCTATGAAGGTTCAACTCATCAGTGCTGAGCAGGTACAATCCCTATTCCAAGGTATATATTAATATTTTCAAATTAGGAAGCCGACGGTATAGTTAAAAAGTTGGCAAAGTACGACAAGACCTTGAAGGAACTTCAGTTCGAACGCAAGTACTATAATGCAATTTATTTAAGCTTTTTATATTTATTCCTTTCTTTTATCAAAAGGTTCCTTCTTGAGAAGCTAAAGGAGTTGAAGTCACAAGGCGCATCGGACTCAGAAAACTCCAACTTGAGTGGGGATGAGGGTAGCCCCAGCCTCAAAAAGAAGGCAGAGAAGGAAAAGGATCCCAACGCCCCTAAACGCCCCGCTAACGCCTTCTTCATGTACTGCCAAATTGAACGCAACAACCTACGTAAAACCAATTCGGAAGCTTCCTTGTCCGAATTGACCAAGATGTTAGGAAGTCAGTGGAAAGTTATGTCTAGGGAGGAAAAGCAGGTAATTGTTTTAAAAATTTTCATTCTTGTAAACGCATGTTAACGCTTACGCTTTAGCGCTACTACGACATGTACGAGAACGATAAGGTCCGCTACGAGAAGGAAATGAGCAGTTACAATGGGCCCAACCACCCCCTCAACTTCGACCCCGACCAGGATGGCGATGACAAAGGTTTAACGGAACCTTTGAGTCCCGATCAAGAGGAACAGGAACCAGAGTTTGAGAACGGCCAGGTGCAGAGCCAGGAGCATAAGCGGGAGTTGAAACGAGAGGATGAGGACGAGGATGAGGAGGAAGATTTGGCTAATCAATCTATCAGTAACGGTAACGAGAGCAATAATTCCTCACCTATCGGGTCCAGTCAATAGTTGTTCACTCAAGTTGCACTTTTTGAGAGTAGCCCCTGAGAGCTGTGCGAGTATATCTCTTACTGCTAGTTTGCACCGTGGATGCTAGCCTCTTGCCCCCTTCCCTCCCATCATCATCACCATTTTTACCCGACATTTCGACCTCTATCTACCTATCCCCTTATTAAGTGATTCTTTAAGCTTTTTAATTAGGGCTTCCCGTATTTCGACAACCCCTTTAAAAAAAGTTAAAGCTAGAACTTCTATCTTTCACTCAATTCAATTCACTTTAGTACACAACTAAATCCTCAATACATATAGTGATGTGTTTTTGATCTTTATATTTTTATTTGGTAAGGATGTTCGATTTAGTTCAGTTATGTATCGCTAGGATTTACTGAGCTTTCAGCTTAACCTACTAAGCCTTCAAATTGTATTAGGATATTTATAAGTGTAAGTACATATTGGCAGTAGTCTATAAAGCAAATTTTACTTTTAGTTTTAGTAGTTACGTTATTTCCATCCACCTTTATCTTTCAGGTACTTGGATGTAAGTCTATAACATGGCTAGTTAAATGTCTTTGATAAACTTTCCTGTGGGTTAAGGTAGTAATGGATAATCTATTTAACCTTATACCACTGATCGGAGTTCTGGATATGATTAGATTTTGCGGATATTAGCTGCCGGTTGTCAGTGGTATGCATTTTTATCTACTCTCAACCTGTTATTATGATAACCTATCCAAAGAATAGTTCTTTATAAGACAAATTGATTAACTTGGTTGAAGATGTTTTACCATCCACTTAAAGTACTTGAGGTTGAAGAGCAGGGCTAATTTATGGTAACATATACGATGTAATTCAATCAAAAGTTATCAAGTAGTCGATATGAGTAGGCTTAATATAGAGTGGTCACATAGCCTTTAGAATGTACAGTGAGTCCATACTAATGGAGATTTTTAACATTAAATTTATAACAGCATTTAGAAAAAGGATATATAAAGTAAAAACACAATTTTCAACATATATATCCAATTTATTAAATAGATCACCAATTAATCCTAATTGAAAATTCATTTGATCCCAGCATTCAAAATTGTTGTTATAAGTAGACCAAGTTCAATTATAGCTTTGAATAGCTATTTTATTCTTATACACGGGGTAGAGGGTTACTGTGAAGACATATTAGATGTATCAAATCCCTACTAACTTTTAAGCGATCTACAGTCCAACTTTATCGAGCTATAGTTTATCACTACTTCATCCTCAATATAGTACGTCGATTAAGATGAGACTCGAAGAAGCCGACCACAACAGAAAGTTGAAGTACTGGAGCAACGGTACCAAGTTAGCAACCTTATCCAGCTTGAAAATCAGTTGAAACAACAAACCTACAAAGTTGGAGCTTGTAGTTTCATACCCACTTTTCAAACTCCAACTACTAAATTGGATCAAAGTAGACATCCGCAACTCAGGGGCTAAGAACTGAAAGTAGTAATAGGACAACAACGTACTCGTCAAAAACCAACTGAACGTTATAACTAAAGTTACTATTTCGGGGTACCCATCCTTGAAAAATCGATTGCCAAATATGTCGTTCTGTTGGTTGTGGTTGTACAGATATTTGCGTTTCTTTTCATTGTATTCGACTAGTAAAGAGGAGGTGATAAAACTGACGATGGTAAAGATGATTTGTAGCTTGACTATACATCGGGCTAGGCAATAGATAAAAAAGTAGAGGGAAGATTCGTCCATATGGTGCTGTGATTTAATGAGGTATGTTTCACTGAGTAGGTGAATGAAAAGGTACGCTAGGGAGCAGAGAGACTGGGTCATGCGTAGGCATGGTCGGTAGGTGAAGAGCAAAGGAGTCGAGTGTTGGCGTGCTAGAACCATTTTGAGCCTATGTTGAGGTTGTATGGAAAAGTTTGTAGATTTTTAAATAAAAAGGGAATGGACGAGGGTATAGATCGTATAAATAGGGGTCGCTAACAGTTGTAAAGCTAATGTATCCTCGAATATCAATAAAAGTCGATGTGTAATGCACTTTATAAATTTATGTTGACTAGAAAATGAAACTGAAGTGCTTTGAAAAGCTGATGAGAAAGGATAGTCGCTGTTCATGCCCGGATGTACATATTTATCTGGCTTTCGCATTACTCGGAGGAACTAATTTAGGCTTGTTCCATTTTAGTCTATAAAATTGGTAAGCTCAAATAATTGGAAACTTGGATAAAAGTGATCATCCGACGACCCTATCCCTTTTATTCGTTGCAATCTGATCAAGTTCAAACTTGAGTGGAGATCCTTGACCTATTCTATAAGAACTTTTCAGTACCCCGTTCCAAAAAATTGGAAGGTGAGCCTTTAAGTAAAATTGGAAGGAGTTATCCAACTTTTCAGAACGAAATAGTACAAACAATTTAACCCATTAACGAATAGATCACACACCTTTGTGGTTAATTAAAGTAGAAAGCTGCTAGACTACCTATTTAGATGTGTATATATATGTCCTGTTAACATCAGTAAGTTTCGAACTGGATTCTTAATCTACCTAACTCCCCACCAACTAACTTGCTACTTACCCACATTTCATTGGCTAGCTCCATTACCTTAAATTAATGTAAAGTTGTGCTTCAACCAAGTATAATTTCCAGTTAAAGAATTTTAAACTAGGTGTAATTTGAGCTACCATATTGCTAACTATTTCGTTCTACATTCTACTTCTGATTTATCACTTTAATAATGCCCTCTCTATCCCTTGTCTGACATTATATAGAAAGCTTGAGGCTTTGGTTGCTTTTTCTAAAGTGTACAAGAGTACCTAACTATTGTCTAAGTAGCCTAATATTTTTAAGATGTGCTACCTAATTGATTTGTAACACAGTATACATTGCAAACTATAAAGTGTTGTGGCTCAAAGATTAACTAAAAGTCCAAAGGGTTAACTGGATAGCTTTATTGCAAGCAAAAGTCCTTGTAAAGATTTTGTACTTGACACCTGATGTAAATTCAATCCATCTTATATATCCAATCTTGAAACTGAAGGAACTTACTATAACCATCCATTCCTTATATCAATTAGGTGTAAGGAAATATTCCTAGATCAGCTGTAGTTTCACCCACAAACCGAATTCAAGTCTAGAAATGCCATTATAACAGGAATCAAGTAATCAATCCCGCAGTCACTATGTCTCATTCCTTGCACTCCTTAACGATCACGACTATCTCCCAGAAAAACCAAATGAGTATCTGGAATATTGACTACTAAAGATAAGTCACCTATATAAGGCCCACGGTGAACTTAGTAGTAGGTCAAGTAATTATTAAATAAACGTATTGAGCATTTGATATTTTTCTTCTTCTATCGACATAGTATAGACTCCCTGCGTAGTATAACTGAGAACTGATAATTTGCATCCCTCCAAGACCGAGAGTTGCATTGACCTGACCTGAATCAACAACCTGAACTGAACCGAATCTGAAAACTTAAGCTAAACAATGGATTTGACTACATTCCTTAGTCTCGTGGCTATGGTCGGAGTAGTCCTGTCTGCTCACTGCCTCTGGATCCGACTCCAGGCACGATTATCCTCCCTGTATAACCTTTGTGTCAACTTCCTTAGCCTTTATGGAGTACTGGCTACCATTACTACCTGGTTGACTCCTGCTGGTAAGTGTTCTTGGTAGACGTTTCCCAACACTTCAGTAGAGTACTTTCTATCAACTTTACTTTTGAAATCTCATTACAGATTGATTGTGTATCATTATATACTTTAGTTTTCTACTGTACATATAAATGCCTAGGTATAGGCTACAACTAGTTTATGTTAATGTATGAATGGCCTTATTGGGGAACATCCACCAAGAACGCTTACCAGCAGGAGTCAACCAGGTAGTAATGGTAGCCAGTACTCCATAAAGGCTAAGGAAGTTGACACAAAGGTTATACAGGGAGGATAATCGTGCCTGGAGTCGGATCCAGAGGCAGTGAGCAGACAGGACTACTCCGACCATAGCCACGAGACTAAGGAATGTAGTCAAATCCATTGTTTAGCTTAAGTTTTCAGATTCGGTTCAGTTCAGGTTGTTGATTCAGGTCAGGTCAATGCAACTCTCGGTCTTGGAGGGATGCAAATTATCAGTTCTCAGTTATACTACGCATGGAGTCTATACTATGCCGATAGCAGAAGAAAAATATCAAATGCTCAATACGTTTATTTAATAATTACTTGACCTACTACTAAGTTCACCGTGGGCCTTATATAGGTGACTTATCTTTAGTAGTAAATGTTCCAGATACTCATTTGGTTTTTCTGAGAGATAGTCGTGATCGTTAAGGAGTGCAAGGAATGAGACATAGTGACTGCGGGATTGATTACTTGATTCCTGTTATAATGGCATTTCTAGACTTGAATTCGGTTTATGGGTGAAACTACAGCTGATCTAGGAATATTTCCTTACAGGCCTTCAATGTTCATTTAATCTATTTTTCAAGCGCCATTGAATATTTTTTGGAACTAAATATGCTTTATCATTATATTAGGTATAACCTCTTATTTCATAAACGACAGTAAATAAAATTTCAAGTTTTACTATATCTAAATTTTAAAAATGGCTCATACAATATACTACTATTAGTTCATTTCCAACCCTCAAAATTTACGTTCCAAGTCCAAGCTAGTAAAATAAACATGTATCCTAAGCAGCTAGAAACCTACAGTATTTAACTTTCACCAACAGGATATTTTGCTAAATTTACATACCATAGATAAAAAACGGATGGTGCCTACATAACTGACAAGGTTCTAGTTCTGTATTGATACTAAGTCTTATAAAAAGAGAATTCAATTTTCCTTTTCAGTATTCGACTTTGATATATACTAAGTTAGTTGAGAATCATCTTTCGTCTAATGAGCCAAGGAAATGTAAAGCTAGGGTAAAGACTTAGTATCCAATAGGTAGATAAACTATACTTCCTTTGAAAGTGTGTGTTTATGCAGACTTTCCGGCTCCTTAAAAGGTAAATATTGGCTATTTTGTAAAATTAGATTTGAAATTTTAAGCTTTGAATTTGATATACCTTATTGAAAGAAATTAATAAAGTTGCTTAATTCAATATTCAAATTCTCGATTATTTAGAAAACAAAATATAGGTCCAGTATACTATATGGACAGCTTATCAAATTTTGATCTATTAAAGTTCATACTTGTTTATTGATTGACTCAATTACTCGAATTAAAGAATGCATTCATAGAGGGTATCTATAGATGGATAAAAATATCATATATCTATAAAATAAAAATTATTTTGATATATTGGCATTTTTATGTCTACGATAGCAAGTTTCAAAAGTTGGTAATTCAAACATTATACTTGATATTGGTACTATGAATCTAAATAGCCAAATACTAAAATACTATTATAAGAAAATTAGTTATAGCCTCTAAGGCAATCTATATATAGTAGAATCGGCCTCCGAATCTTCTTATACTGAGAATAAGTATTGTGAAGGGTAAAGGTGAGCTCTAATGTTATGTATATAGACTTAGATGGCATAAAATGAATATTTAGCTTACACTCATTTGAAGCATATTCTTCGAAGGATCAAGCTCCCTGAACTAGTATTTAATTGCCTAAACAGAAATAAATATAGTAGAACTGATATGTAGTTGTACATTGTAACCATAAAATTAGTCAACTTATACACTGCCCTTCCAGTACTTTTAGGAGCATCAGTAACTAAAGGTATAATAAATATAGTTGAAGAGAAATTAAGTAGATATATTTTCCAGATCGACTAACGCCTCCCTACCTGAAGGTAAAGGGAGTATTCCATAGAAAATATTATGGTCATAATCAGTATAACTTTGGGATGGATATTATAGTCCATCACTGGTATGTGGGAACCTAGTTCTACCGCCGTAAATGCTAGCTCTACTAATACAGGTTGAAATATTAGTTATAGATGAACCTAACTATGCTTATTACTTGGCTTGAATAGTTAAAGTTCAAAAATAGCATATATGATAGATAGTTAGCTTTATCAGCGTGTATTGGTATGTATCAAATTTATGTATTACCTCTGCATCCCCTATACGTTTATCAAAGTATTATGAAAATATCTTATGAAGGGTAGCAATTCATCCCAAAGTTATATCGAAATAAGGAAGCATACATATAGGAGATGTAGTAGACAATTTTTATATCGGTCAACTTCAATTTGAAAGAATACTCCTTCTCAATTCAACTTCTATCCTTTGGAGGCTTCAAAATTCATCCCTTACGGACAAATTTTCAATTTGAAAATGGCCGCTATTTAAAGTTGTTGGCCTTCAACTTCAAAACCTTTATCTAAAGAAAAAAATGAAGTTCATAGCAATCAACCTATTCCACGCTACTAATATCAACCTTCCTATTCTTCAACTTAGCTGAATCCAAGGTAGCTCCCCTATGTGATGAAATTGGTCCTGAAGGGACTGACATCAAAAACGACTTCAACATATGTTTCGACAAGCTAGCGGAAATCTTTGACAAAGGGGTGCGACACCAAGATGGTGCGGCAACTGAGTACAACAACTGTAAGTGTAGTTTTGTACAGCAGGAATACGGTTACACTTTTAACTGGTACCGAAGTACTATATGGGAGGGTGCTTTAAAACCGGAACCCAGGTGCTTGAAAGGAAAAGTAGTGTTTTTAAATAAAAACTTTTGGGCCAGTCGCATGGAGTTCAACTGTAAAGCTGAGGGTAATAGTAAGAGAGAATTGGTAGTCAAGGAGAGGAAGTTTGTTAGGGGCTTGAAGTCGAGGTTAAGAAAATTTGGTAAGGCTTATTTGAAATAAATGTGTATATGTGTTGGTAAATTAAATCTATATATAGTGCGTATAGATAGATTTTTAAAATGAATTTTTATCAAAACTTTTATCCTACAATCATATTTTAAAGTTTAAAACTATAGTGATTACTCATATTGTACCTATACTTTAGTTTATAGGGCCGATAAACTATATTATCTTCTATATATCTTAGTTGATATACTAATAAGCAGATATTAAATTTAGGAACTACATCGCTTTACTACGCTCTTTGTTTATAAAGCATGAGTAAATGGATTTAAAAATTTATACTATTTAAAGCGACCCGTAACATATATATTTATTGATCTAAAGCCACGAGGTATAAACTTTACTATTTATATAATATATAGCTGCTTACAAACCTGATTATAGAAGCTTACTTGATATTTGAAATATACATTAAATTAAGCTTTCTACTGTATATAGCTAAGAGCTGAAGATTAAAACTGTACAACTATCGTATTAAGCTGGATACAATCACTTTAACTTTAAAGATTATCAGCAAATAATGAATATCAAAACCTAAATTAAGGGCAAACTGTTTCAATTTGAAAGTTTTAAAAAGGTAAAAAGACAAATCTATATATAGGAAAATAATATTACAAAACCAAATATAAGGTAGACAAAAATTCCAACTTATATACATTTATTTGTGATGAAACTTGCTAAGTTTTAATCGTAACCCTCTCAAGAAAACCTTATCCTGCTCAAAAGTTGATCGCTTATTGTTGCCGCCTGACTTACAATTGAACTCCATACGGGCAGCCCAAAAGTTTTTACTAAGATAGATGACCTTGCCCTTGACACATCTAGGTTCCGGTTTCAAGGCACCCTTCCCACAACGTATCCTTAAACCATTTGAAGGTGTAGGTTGAATCGTGTTCAACGAAACTACACTTACAGGAATTGACTTCGGTTTCAGCACCATCTGCAAGTTTAGTTCCTTTGTTGAAGATGTCGTTGAGCTTGTCAAAACATTGATCAAAGTCATTTTTGATATTAGTACCGTCAGGGCCGATTTCGTCACATAATGGACCTAACTTGGCATATGTTAGGTTGAGAAGAATAAGAATATAGGTGAGGAAAGATAGGAGTTTAGTGGTGATGAAGTGCATCTTTTATAAAATGTATATTGAAGATAGTGAAGGAAGTACCCGTTTATATAGTGATAGGTTGATACAAAAATTTGTCCATCAGGTTTGGATATGAGCCTTCATCCTTGTTTCCATAGAGATAAGTAGATAGATAGCTGTGAATTTCTTATGTTGGGGAAGTAGACGGGGATTTTATGTAATGTTTATACAAAATCAACCCTGCAGCTTGACCGGTCAAATTTATTCAAGTACCATCTGCATGCTAACTTAGCAAATTGGAACCAAGCAATTCATTTTGGATATAAAAGGAAATAATTTGATATTAACCTTGGCTTTTAATTTAACTTTTCAAAAGTAGTGGATATCCACCATATAAAGCTTTTTGAACATTCAAATATAAGATAAAATTTCTTCTCCTTTGTCTTTATTTCCATATACTTCTTCCCCTCCATCAAAAAGGGTGCTTTTATTAAGCAACTTTTCAATTTAAATTTTTTGTTTAAATACTATAAATTTATCGGATGCAGTTTGATTGCTTTGCTTTACATATATGCTTTTTATATTTGTAAAGTTGATAAAGTTAGATGTTGAACTTTAGATAAGTACATGACTTTGAACTGATGAGCCTACTGCCCATAGGTTTTAGAGGTTGGAGTCCTTAGGATCGTAAAGGTAGAACTCCATACTTGTCCATACATGGATTCATGTTTTGAAAGGGTATAATAAAATCAATGATAAAACATCAAGGCAATATATAAATATAGTGCTTACTGTGTTTAATCACATATTTACTATACCATAGTTACATTCACCTAGACCAAAATGCGAAAGGTTTGTAAGATATATCCACAATATGTACTAGTATCATGCTACATTTAAAAGAAGTATTTATGTATAAAGTATACTCTTATTAAAATATAGATTCTATAGTTTAAAATACGTGTATCTTTTACTAAACGTTTTTACAAGCCAGAGAATTATCATATGTATTTCCAATGAAAATATTAAAAACTAAGTTGAGGAACCCACCTATTATAGCGAAATGGAATTGGAGTGCACCTATCTAATTCTTATTGAGGGATAACTAAGTAAAGAGATTCTGTATATGGTATATAATTCGATATAATGTTGCTCGAATTTTTGGAAATGTTAAGACGATATACCTTCAGCAGTTGCTAGCTTGAAACAATGTCGGTTAAGTCTTCTGTGGACTCATCTTCTTAGAGAATGGGGGTGAATGAAAGTGCAGCGCTTATTAATATCAACCCCACCGAAACAAATACACTGCATCATCAACTGATCTATTATAAAGTAACTTAGTTTTGTTGCTTCCTTTCTGATTTAGACGGTATCGACAAGCTCGATACATTTACTAAAGTAAAAATGACATGCTGGACCAACTACTTTCATTATTATTACTAACTTTTGAGTTTAATAGGGTATCTGCATGGATTGGAGAGGATACCTCTGTACTTTAGTGGAGGCATTTCCTACCTAACATACTGAAAAGCTTAAGGCGGTGATTTTTAAAGGTAGCCATAGGTTGAATAGGTTTAATTTTGTTTGCTAGGTTGCCTATCATTCAACAGTATGTGGGTAAAAATACCAATATGTTGATATACATCATTTAGGATGAATCATAACACCGCTACAGACTTCGATTAGTGGTAAATCGGCTATAAATTAGAGTACATAACTGCTACTCCTTCAAACACTGCTTTTTAAATCACACGCTGATATATAAAATTTCATTTACATGTTGTTAAAAGCAGCTATTACAAAAATAGCAACTAGTATGGTAAAAGCTATTTCACCCAAATTAACTCTACTCCTGAGGATAAGATCGAATGCCTTGGAAAAATTGACAAAAACTGAAGAAATGAAATAGGGATAGAAAAAGCAATATTTTAGGCAACTAATATAAATATTATGGGTTTGGAAATTTGTAGTATATCTTTGAGCTTGGAGTAGAAATTTTTATACTAAAAATATTGCTAAAACAAAGCTTTATTTGCGATTAAGTGAGGATATCAGATTGGTGAATTACTATCACTTGTGCTTTTTGATATATTTAGATCTAGGGATGAATTTCAACGGAATACAGTCCCTTGGAGAAGCCTTGCAAGCTTTTTCAAGTTATATCTAGTGGCTTTGAGCCGTATAAATTGGAAAATCCGCTTACCACCATGCCTTTCACCATAATACTCGAGCACATTTAAAAATCTAGGTTTATTGCAGGTATTGATTAAGCTATTGTGGTTGCTATATTTCTCCCAAGCTCTCATTTTACATTCATCATGCTTACAATCATCGACAGTTCTTAGAACTAGGTTGGCGAGGGTATTTTGACTTATCTCTCGTATTACAACTGACTGAGGAACCTGAGAACGCCTGCTCAAATCGCAGACTTCATAGGCACTGGCAGCGAAACGGAATCCAGGCTCATTTGATCGAGAATCTTGAATTAAAAGGGGGAGGGCACCGGTACAAGCAGTGATTAAGAGCAGGGATACTATACTATTGAAATTTATACTGTTTCTTGGATATCTCCTGAAATTATAGCAATAGTTGAGTTTTATAGCTTTTTACTTATCTTCGACTGACTACTTCAACTCAACTTTCAATGCGCACTATATTGATAGTATGCTGAAACTACCTTTTTACAGGCTCTTCTACACATATATTGAAAGAGCTATCCCAATTTGATCACATGAGACACCTTTTCACAAGGATGCACGGACTAAGCCCACTCAAAAACCCTTCAGCTTGAAGCATTCCAACGATTCATATCCACTCTTGATTTCTGGTGCTTGATAAAATCGGATTAAATTAAGATAGTAGCCCTGTTCCAAGAAATAGCTTCATTGTAAAAAACCAATAGCATTTTAGGTAAATGTAGCAACATATTGTGGTCGAATTTACCGTTGGAAAGAGGATAATTATAACTACAACTCATCGCATACTGAGTTTTTCAAAGGAAGTGCTGCCCTTCAAAACTGTCCAGTCCTACTCATCCAAAAGTATAGTTCAGAGTAAGGCCAGTAATTCAGAAAAGGTGGATTAGAATTTGTCAAAGTAAAGGCTAGAAACACTCAGTATACCAATTATATGATATATATACGTTTTATTTGAGCTGTGTGGACTTTCTTGGCCAATAAATACACATTTAATAGCAGCAGTTTGTAGAAAACTACCATTAAGGTTATATAAAAGACCCTGTAGAGTCAAATTGCTATGAAGGTTAAAATTTATTTACTATTTATGAAATCAACAGTATTTGTACCAAAATTGATACACAACTATTAAACGCTCAGCACGTTCAACTACGTAATACGTAGACCGACTGCTAACGCGTTATATGGCGCAGCCATTCCTTCAAAACGTTAGATGAAGACTTATAGTAAATTGAAAACGCTAAAGCTCCTAAGTTAAATTTTCGTCGAGGGGGTTGGAAAGTCGAACCGGTGGAGGTAAAGAGCCTCTATGTCTAATCGGTAGACTACCTGCTCGATTGACGGATGCTTCACGGTTGAATTCTGAAAGCAGGTGTACATTCTTGTACACGAACTCGTCAAAGTCGGGTAAGCTTTGTTCCCGGTTAAAGTCGCGTTGACGTGAGGGAGAGGAGGCTGATATGGCACGGGGTCGCGTCTTTTTAGTGAGTTGGGGGATAGGCCCAGTTGAAGGCGAGACACTGAGCTTGGGAACCTCCAAAATGCTTTTATGCTTCAGTTGGATAGGTTCATCGATCCGGATGCCATGTTGGGCGTTGGCTAAAATAGATACGTTTTCGGTGTCGGTGTACTCGCTCATCAAATCTAGATCGAATTGGTTGTCGTCCGATTCCAACCTTTTTATGTCGGGACGGCAATTCCTCAAGTCAAAGTAGCTGGTGTCGGTCAGGTCTTCAGGGTTAGGTAGGAAGGGCGGTTCAGTGGTACGTAAAATATCAAAGTCGATCGTGTCAAAGAAGCTGTGACCTTTTATCTCGGTTGCTCTTATCCTTTGGTCGGGGTCAGGGTTGAGTAGCAGCTTTATCAGATCCTTCGACTCCTCGTTGCCTTGGTAGTCCTCTTCGTCAGGCCACTGGATGTTGAGGTCCAAAATGTTCTTGAAGATTATTTTAGGGTCTGATCCCATGAACGGGGGGAAGTTGCAGATGAATTCGAATAAGCAGACACCTAGGGCCCACCAATCTACCGATGGCCCATGCTTCAACCCTAGTAAAAGCTCGGGTGCCAAGTAGTCTGGGGTACCCTGGACCCCTTTGTTGCCTTCTAAGCTTAGTCGTTTGTTCTCGGTATTCGAATCGTTTGGTGAATGTGGTGGTGACGTCAAAAACGATGGTATAGGCTTTCGAATGTGTCGTTTCGATCCTGGTTTCGCCAAACTATCCTTCTTGGAGTCACTGGTAGGTTTGGGATGGCGTTCGTTATCGTTCACGGTGATCCTAGAGAGACCAAAATCGGTCAGCTTGATATGCCCTTCGCTATCGATCAGTATGTTATCGGGCTTAAGGTCACGATGTACTACACCGTTCTTGTGGAGATACTCTAATGCCAAGACCGTTTCTGCTATATAGAACCTTGCCATCTCTGTCGAAAAGCCTCCCATAGCCTGGAGTAGCGAGCTCAAATCTCCACCGATCATATACTCCTGAACCAGATATAGGTAGTTGGTAGAATGGAAAGCATAGAAAAGATTGACGACATAGGGCATAGATGCCAATGACATGACTTTCCTTTCAGTCATCACTTCTCGAACCATATTCTTGCGAATCATATCGTCCTTCGAATCACTTTGATGGCGAAAAGGTCCTGAGTTGCCCGCTTCTTTGCGAGGTAGACCTTTCCAAATGCCCCTCTACTTATCGGTTTAAGGATTTCAAAGTCGGTCACCTGGGGCATCTTAGCTTTCCGCGTTAAAGGACTTCCGTCGTTGGACTTTGGGCTTTCAGCTTGCAGAGTTGCCAATTTGCTACGGCGTCTTGAGTTGCGAAGCATACCACTTAACAGTGTAACTAACTTGTTGGATTTAAAGCCTTCGTCGGTGGAACTGCTGTTACTTGTGGTGCTATCAGATCGGTTACGGTGGTATGGGTTTGGACGCATAGCTGCTATCGACCGCTCAAGTAAGGACTCACGGCTTCCACCAAATACAGTTGATGAACCAGAACTTACTGGGGTGGGGATGGTCTGCGAACTTTCGCTTGCGTGGTGCGTAAACTTGCTGATCTTATTACGATACACATTTCCAACTTCGATGATCTCATGTATCAGCTTTATCGCCTCAATTACATTCGATTCGAACTCGCTAACTTGAATCTCGGGAATATTCCTTCCACCATTAATCTTCGAAAGGTAGTTCAAGGCATCATTTAACTTGACGAGATCTAGAGATAGCCTGCTTTCTGTCAGCTGGGTGAGGTCACCGTCTAGCCCTAAAACGTCCTTCAATTTCTCACAGGACTCGTTACAAAGGATGAAGAAGCTGGCGTTTGAGGTCCCAATAGTTTCACGTAAATCGTCCAAATTTTGGTAGCAGCGCTTAACCTTCGAACATATCTCATGAAGCCGCATCATATGGATCTGATTAATCGCACACTCTTCTGAATGTTGGTCAAAATCGCCGGAACTCACAAGGTCATCACATATCCTACAGACCATGGATTCGGAATACACGTTGGGGCCGAACGAGTGGATCTCCTTTTCTGGATAGCTCGTGGCGTAAGGCCATCCATTTATTAAACTAACATCTCCAGACTTAGCTCGCAGATGGCTGGGGGACCTTAAGCCTTGTTTGGACTTCATATCTTCGTAGTTTTGGAATTTCTTGGGGGCGTGAAGTGATGCAAAGGGCTTTATCTTTCCTGGGTTGAGCCAACTGAATGCATTGGACATGTTGGATAAACTCACTTTTGGACTTAGACCGCTCGAAGATTTCTTCTTGAAAAGCTTTTCGTTTGGGCTTGGGGCATACGAACTTCCTATCTGAAATGAAAGACGCCGCAGCATATTGGGCTTTGAAGAACCAGTTCTATTTGGCGACAAGCCACTATTGTTGTGGGCATATTCGGATCTTGAATCATCGAAACTAGTGGTAAAAGTTTGTGAACTTCTTTCATTTTTCTTTGATGTTTCTTCTTTGCTTCGATTTATAAGATTGGAGAGATTTGATGACGCTGCTTGAGTTGAGTCTAGATCTGAAATAGTGCTCGGCAAATCTAAGCTTATTAAATCTTTCAATGGGCTTTTTAAATCGTTGTTGAAGCTGTAGTTGCCTTTTAACGGGGAAGAAATTTGAAATGAGGTAGCAGTGGGGGAGTAAAGTAATTCGTTCTCATTAAACTCGCTTAATTTGGCTTTTACGTTCAGTTGATGAAGTGTACATTCCCGCTAAAAAGTAAGGTTAGAAAGTATATTTTAAACAAAATTACCAAGTACTCAATGATACGGCAACAGGGTGAAAACTCGAACAAAAGCTTGGACAATAAATCCTCTGCCTCGGCATTCCCAACCGCTTTCTTTCGCAAAGCCTGTAGCATGACACGAAACTCCTTTAATATGTCCTGGCAAATATCTGTCTCAATCATCATCTCCTCTGTGGTTTCAACTATTCGTTCAGCAAGGTCTTCAATTTTATCAAGGAATATAGAGTCGGCGGAAGCTTTGTTGAATCATTACTAAAAATTAAGGGTGTTAAAGTTACCTAAATAAGTTGGCGGCCAACTGTTGGAATGTAGATCAACTTGGTGTTTTTTATAGCACCTTGGGACTGAAGTCAAAGTAGCCATTTTAGTCAGTACTCCTCTATAAAAATGGATAAGCAAGTATATCAAAATAAAATATTACCTCTGAGGCTTAAACTCCTTGTCGGAGGCTAGCTTTGAAAACTCAATAAATTCATGCTCCGCATGTTTACGACGCCAATCCAAAAGTGTATTCTGGATTTCGTAATCGGCGGATTTTTTAGCCAGATGAAGTTCAGCAAGCAGTTGATCTTGTAGCTCTTTACCAAGTGGAGGCTGGAAAGAATTGTAGTCGAACCCAGCTACCGCTTCATCGTACCCTAAATCTGGAAATAAGTTGCTGCTTAGATAAGGTTCATTCAGAGTAGGAGTTTGCATTGAGCTGAGGCTGTTGAAAAAGCTTGCTTCCGAATCAGGTAGACTTTCTGAGTGGCCGTCGGTGGTATTTGCTGATTTAAGGCTAGTGCTAGTAGCTAAAGGATTCATCACGGTTAATAGTGAACCGGATTTTCCAAGAACTACTGCAATGCTATTGCTACGCTTACGCATCATTGGTATGGTCAAGGGTTCTAACAGCGATTGAGGGGTATCTTTACTTTGGACTTTAGGAGTGGTGCTATGGTTGGATTTGTCACCTATTATACTGGTTTCATCAACGGATGACTGTGGCGAATTGTGGATTGTGTTGATTAGGCCCAGTGAGCGTGACTTTGAACGTGAACTTGAAGGAGTCGAAAAGGATTCAGTCGATGTATTTGAGTCCAAAGATGAAGAGAGATACTCATCTAAAACCCAATTATGCTTTAACTTATCGGAATCGGTATGGATATGGAAGTTGGTATTGGGCGATTTTTCGTTAGGGTTTAATGTCATCGCACCCCGTTTTTTAGCCAAATTAGATAAACTCTGAACTGCTAGGAAAGAAAGCCCTTCGTGGCTTCTTCTAAACCTAGCTACTTTATCTTCGCCATGAGATTTAGCACTAGAGTTTGACTGATGGCCGTAGTTTTGAGAGATATCAGGAAGTGGTAGAACTTCATCACAACTGCTTGAATCGTCGTTACCTTGTTCTTTCCCAACGTTCTTGTCATCCAAATTATACTCTGACACTGATTCAGCCTTGGGTGATATTTTAGTTGAAGAGGAGCTCGAGCTAGGTGGTTTGAATCCACCATACATGGAATGGGATCTCTCAAGGTGATGACTTCGATTCTCATTTGGAGACATCTCTGGTGAGTCAAGCATTTTACGAAACGATCGATTTCTCCTTAGTTCGGAGATCTTCAGGTTGCCCTGTACGATATCGATTGATCTCGATTTTTCAGTGTTTATCTTTAACATTTCATCGGTAGAAAGGGATCCTCTTGATTGGGTATTGTTGTAGTTCACAATCCTTCTAAACTCTGGGTATATATTAGTTTATGTGTATGTTTATAGCTTAGTGACTTACCTTTAGATTTCTCTAAACGTCTAGTTGAACCTTCTTTAAAACTTGGCGACTTGAAGGTTGAATCTGAATTGGCATCGTCTGAAAAGTTAAAGTGATCGATGCAGTTGTTCTCGTTGCTCATATCCAAGTCCATATCAGAGCTAGCCTGCTTGATCGATTCTGGGCTGACTGTGTAATATACATCGTGGGGCATCTTACTCATCTGCAACAGAACTTGGTGGAGGTCGATTTGAATATTACAATACTAACGAAGTTTATCTAAATAGCTCTGTTCGCTGTCCACTGTCGTCAAAGGTATCGATTTATGGTGATATCAGTAACCTTTATTCTAAAAGGGAAGAAATATTTAGACCTGTGAAAAGCTTAATTGTAAAACCAGCAAGGGGAAGTTAAACAAGTTAGGTTCAGCTAGTCAGTGACTTACCGTAGTTTGAACTTTGGAAGAATAGTTGGGCTGGTTATGGAAGGCAACTCAAATCAAGAGACAAACTCAAAAGGTATTAAATCACTTTCCACAAACCAGTTTAAAACATTTCTTATTATGGTTTTGTTTAAGTTTGCTGTCGACGAGCCAATACAATGCCTCGATATGAAACACTTGCTAACTATGCAATCTTATTAGTAATTTGTTAGCCCTAAATAGCCTATTTCACTGTGGGTTGTAGCTGTAAACACAAGCGGGCATACTTTTGAAAAGACGTTAATTTGAGCAGTATTGGGTAATTTATGCCACTTTGGCCTATCATGTGTCATGTACTATGAAACCTTAGCAGTCACATCGAAGGCTGGGATCGTAAAGTTTGAGTTTGAAGCATCGAATTCTCGGATCTAAATTAGTGAGTAGCTATTTTCAATAGGATCTACGTGCCGTTCTATTAATAAATAGTTTCGGCATCATACGAGGCTATATTTAATTTACACCGTGTTTATTTGCAACATCTATCTATGTTTATTTAAATTTATACGCTATAAAGCTAGATATGCAAATGGAAATAGTATGAAGCAGTGAAATTCTTGATTATAGCTGAATCCTAAGGCCCAAGTATTTAAATTTAGATATCAAGGTAAATCCACATTTCCACCATATTTGATTAGCCCCTAGGGTTTTGTTAGCCATAAAAAATATAGATTACCTCTACATTGGCTACTAATTCTTGTAGCTGATTTTTTATTACAATTAATCCTTTCCTATAACTGCTTTCCCTCGAAATCTTCTTTACCTCGACATTCTTGATGACATCTTCGACTTTAGTCTGCTGCTTTTGCCTTCCTTCCTGTCGTATTAAATCTTCTTTCTTTAGTAATGGACTTGCCGAATTCTTGTGTAAACTGGAATTTTCGATATTTTCATAGTTCTCCTTTTTCTTGTCGGATGACTTGTTAGGGTTTTCATATGTTGCAGGTTCTGGGCTTTGCCATTTTAACTTTTCATCGGGAATGTCAGCATTTCTTTTGCTAGTTCTTTTAGCTTTTACAACATCCTTGAAATGCATATCTTGAACTGGATTGAATGAGTGAGAACTGTCAGCAACTGATTCTTGAAACAACACCAACGTAGGCTGGTTTAAAGTTAATATATCCAGGCTTTGATGAAGATTGTAAGAACTCTTTTTGGTAGGTATTCCCGCTTTAAAGTTTGGCTCCCTCCTAGGTCGATTTAGCTTTTTCAAGGCTTGATTTCTGAATTTCGATGGGTTATGTAAATAGTGTAGCTGTAAAGCGTTTACCTTTTACCACCAGTCCAATTCATTTACAATGCACTTTGTAAACCCACAATACGAATTCTTATAGCATATTGACTTTATGCATATTACTGCTAAGGTTAAGCGACCCTGAGAAAAATTAATAGATAATACTGTGTTCAAGATTAACTGACTATGTTTTTTATTTTCAATTGTAAGAGTATATCTGCTAATTGTAAACAGAATAAGTCAAAGTTCGAATTAAAGGTCTACAAACCTTTTCCAAAAACCCTCAAGCAAAAGTTTGAATCTTTTGCCAAACATTATAAATCTGGAAGATAAATATACCACTAGATAGAAACTGCAAAGCTTTGTCAAATAGAACCTGGCTATTTATTAATTGATTGAATACTAGTTAGCTTTAACAAAAAGCATTTTCTTGGAGCAATTTAAGGCTTCATGTGAATACAAGGAGGTACCAATAAATGAAAGCTTTAGGCTGCCTTATTAGATAAAATATTTACCCCCATTTAATTCACCATCGATTTGCAAAGGAGATTTTAGGTGCAATTTTAGCCATTTTCCAGAAACCAAATCTATTGAAGAATATCTCAGGTTTATCAAGGTCTGAACTTTTAGATAAGATGAGTGAAAATGTTCCAACTCCACAAGATCATGAGATGGTAAATTTAGGCGGTCTGTCTGGTATGGGAAGTTTACGTAAGCGTTCTGCCGCCTCAGCGATGCCACAAAATTTAAACAACCCCAACTCAAGGAATTCAAGACAGCGTAAACCAATTGAAAAAATCTTGAATGAGAAACTAGTCAACTTGATCCCCGAATCGAAATTGTACAATCAGCTGCTTGCCTCCGAGAAGAGACTGGATGCACAGATATTGAGAAAGCGTATGGAATATCAAGAGAACAACATGAAACCAGCTAGAGTAAGCTATTGCTTGGCTTATTTCAATTAACAATTTAGATTAATCGTACATTAAGACTTTTCATTTCAAATATTTCATACAACCAGCTGGAGTCTCAAGGCGATCAAACTGTTGACCCTGCAAGTTGGACTTTGAAAATTGATGGGAAGCTTCTCGATGTAAGTATTTCTAAATTGGCTAATTACTAAATTTTCTAGTTTAATAGCTCAAGTTTGAGGTCCAAGTCAACGCCAAGAAAGCTATCCTCATTGATAAAGTCACTGGTTATCGATGTTGGAACCTACACCTTAGATGAACAGTCGAATGAAGTTTGGAACAGCATAACCTATATTGAAGTAATCTATCCCATAAAAATATTGGGCTAATCTATATTGGAATAGTGGCTTTCAAGCAACAACCCAAAGGAAAGCGATGGATTTGAAGTCAAAAGGCAGGGGTTCGTAAACAATCTGTTTGCGAAAATTATCATTCAATTAAATAACCCAAGTGCCCTGTTCCAACCTTCCAAAGAACTAGCCTCCATTATAAACGCCTGCCCTTTGGAACTGCCTACTAAATCCGATTACGGCGCCAAGGCTCTGACCACTCCCTTGGCTTTAGTTACAGTTTCCGACGCCATCGTTTCAATTTGGCAGTACTGCAAGGTATTTTTAAAATATACCAAAGCTAATTTCTTTTCAAGTACTACAAACTTAAAGATGAGAAGGACTTTCAACTAGTTCGATGTGATTCCAGGCTGAGCAAAGTATGGACCTTTTAAACTATATTTAACGAATCTTTTAGCTATTTAATATGCCCATGATAAATCTTTCCCAACTCCCCAGTCTTTTGGCTAAACACCTGTTACCGCCTGAGCCTATCGTCATCCAATACCCCTTCCAGTATATACTAGCAACGTTTACAAGTACTGATATACCCTAGGTCCGATATCAACGAGTCTTCACCTGCAATGTTCGATATCACTGTAGAAACCGATGACGAGTTCAAATCCAAGATCTCCACCATCCTTGGGAACAATCAAGTCAATCGTAGTCTATATGCGCTCGAGGATAGAGTACCAACATTTACTTAAACTTTACTTACCTTTGCTTTAGATAGCCTCGAACTTGGTTGCCATTAACAATGCTCGTTTAAAGCGTGACTTTTTGCTTAAATTTGTAAATGATCCTGCCAACTTTATAAACCAGTGGATGGCCTCCCAAGCTCAAGATTTAGATGTATACATGGTATTTTAGCTCCTTCTAACTTGCTTTTTAGATTGTATTTGGAGATAGTAGCATAAATTTGGAAGCCAGTAGGAAGGCCAACTACTACAATCAAGATTGGGCCAAGGAGGCTGTTTTTCATTATTTGGTTAGTCAGGTAAATTGTTAAGATATCACTTGTATCTGACATTTCTTTAGACTGAAAACAACGTAGCCAACAATTTACATAAGAACGGTCTACACAAAGATTAAATTCGATATTTCCTTGAGTATAAGATATAGAAATTTTAGAATATCCGCTATTTGATACTCGGATTTCTTAGGCTTGTCTTGAGCGAGCTGATGGGCCTACACTGGCTTTACTACCAAGCTTAAGTCATTTATATATATATTAGTATATAGGATATTCAATTTACAAATTTACAAATTCGTTTAGATTAAAGTATAATTGACGAGATTTAATGAATACTGCTATAGAAAAATATTGAGTTGAGTATATAGGAAACAATCGCTTGACTAAGATATACTTTATAAATGCTAGTGATTTTACATAATATAAAAATGTAATAGGAATGTGTCTTATATAAGCTAGCTTGTTTTTCTTGTAGTTTAATCAACAGTAAAATTAATAATGGCCAAGGTAGCATTCTTTGATATCCTATTCTAAATAGATGTAAAATCTACCTAGACCTATTTAAATGCTATGCACTAAACCTTGCTATATTCATGTTCAATTAATTTCCTACAAGATTCATCGCATTAGCCATCATATCGACTCTTACTTTCTTTTGTTTAGAACAGGGTAAATACCATATAAAAGCTATGTGATATAATGAACTTGATTCCCAGCAAACAAGTGTAGTTTTCAAATAAAGGCTTTAGCTGAACAAACGAATAAAGTATCTAAACAACAGACTTTATCTCAATTTAATTTGTTCAAATAATTGCAACTTTTTGATCTAACGAAATGAAGAGATATTTGCCAAATCAGCTTTTCACATAGCAAAATTTCGAATATTCAAGATACAAGATAACAGTAATGAGTTTAACAGATATCGCAAATCTACATGGGCCATCAATTGTAACGGCTTTACAAAGAGTTGATAAAAGAGAGATCAGCCAGCCCGGCAAGAAAGGTGCCAAGAAAGTAAACCCCGAGTTCAAGCTTCGAGTTCCGGTCAACGTGGTAGCAAAGGAAGTCAAGAAGTTCAGAGCATGCGACACCAACAACTGCGTATACTGCCGCGAATGGGTTTCTTTAGTTTTCAAGAAGGAGTACTACATGTCTAAAGGTGAACAAGTTTTCAACCAAAATCAAAAGGTAGAATTTGCTGGCCCAACCAAGGATATAGATGCTTGCCTAAATTACTTCAAATTAATCAGAGAGGATTTCAAGCGACCTCTAACCAAAAACCAACCCTGTACATTTTTACGACATTCAAATGGCGACCTGGTAGCAAAGTTGATAGAGTCAGCCCTAAATGCGGTAGAAAGTTTCAGCAAAGCCGATGTCATTTTTGATTTTTTTAGGCTGTTGGAATCGAGTTTTGAAGTTCTAAATGTACCCGATATTTCTGTCAACGTGGAAGACAGCTGTGCGTTGTTTCTACCGGACATAGATCTCTCAGAAAAGGGAACAATGATCCTAAACGAGGGCAGCTTCGCTAATCTTCGATTTATATCGCCGGCGTTACAGATAAACATCTCTACTCCAAACTGTGGGCACACTATCGAAAACAGTAAGACTCCTGAGGATGTGCGGAATTTTATCTTGGATTCCAACCGTAGCTTCATGAAGTCGGTTCCTGAGAGCTTAAGTATATGGCAGAGCAATGCAACCGAAGCTTGGAGGATCGTAAACGACTATTTGGAGGGCTTGATCCGCCTGGATTCCAACCGACGATTATTTTCAGACCCTCAAAAATGTAAAATTTTCGATTTTCATGCCAAGTACGAAGATAATATCAGGCTACCTTTCCTGGATTCGATGAATGATATAGGTCTCAAGAAGAATGGAAAGAAGCCGACATCCAAAGTCAAGTCTGATAATAGCTCAGTTGATGAAGTCGATTTTACAGAATACCTCGAACATCTCAACTCTACGCTTACTAACTTCCTAAATATGAAGACCGAAACTTTTAATTTTATATTGGAGTTTACAAATGATATGAAGGAGATGTCTCAGAAGATGTTGACTTTGGCAAAGAAGAGGGCTTGTCTATACAGCGAGAATAATGGACTAGCCTTTATAATGAAGCGCATCAATGAAGATAAAGGTAGAACTGACAGCGCCAGTAGATTTTTGAATGGATTAAGTGCATTATTCAACCTCGATTACCAGCGTCCAGACTCTTCGTTGCAGTTCAAAATTAAGGATATTTTGAAAGCTAATGAGGTAGCCTTTAAGCAGAACGATGATATCGCGTCGAAAAACGAAAGCATACTCAATGGCATTATGGATAAATTCGATACCAAGTTTGTAGAAGTCCAGACGCTTCGGAAGGATATACTCGACCTATGGAAAAAAGCAAGGTCGACTTCAGCCGAGAGTTCCCTGCTGCAGAACAAGGAGTTTAAGTCCTTGATCAACAAATTCGAATCAACTTACAAGGTGTACCGGGAGTTTGTGATAACTTCCATTGAGGAGCTCTTCCCACTGAAGTTCTACGTTTCAACCGTTTCACTAACAATAGAAGCACTAATACTAGAAGCACTATATATGCAAACTAATTATTTCTTTGAATCTTATTTTACAGTTTATGAGCCTACTTTGAACGCGCGAGATACCCAACATGCGGCTGCGATCGAGGATTTCGAAGAGGGCATCAAAGCCGGACGGAGGATGTTGGGTGGTATAATTGGAAAATTTTTACTTCGTGATGGCCTACGTATACTCGAGGAAGATAAAGCTATGTACAAGCAGAGACAGCTGCTTGACGAGTGGGATCTGGACGAACCGAAGAACGAGAGAGAAGGTCAGGTAGTTGAAAGTTCAGAGGTGAAAAGTAAAAAGAAAAAGAACAAAAAGAAGAAAAAACAGGCTGATGAAAATCTCGAAGATATCCCTGAAACTTCGCTTTCGACTGAATATCAACTATTAACGCCCCTTCCCCCTGATGATACGCCAGTCGTTCCCGCTAATCAGCTGAAGGAATCTCCTATCCCTGAAGTTCCAGCCGACCCTCAAAGTATTTCCGCCGATCCTACGCCAACTAAGCACGTCAACGGAGTCAAAAGTTCGGAACCTTCGAGTGTTAATTCTCCTCAGTCTATTTCTGAGAAAAATAGTCCACCATTATCCTATGTAATGGAGATCTCTAATGGCACTTCAAAAGTTTCGAGAATCGGTAAAAAGGACCTTGCTATTTCCGAGCCTGATGTACTGCGAAGCAATTTAAGCAATTTCCCCGATATCTTAGATCCCAAAGCACTGTCGATCCCTGATCTAAAAGCCACCGAGAATGTTAAATCCTCTGATTCGTTGTCAACTACCTTTACTAATATAAAGAAGGCTATCCAAGCAACGCTTGAATCCCCTGAAACCAACATCACCAACTTGAATGTCACTCCATCGGATCTAGAGAGCAGCGATATCCTACCGTTCTACAACATCAAGCTTGACCTAAATAAGTTCGACAAGGAGGACCTAGTCTCCCTGGTCAAGAATCTATATTTGGAGCGGAACAAGATGTTGAAGGGGTACAAGATTTTGGACCAAGAAATTGACAGTGCCATCCATATGTATGATCGGACCAAGCAGTCGGCTAAGCACCACGAGGAGGCTGTCTTCTTTCAGATCGACTATCTGAATCAACATCGACAACTTTTGGCTAAGCGTAACGCCCAGATTGTTTCTTTGCTTCGACAACAGATCGACCTCAGCGAGCTTCTTAACGGCATTCCTATTATCAAAAATAGCTTGGGTAACTTACCTGGACTTGCGACCTATAGCCAGCAGTTGGAGGATATTACCAAAGAGATCGACGACTACTCCAATGACCCGTTGAACTCCTACTTCAAAGGCAGCAGTTTGGATGCTAGTACTACAGCTAAGTCCAAGTTGGATGTCGTCGTCCCTACTAAGCTAACTAAAGAGCCCAAGTCAAAGCATGCTAAATAATTGGAGTTGGATTTTACCACATGTCTTTATCTGTTTGTAAATGTCGACTAGTTTCTAATTAAAAATAGAAGAATGCGTCTTTGTTGCAAATTCGATGGAGATATTCATTTCCTAATGCTTTCAAATTGTAGTTTTGGAAGTTTATATCTATCTCAAAGCTTATGGATAGGATTTAAATTGGATTACTTCAGCTATTTTCAGTGAAATGTGAGGATATTTGCTAATAGTATGGTGTATAGGTTCAGGGAATCATTACAATATTAAGAATTGGATGAGTTTCCAATGTTTCCAAGAAATCAATATAAAAAACCTCAATGTTGGTCTAATATACTTTAGTAAGGAACGGCTGGTTACTGAAAATGTACTTTATCCTATCTTTAAAAATCTGTTAACCTATACTATGTTTACAATTAATAACTATGGTAGTCGTAACTATATGGTACCAATTAGAATCTTTATTAGCCAACATCATTGTATCTCTTATATTATATATCCCCAAGTTGACTTTTGATAATTATATCAAAATACACTGTCAACAGCACTGGTACTCTATACTATCTACCTATACGACAATCAACTATCAAGTCTAAAACCATCTATTCTATCTATTCTATCTATATATATATATATATATATGCCGATATCTCAATATCTTAGTCCCAAAGCTGATGGCCTTTATCCAACTACTTGGATAAAATTACTTTACTACAATGTAATCTTACCTGAGGCATTTGAAGACTGTAGGAAAGCCTTTATAACTTTCTCTACTTTTAAAGTATATATGTTCTTTACATCTTGTCTAAATGTCTTATTTCCTTTCTAATTCCAAGGCCCCTCGTCAAATCAATAAACTATCAATAACAGTAGACATGTTCTCGGGTACCTAGTTTATATTGCTTTGTAACGAGCTCCTACATTCTGACCAATTTCCTTAAAAAATGATGTCATCCAAATTTGAAATTGGGAACTCTGATAAAAGCTAAAGCAGCTTGACCTCCACACCTCTTTCATACACTTTATAAAGAAACTACAGGTATGTTGGATTTAGTCTCAACTAAGGAAGACTTTTGGAAGGACTTGGTGAATCAAGCTAAAAGTTTGTTGGAAGGAGAAGCCAATTGGGTAATTTTTTTATAAATTTATATTTTAATGGCGTTATTTTGGATACTAGGTGACCAACTGTGCCAATTTGAGTGCCTTAGTTTATCATGAGCTACGTCGCAGTAGTAACTACCAACTTCTTCCTAATCGAAGTGTCAATTGGGTTGGATTCTACTTTAATGATAGTAAATTGGAAAATCAGTTGTTGTTGGGTCCTTTTCAAGGCTTAGTAAGTCTATTTTGGAGGAGAAAAGTACTAACGTTTTTTAATTTGTAAATTGTAGATTGCCTGTACTAGAATACCTTATGGAAAAGGGGTATGTGGTACAGCTGCTCAAACACGACAGACTCAGTTAGTGAAAGATGTACATGAGTTCCCTGGCCATATAGCCTGCGACAGTAAGAGTAACAGTGAGATTGTAGTGCCTATTGTCGTTAATGACAAAGTAATTGGAGTTTTCGACTTGGATTGTGAAATTGTAGAAGGCTACGATGCCATTGACGCCAAGTACTGTGAACTTTTGGTTGAGGCTTTGGTTGAGAAATCCGACTTCACTTCCTTTTTATAAAAGTTGAACTGTTTACCATTTTATTGGTTTCTATTTACTTATCACTTTGTTTATAAACCACCGTAGTATAAAAAGCTTTACCGAAGCAGTGGTAGGATAGTAATCTATGTTTATTTAGCTTCATTTGCTTCGTTCATCTCAGCCAACTTCTTGGCTTTTTGAGCTCGGTAGTGGCTAATTACTTTAGTGCGCTCCTCGTCCAAGATCCGCTTCCTAGCTAGACTCATCACTTCCTTAGGCTTGCTATTGGAATCGCCATTCAGTAGCTGTCTACGATTCTAAAGCAAATTTATAAGTCATCGATTGGGCAAAAATATATAGTATCTTACTTTAGAGCGATCTTTAGGTTTACTCAGTTTCTTGGGAGGTTCCATAGCGACTTCACCAAACTTGACTTTATCCCTCAGCTGAGAAAAATCGGCCAGTCTATTGCGTTTGGGATTGACTTCCTCTTCCCTATAAAGCATTAAAAAATGAAGTTGTTACAACCATTACGATTCTTCTTCTACAACTTTGACCTTCTTGGCTTTCTTGTTCTCAGGTTCTTTATTCTTCTCCTTTTCACCTTTAAGATCTTATTTCTTTTAGCCTCCTTAGCTTTTTCGATCGCTTCCTTTTCTTTTAAGGCACGCTGTAATTCTTCGTTTCTCTTCTCATAATCCTTTATGCGACTAAATACAAAGGTTAATGGATAAAAACTTTAGTATTTACATCTTCAACTCGTCGTAAGTTTCGCCAGCCCTTAAAGTTGGTTTCCTTAGCTTGGTAGGCAGTTTTTTCTCTTCGTAAGTAAATTCATCAATCTAAAGTAACTTTGATAAGCTTTTGTTTAAAATAAGTTTATTGTGATTACTTTATTTGCTTCTAAGTAAGGTTTTAGTATTTTATATTTAAAAACAACATACCTTTGCTCTTCTTGATGAGTTTTTTTGTGCTTATAGGTTGATTTGCTCCATCTTTAGATTTGTTCATCAAGTTGAGTAACCTTGCCAATTTCTTTGGAGCATCATTTACCATGGACTGTTGAGTTGGAGCCAAGTCTATGCTGCAGTTGAAATATATTAAAATTATTTCAGTATCATTGCTATTTACTTGTCTTCATCGCCCTCTACCTTTTTATTCTTATTCCTTCGCTTTCCCATTTCTTTGCCTTGAGTTTCAAAGAAATCAGTTTAAAAGTTCGAAATTCTTAAAGCAACTGTGAAAGTTAGTTTGAATATTGTCCAATGGATTTAAGGGAACCAAAGTTTTTATGGATATTAATAGGATAAGGCTGTTAAGCAGCTGGAAAGTTTAGTCGGCTGGATTTTGGTGTAAAAGGTCCATAAAACTATATATATCACTAATCTCCAACTCTTTTAAAGCCATGGATATTTTGGAAACTAAAGCAACTTTCCACTGATCTCCAAGTTGAACTTTTAGCAATATAATCATACCTTTTAATTAAACCAGTGCTTTTTCATATAGTGATGAAAATAACTGATGAATGGAATTTCAAAAGTGATACTATCAGCTCTGGCTGGTAATCTCGTCCTCCATAAAGAGAAAGTCATTTTATGGTAGAATAGCTACCAATTACACCTATATCTACAATATAATGGCATCATCCCAGATCTAGCTAATCAGTTACCAACTTCAACCAGATGGGAATAATAAAACTGCTATAAAAATTGGCTTAGTTTACCAAATTTGTTTTGCTTTCAAGTTTGATGAACTCAAGAACCTTCATAGACTTCAATTTTCAATTTGGTAATTGAATTCAAGCTCTCCAGTTTTCAACTTCAAGAAAATGAACCTACCCAACTTCCGACAGATCTACTCCAGCTTTCGAAGTGTCGATGAGGAGCGAGCCATAAAGAAGGTGGCAACCTACAATTTTATCGCATTTTTGGCGACCGTATCGGTGATGGTCCTCCTTTCAGAAAAATCCAAATTCCTCAAGATGTAAGGTTCAGCTGCTTTAAGTTTAAAATAAAAATAGAGCATGTTTTCAATCGAATTATTGGTTTATATGTAATGGAAGGTAGATGGCTTAAATTTATTGCACATTTCAACTTTTAGTTTTATTTGGTTGTTAGGAACTGCTATCCAAGTTTCCCAATTTAAATAGGAGATGCGTCTGGGAGCTGCTCCACTTCAGGCCTATCCAAGATATAGTTCCGTAATTTAGGATTCAGCTTACCTTGCATCTTATCATTAGCATACTTCTCTACCAAGGCCTCCTTCACCAAGATATGATTGATGGTCTGGTACTTGGTGTTTAGCATAGTTTGAATCTTAATCTTACAGTCTTCAGCCAACACCTCTTCCCCACATACTTTTGACATCTTGTCGGCTATTGCTTGCCATTGCATCCCCAGGTCTAGGAAGAGGTCGACGAGGACGGAGCTCTCATAGTTGGTCCAGACTCGCTTCTGTCGTATGTTCATTTCGGCTATAATTTTCTTCTTGTTGTAGTAGATGACTTGGTTGTAACTGAGGCCAGGTATCAGGAAAGCGACCAATTTGGGTCGTCTAGGTAGTAACCGATCCAACCTTTCTATCAAATTGTAGCAATTGGCCAAGTCCACTTTGTTGGCCTTCCTCTTATAGACTCTACCGGGGTATCGATTGGCTACCCACTTGTAAGAGCATTGTATGGAACTGCGGGTTTTGACATGCTTGGAAACCTTTTCCCATTGAACTGGGCCGTAGATGTGAACCCCTTCGTATAGACGAACGATCTCATCCATGGACCACTTCTTACTGTTGTACCCTGTCATCTGGTGGTATCGAGTGCGAATCTGCATGGCAGTTCGTCCCGGTAGTAAATCCTTCAGATCCTTCTCTAAAACCTGGTTAGGGGGGTAGCTGAGTAGGATGCGGTCCTCGTTCTTGGAGAAGGGCTTGTACTTGACAATATCAGGATTCAAAACGTAGTTCCATTGGTACCGGCACTGCAACTGAGTTCGCGTACCTACTGCGTGGGCTATAACTACCCATGGAATCTCGCTGACCTGCTTCAATCCAAGGTTATCGGGGCTCTTTACCAGATAGGGTTGTATAGCTGCGATCAGCTTATCCCGCTCCGACTTCAACCACGGCCCCTGTACTTTAATCTCATCAAACTGGGAACGCTTACCATATATTTGTCGGAAGTTACGGAGTGGAAGGAACTGGATGATCTTCTCCATTGAAGAAAAGTAGCTGGAGACTTTGTGGAGGAGCTCTGTTTCAGCACCGCTGAACCGACCTACCCGTAAAGGCAGATCTACGTCCGAGACGCTAACCAATTTCTTGTTAGGTGCTAGTATCTGCCTGAAATTTTTAGAAGGACCAGTATTCCATCGTACCCAATCAACCCCACTTGAGGTACGTTCCAAAGCGCTCCGGTAGTGCTTGAGAATAAAATTTATAGGTCGGGCTGGCATTACACTTATCAGATGATCGAACCCGTTGTCCAAGTTTAAAATCAAATCGAGATACATCTGCTCTACCTCACTCATGTTGTCTAGTTTTATAGGCAAGTCACAAGAGGACGTGTGAGTAAAACTATGGTGGCGAGGGATAGGTAAGCTGTACTTTTCTTTTATGGGCTTGACGAACTTGGATATGGCGTCCCGATCAAACGTGGGGAAGATCCAGAATATACTGTAGGTCAGCTTGTCGGTATTGTAGTAGTTGTAGGCCAGTCTTTCAATTTCTTCAGATACTTGGACCTGTCGTGTTGGCAAGTCAAATGCATTTACAGTAAATTGGCTCCCGTTTTTAAGCTTCACCTTCACTGGGCTCCCTCGCATCATACCACTAATTTCGGAAAATGTATCTTCAGGTCTACTACATAACTCTATGTACTGATTCCAATGGTTGGCTCTATGATGAATTTGTTCATCATCTCGGGTTGGGAACTGTAGAGCTGCTTCCGCTTTGGTGAAATTTAACTTTAGGAGTTGGGTTAGTAGAGACTTCTCACCTGTACTCCAATTACTTTCTCGGATAGGAAGATCGGTACACGCTATTTTAACTCTTTCACCGTTTGGATTTAAGAATTGATTGGGTCTTGGATTTCGAAGGAGCGATTTATGTCGCTTTGCTATTCGTGAAAGTACTACATTCTCCAGATATCTGGCTCTATGTTGGCTGTTCACCTTTAGTACAATCATTCCTTTGTTTAATTATATGTACTATAGTAAAGTTGAATTATGTTGTACCTTTCATGGGAAAGGTGTGAAGTTTAAGTTGTTGGTAACGAAATAAAGCTTGTAAATTCTTGCTTAACTTGATGAACGTAACCAATTTTTTTCAAGTAGGCAACCTCAAACTCTTCTTCCAAAATCACTCTCAGCACTCCAATGAAGTGTTAGTCTTCGAAGTTTATGCTGTTTTCCATTGGATACATTAAATGAATTCTTATCAACTGTCAAAAGGGATGGATAAAACTTTTGGTAAAGTTTTTAAAAAGAACGCAACTTCCATTTACAAGAGAACATAAATTCCAAATACGATGGCCTCCCTATTTAAAAAGCAGAAGAAGGTTATGAAAGGACTCGTCAACCATGAAGAGGAGGAGGAAGAGGAATTGGAATTAGAATTGGAACTCCAAGCAAACCAACCAGTCTCGAAAAATGTCTATCGCCAACGTGTTATGATGTTAAGTTCTCGTGGTATCGTATCAAGGTACTATTTCTGTTTAATTAGTCAATTTATTTATACTTTAATTTACAACTACAGACATCGCCACCTTATGCAAGATTTAGAGTCTTTGATGCCTCATGTTAAGAAAGATAGTAAGTTAGATACCAAAGCCAATCTAGGTTTGCTGAATGAGTTGGCCGAACTCAACAATTGCAACAACTGTATATTCTTTGAAGCACGTAAGGGTATGGATCTTTACATGTGGATTGCTAAGACCCCTAATGGACCTTCCGCCAAGTTTCATGTTCAGAACAGTAAGCTTCATTGAATTTCCATTGCTTACTTTGTTACCAACTAGTTCATACCATGGATGAGTTGAAATTGACTGGTAACTGCTTGAAAGGATCAAGACCCATCCTTTCCTTTGACGCTAGCTTCGAGACCCAACCCCATTTCAAACTTTTGAAGGAAATGTTTACTCAAGTACTTTTTTGAAATTTAGATCTGTTACTAACTTGATATAAAGATCTTTGCCGTACCTAAAAGTTCAAGGAAGGTAAAGCCTTTCATTGATCATGTCACTACCCTATCGATTGTTGACGATCGTATCTGGTTCCGTACTTTCCAGGTACTAATTTCATCTTCTACTCTTTCTAATCATTATCTTTAAGATTGTCACCAAAGACCCTACTTCCGACAACAAAACTGCCGAGAAGACTAGCTTGGTTGAGGTTGGTCCCCGCTTCTGCTTAAATTTGATACGTATCTTCGAAGGATCCTTCGGTGGACCTACTCTGTTTGAAAATAAGGAGTTCATCTCCCCTAACCAGGTATATTTTTGCTATAAAATTAATATTAATTTATATGTCTTTTCAACTTAGATCCGTGCATCCTTCAAATTCAAGAAGGCTTCCAAATACGTCAAACGCAAGGTTTCGAACCACGAGCGGGCTTACCAGATGGCTAAAAATAAGCTGCCTATTAATCCTATGGATAAGGCTTTCGGTTAAAGGGATAGAAGCGATATATTTCGAACTATATAGATTGCTGTTGGCTTTTAGTGCTCCGATTAGGTATTTTTTACTATTTGGAACTCCTATATCAAGATCTGCAGTAAAAGATTATTTTAAAAACTGTATTTTTCGATATATATTTAGGAATCCGGTTGTGTTATTTTATATCTTCTACATTAATCCTACCATATATATATATTGACTCGAGTGAAAAATTGTTAAATGCTTTATTGAATGGAATTTAGTGAGTCTTAAAATCAGCTGTGACAATACCAAAGAATAGCATAAATAGATCAAACTGATTGTCCTATCTAATATATGGTTACTTTTAATAATTTATTTATTACTGAATGAAGTGGCACGGCAAATCTAACAAATACAATATATTTAATCAAGGTGAACCATAGCATAGTTTTTATTTTTGAAGCTATAAGCCAACGTAAATTCGTGCAATACATCAACTTATCTAGCTCTAATACTACAACTAGCGTTGGCTATTCACCATTATAAGTTTACAATACTTGAAGATTGATGCCATTTCACTACGAAACAATGAGGATGTACCCAACTGCTCGTGTCTCAATGCTCTTAGGAAACTGATATTACAAAGTAACAGAATTCGATAGAGCTTTACTAAAAACAACTCTACCATAAATTACTTTTTAAACTACACCTTTTGCAATATATTTTATATACTTTGACTCACAGGTCTGTTTATATCCTTTACTGTAGTCCAAGCTAAGAGTAATACAATTTGCAATGGTACTACTTCTCAATTTCTCATATATATTAGCTCTTTAGAACAATAGCAAAAAGGTAATAGTCATCTCTTGATTCAAAACTTAGTTTACAATGCTCCCAATAACGTATGGTAGTTATGACAAACTCCAGTCATAGACCTTCATCTCATAATTGATAAGCTGTGAACTATATTTTTTCTAGAAGACTTCCTTTTTGAATGATATCTTTGAAAAATGGACTATATGTCGCTGAAAACTTAACCTTTTAGTTCAATAAGCTGGATGTTAGAAGAGTAGAGTTGAAGTATATTGATAGCAACATAGTGATGTTATAGAGACAGTTCGATATATGCTGTAATTGAAGTTTTTTGAAAAGGTGTATATAAGCTATCGAAAATAGTTTGAAAGATGTTATGTGGAATTAAAATATAAGTTAAAGGTAGCTTCTTTTATAGACGATACTTTTGATTTCGAAGGATAAAAGCCCTTTATTTTCAAAAGTTAAAAACGGCATAAACAAAGCTACAAAATACTTATAGTTTACTATCAAAAGTAAAACTTACCTAGTTTTACCTTAGCTCTGACTCAAACTAAACTTTAAGAAATTAATCTGTGAGATGGTATACTTACCGATAACTTACATTATCCAACAATATTCCCAAAATATTTTCAATTAAGCAGCCCTCACCTGCAGAAAACTAGATGCCTATGCGATGCTTACGTGCCAACAATGTAGCTACCACCGTCAACAAAAGTACGGGACCGGTAGTAGCTACCACCCTGTTGAACCAGTTCCGTCCCGTAAACAAGGTAGTCAATTTTGTGAACCAACCTTCCGACCTATCTTCTGCTTCCGACTGCAAGTTGGTATGTGTTGGATCAAACTTGGCTTCATTCAGCCTTATGTTTTGCAGCTGTTGGTGCCGTATCTCATGCTTAGGTTCTATCTTCGCTATGTTGGTAGTTATAGTATCGACTTTGTCCTCTTTATCATCAAGATCCTGCGAGGCAGTAGTCAAGTTGAGATTAGGGGGACGATGACTTCTTGTAATGGAAGGTTGGGCAGTAGGTAGCAAAGATGCCAAAGGTTGGAACAGAGTAATTGACTTGGTTAAGCTTGGACGTTGCTTCAGCTTGGTGTTGATCTGGATCAAAGATTTTGGGGATGAGGTTGGAAGCAACTACAATTAAAAGTTTAATAAGGCTTAAAAATAAATAAAGTTACCGAAAGTGACCAAGGACTTGGGTACCCAACCTTTGGGATCACCGTCAAAGTAAGCTTCCATCTTACACTTGTTGGAAAAACCTTCGATTGGGCGGTACCACCTGCCAGCTAAGCTGGCTTCCATACGTACGGGCGCTCCCGAACTTTTGAGTAAGGGTCGGTTACTGTGTTCCACCGACTGCATCACTGACATTATGGAATCGTCCTCCAACAGAACATTACTCTGCAACATGCAGATGTCTCGGGCTGAGGTCGGCCACATGGCTATAGAACATAGGTATAGGATATTTGTGTTAGCATCCAAAATTTCGACATCCTCCAAAACTTTGAGATAGGATTGTAGATTGGAGTTGGGGTCCAGCTTCCCACCCATGGCGTCGAATGTGGTGTGTAGGCTGTTGTCGAACTGGGTGCTCAGTCGGTAGCAGTGGGTCTTGTGCAGGTGCTTATGGACTTGGAGCGAGATGGGGTGGGTTACCTCCACTAAAACTTCCCAGTCAGCTGGGGTAATTGGTTTCGATAGTTCAGTTCGTAGGTTGGAGACCAAAGTTTCGATTTTTTTACTAAAGCGATGTCTAGGTAAAATTAACTTGGTAGGGGTAGGTAGGTCGGAATCGGTGGCTTGGGATTGAGTTGGACCGGCAGTTGAGCCTGAAATTAAAGAATCTTGATCTTGGTCTTGCTCCACTTCAGTATCGCTTTCCTTTTCGTCCTCCAATTCAGTCTCCTTCGAACCAACAGGCTCGTACGTCAACAACCGCTCTGAAGAATAGGTACGTAACTTAAGTAGCTGCGGTAAAGTAACTACAAAGATCAACTGAAAAAATACGTAATGTACGACATCCAAATTCCACAAAGTCAACACTAAATTAAATAGAAATCAAAATAAATACTTAAAACGTAGAAATAATAAGTTACTGTTGTTGAGGAAATAGAGGAAGGGTAGCGGGCCAGAGACTAGGCACACCATACCGAAGGCATACAGCTTGTTCAAGTCGACAGGTGGTTTTGAGCCAACTTCTCGGCTTTGAGTTTGGTTTTTTGTTTCTTTTTCGCTTCGAGTCATAGTAAGTACAGCTGGGCTAAGGTAGAGGTGTCTAACTTTCAACTTCTCATAAAGTATCGGCACTAAGTTCAAAATACAAGTTCTGTGGAAATTGCAGTTTCCTTATTGTATCATTCGATCAAAGAGCATGAGAACTACCAATTACCAAACTCTAGCACTCCAATAATATACCTTCCTGGCCAATCTTAATAGCTTGTATTGGCCAATTATAATGCTTTCATGTCAACTGATCAAAACGTAAAAATACTTGTTTATGGAAATAGCTGATTGGCTCAGTCACTTTTACAGAACAGTAGGCAATCAAATTTACGAAAGGTGGAATGGAGCCAACCTGAAATCGGCCCAAAAAGTCCGTTTTGGCAAATCTGCAGAAGGATAAGCCGTAACCCAAACCAACCTTACTTATCAATCCACCGACAAGAGACTTTTATTGACCGATCCAACTCCAAAGTTTTCGTTTGATCTGCCACCTATCTTCAGGAAGATATCGACCTAATCACTATGAGTCAAAGTCCAACTGAACCTAACCTATTACCTAGCTACCAACAATCTTTAAATAGCAATGAAGAGACTACCTCTATCCCATTGAACGACATAGCTCCAATAATAGTAACTTACCCAACCAACCGACTACCTTCCACCACTTCCAACTTTTTAGACATTGAACATAGCGATCCTTTACTTGACTTTGACCAACTCAGCCACAGCTCCAACGAAAGTTTAGATTATCGAACTGAAGTTCTATATTATTTAGAACCGCAAGGTGAAGATGAACCCATCTTTAGTATCAACCTGCTGTTATGTTGCTTAGGGTGCTGTTTCCCACCCTTTTGGTTGTTGAACGCATGTTTGATAAAGACTACCAAACCAGAAAGCTTTCGTAGGACTTGGGTTTTGTTGAGTATCAGTTTGAGTATTGGATTTATAGCCATTATGCTATTGCTGAGTGCATCGTAAGTTTTACTTCTTTAACTTTTATTGAATGTACTTTTTAAACTATGTAGGTACTTTGAGCATCCGGAGAAGGTAAGCATTTTAGATAAGCTGGGATTATGCATTGATTAATTTTAATTTAGTTTGTTGAACTATTACAGAAGATTTTCATGTTGAAGTGAAGGAATTTCCTAATCAAAAGAGTTGGATTGGATTTGTAGCTATTAGATTGGTATTGAGTGCCTCATAAGTTTGTTTCTCAAGGACCTTTATCAACGGTATAATTTAGAAACATGTAAATATCTCCAACATTTAAAAAGGTAAATATTTTTGATAACTATATTATAAATCATTATTTATCTTTTTATTTTACAAAGTATATCCATGCTAAAATGAAATGAGGAAAGTTGTAATAACTTTGAATTGTATTTATAGTAGTATAGCTTTGCATTCAATCGGCAGTTGGTTTTGGAATTCGATAAAAGGATCTATTTCAAAGGAAATTTGTACTTACAGTAATATATGTTGGATAACCAGCCAACATCAGACTCGGCCTTCATTTATAAATGTAAGTATGTTTTTATTAGTAGGAAACGGCTTGTTAAGTGAAAGTCTATCCATATGATTAGGGTTGTAATTCTTCAATAAAGTGTATATAAAGTTAGATATATCTTTAGTTTACTTTAAATATCCATACCCATTTTGTACACGTATCTCCCTCCACTTTAATAGTGAACTTTAGGAATGACAGTGGACACTTTTAGAACCTTGCCAAATTGAAGGTGAATTAACAAACCTACCAGCATAGCCAATTTTTGAATGATAAAAGTAATTCCGACTCATCGTTTACTTTTTAGTTTATGTATAATTGAAATAATGAGCTGTGGCATGTGTAGATAGAACTCCAACTCAAAACCATTTTTAGGAACTTATGAGCTCTTTAAGAACTACGTATGTTTTAGAAACGCCCAGTGCTAAAAGTTTCAAGGCTGGTGTATTCTACTGTAAATAAATGTGCATATATAGAGAGGTACTAAGGTTCGTACATTGTTTTAATATATTCTCACCCTTATGACTCAAACCTTTGGAAAAAATAGGTTTTTACTTTTACCATATGAGTAAATTTTATGAATTAGCATGGTTGTTATCAAGCCACATAAGCTTGGAATATATTTTATTAAAACTGTTACTTTAATTACTAGAAAAACATTATAAGCACAGCATCCAAAAAAAGCACTTTAGCTACCCATTTATTAACATTTACTCCAACTTGACCATCAAAGCTATACCAACTCTACATAATTAGCTGGGAACTGGCCGGTCCTTTCTTCAATTTGACCAAAGTACCATCCATCCATAAACTCTAGATCTAACACCAAAATAGTGTCTCCTTCCCGCAATGTCAACTCCTCGGCAGTTCGTGCCTCAAAGTCGTACAGCGCTCTGGCTTGAGGGTACTGGGGTTGACCTTCCATTTCCAAAAAGTCGACGTAAGAGGTGGGGATCAAACCTTCAAACTGGTCGTAGTGCACCTTGATCCAACCGGAACCATCATCTTCTTCCAATAGGTTGAGGACTTGGCCCTCTGTTACAGTAAGTTCTCCGTCCTCGGCGTTGCCATTGTAGTCATAAAGAACGACTACTTGACGCAGTGGAGTTTGGGCTTGGGCCTGAGTATAGGTCGTCGGGGTTGAAGTCCTTTCGGTATCAGCTTCGACTTGGACTGGAGCAGGCTGGTTGAGATCGGGGGTTGCTTCAGGGGTTGTGAAGGATTGGGGTAACGGTTGACGGCTGGATGGATTGGACGAAGTTTTGTTCTTAAGGAAGGGGGCCGTCTTATCTATAATATGATTAAATGATTTGGAATTTAAAACAGATGCAAAAGTTACCGGCCAACGTGTTGAGATTTTGTAAGTTGGTACCTCGAATAGTCTTTGCTCCCTTCTTTGAACTGGAGCAAGCGGGTGGAACCTTTAATTCACATTTGCTGTGGCAGTTGTACCCGCAGTCTAAAAGTTAAAAATCTCTAGTTCTAGCAGATTGAAACTTTAAAAAGTTTACCTTGACAAGTGAACCCGTGTCTCGATAAACCCCAGATCGTAGTATCACAGAAGTCACAGGTGGTAGGTAAGGTGAAACTGTACCCCTTGAACTTGTGATTCTTACTATCACCCAAATCTAGGTTGTTCAAGTTGGACTTCAGATAGCTAACCTGAACTTCCAGTTGAGATTTGGTATTGGATAGCAAGGTCAAATCGGTGAAAGTTTGGAAGAGGTTCTGACGAACTTCTTCACTGTCTCCTAACGAAGGATTTTCCAAGTAGGCTTTTAGTAAGTTTTCAAGACTGGTCAGCGTCTTGGTTTGGTTGTTAAAGTCGCTATCCAGATCAGCAAGTTGATTTTCCGACTTTTGCAGGAGGTTTAGCAGGTACATGCGGCTGGAATCTTCCTGGATGATTTGATCCTACATGTTTGAATAGAAATATGGTGGTTAATATGGGTGGGAGAGTGAGGTGAAACTACATCCTCTTGGAAATCGGGGTAGGTTAGGAACTTGAAATCGATAGGTAAATTGAAACTAGCGGGGTGACATTTTATAAAATTCTCCGACTCCGACTTGCAATCCACCTTGTCAGCTACAAAATTGAAGTTCTCGACCCTGCGCTTACCTTCCGAGAGTTGAGCTAGTTCAATTTGACTTAGCTTCTGCCAACTCTGCTTCAAAAAGAGTTGCCAACCCTCATTCAACCCTTGCAGATGCTAAAACTTAGTAAAAGCTATGGTTATAAATTTACATCAAACAGCTGGGGTATATCTTCCTCGTAGTGCTTACGCTTCTGAGCGTTAGCAACTTCAACGGCTAAAATGTAGAGATTCTATAGAATCAAATCAGAAATAAGTATACTGCCAAGCATTTGGAAATTCACCTTGTTGTTATTCCTATCAATAACTTCTTGGAAATACTGCTTCTTCAATTTATCCAACGACTTGACCTCTAACGTCTTTTCCTGCTTGATTATCAAATTTTGCACCTCCTGACAACTTTCCTCATACTTCAACTTAGCCTACGCTCTATTGTAAGTATCTTATAATTTATAGCCAATAGCCTACCTTATCCTTTTCCTGGTAAAATTTGTCCCGCTCCTCCGTCATCTTTTTGGCAAAGGCCTATGTACTGTTAAAGAACTGTTAATATATCTTAAAATCCACAATAATGAAAATGTTACTTTTTTCCGAGCTTCTTCAGTCTTTGTTATAGTCGCCTTTAATGGTTCAACAATGGAGTTGTTTAACTGCTCGGAAAGTTGAAATTTATCCTGAGCTAAACCTTCCGTCTCCATCAACAGGCTTTTTATCCCAGCTAAAACGGTGCTATAAAGAGGCATAGCTTTAGAAACATAAAATAGATATAAGGAATAATTACCTAAATTCAGGGTCCAAACTCAACCCAGTTTCTGAAGAACCATCCTTTAGTGATAGATTAGCTAAACTACTGGTATCCAACGAGACATTTCTACTGTGGTTTGGTGAGTAGGGATCGTTGTTGTTGTTATTGGTAGCTCTGTGGATGCTGTTGAAGCTTTTACTCCTTTTAAATTTCTTCACCAAATTGTCCAGCTTTGTTGAGTATTCTCTTTCGATGGAAGCCTTCTCCTTGATGAACTCACGAAACTCACTCAAGAAACTTATACCTTCGGTTAAAAGTTGGGATACCACTGGCAGCTGATCTTTGCTTAATGAGGCTCCGAATGTCGAAGCTTCCGCACCACTCATTTGTTTTGTAATTTTGGAAAACTGGAAAATGGAATCTTGAAACGACACTAAACTTTGTAGTGAAAAGTCTACGCAATTTGATCAAATAGTTTGTCCAAACTGTTGGCTAAAACTCTAACATATTTGTTATCATAATTTAGCTAATTTTAATTCTTTCCACCTCAAGTGGCTCTCAGTTACCTACCTTTAAAAATATTTTACCAGATATGGATACTACTGCCCTTACTGACTTCAAGGTTGACTCCGATAATACCTGATAGGAATATAGAAGCAATTCAGTAGCAGCTTTATACTATTGATATGGTTTGAAAAGTATCCCGTTTTTGATATTGTCCAAAACAACCATTAATAATTGATAATATAAGATATTTATTTATATTTAAGCCATATGTACAAATTAGGTTATTTGTATATCCAACGACTGTATCTTTAATTGTATTTACTAGATACCATATTGATAATATATGGTTCACTACTTAGTGTCAATAGTAAGCTTTATTCATCGGTATATTTTGAACATTAGATTCAACAACACCTGATAAGCACAAAAAGACTTTGAAGCTGAATGGCAGATATGTTTTAAAATGAGTCAAGCGAATGCATTCTATATTACTAAATAAATAGTATATATCTGTATATAAATGTAAAAGTATAAAATAGTAAACAAAGTGGGCTATAATAGAAATTATTAGATGCACAATATGCTTTAAATGGTCGAAAGTATTGTACGTATCGTATCGAATCTAAAGATCTTTAAAATTACAAACCAAAGTAAGACAAAATAACATTTTATTAAACACAAATCCAAACTATACCTTGTATGGCATTCGAATATCAAAAGGCTAAATTGAACTTTTTCCATTTAATATGAAATATAGAAGCGTAAATGGCAGGTGAAGGTAAAGTACGGTTTAGAGCGTTGGATCCCCTAAGCGTAAATGAATCGGTTTGAACCGTTGCAATAGTATAATATCAGGTTCTCGGTATAAAAGGGGTGAATAAAATAAGCTAAAAATCTCTAAAAATTATTCCTTCTGCTTCATAGCCCGCTTCTTCTGGTAATCTTTGATGGCAGAGTGGATAGCGTCTTCAGCCAACACTAAAATTCGCAACAGAAAACAATTAAAATCCAATTGGAAAAGTATAAAAAGTTACTTGAGCAATGCAGTTTGACAGGAGGTAGGCAAAGTTCCTGAGCAATGTGGGTATTTTTGATCTGGAGGGCTTGGTCCAAAGTTAAACCTTGTACGGCTTCGGTCATGAAGCTAGAGGAGGCAATGGCCGAACCGCACCCAAAGGTCTTGAACTTAGCTTCGATGATCTTACCACTCTTCTCGTCGACGCGGATCTGTAATTTCATAACATCGCCGCAGGCGGGAGCACCTACCAATCCAGTACCTACGTCCAAGTCACTCTTGTTCAAGGAGCCTACGTTTCTTGGTCGTTCGTAGTGGTCGATTACCTATAAATGGAAGCTTTAGTACATTTGGAAAATTAAGAAATGGTGGTTACCTTCTCGTGGTACTTACGGACCGAAACTACGGAGGGTATCTGTCTAGCAAAAATGGGCTTTGTCAACTTCAATAGTCCTAACATCTTGTTGTAGTTTGTCGTTTCTTTCAAATATTTTGGTAAGAAGAGTAACAGTTGTAGAGTTTAAGTCCAAAACTCACTTTTATAAACTTGGGTACAATTTTGAGATCCAGTTTAGTTTAGCTCAGTTGAATCTGATTATCAGATAGGTTGTAAACTATATCATCCAAGTCAACTGAGTTTAATAGTTTTTCATAAGGGGTAGAATTTGTAAATTTCTAGCCAATCGCCTGACTACCTGTTCGCCTATTAGGTCAAACTATTTTCCGTAAGCATTGAAATTTAGATCTTTATCTTTGCGATGCAAAATTTTATTTGATTGATAAGTTCAACCAAGATCATTGGTCCAATTTTCGTAAATTTTGTTGAAGTGACTCAGAGTTGGAGATTTCAAATTTGAAGATGATGCAAAATAGTATGGTGCTCCTTTACGCCTACGATAAACTTTTTGAGCTTGTGATGTTGGAGTCGTTGATAAAATAGCTATCAGATCTCAGGATATAGATAAAGGCGATTCGACCTTTTGGAAAGCGACTTTATTTTCGGTGCTTACATCCATCGACATTTTTAATGCTGAAAGATAAAAACCAACTTTGAACAGTGATCGAAATATTTTGAAAATATATAATTTGTCTGAACATACGACGCAATAAAGGTATTTTAGTTGAATACATTAGCTTCAATTTTACATCCACAGATATATAAATCTATTTTAAAACGGTGATAGCTAATAAATCTATACAACCCATACTTTCATAACCTTTGAATTCCAACCTTCAATCCGATACGAAAAGCAAGAACTTGTGATTTAACTTTACAAACAATATCAGCCTCTAGCTAATCCATAGGAAATAGATCTATTCCGTTGAAAAAGCATCTCTAGACGATCAAACTCAGCGATCCTGCTCTTATTCAAGGCCAATATACGATCCTCATTCACAACTGTATTAATACGGTGAGTGATTATCAAACCGGTACAGTGATTGAAAGCCTGATATATAGTCTATGACGGTGGTAGCTTCATCCAAGACTAATACCGATGATTTACAGAGAAGGACACAAACTAGGCAGATTAGCTATCGTTGATCGACTAAAAAATTACTACTGCTTATTAAAATAAGGTTAATTTAACAACTGTTGCTGCAAAATCTAATTTACCTTGAGCTACAGTAGCATTCAACTTACAGTCCACATCTTGAACATACTCTCGTAGGTTGGTATGATTCAAAGCCTTTCATAGACCAATATCGCCCATAGCTTCAAAGAGGTTCAGGTTATATCTCAAGGTACTTGTGAATAGTACTAAGTCCTGAGGGATAATAGAGATCTGGTATCTTTGGTCTTGTAAAATCGACTTGGAAATATCAACCACATCAATCAGAATAAATTCTGAAGTAGCTTCCAAGATGCGAAATAGAGTTAATCAACAAAGACTCACTGGTATCACATATACTATACTCACTTTCTACTGAGATCTGATGTACAAGCTGACGTCTTTATGAACTAGATTCAAATATGTTTGCTACCGAGTGAAGTGCTTTTATTTCGATGATATCAGTTCTAGGCCATTCTATAAGTGCAATGCCAACTTTTTTAAAGTTTACTTTGAAATTCAACTGGATAAGCTTGGGGCTTTTATCAACTGTAGACTAAGTAGAATCGTAGGATATTTTCAAGGATAGTTCATTGTACCTCTTGGCTTGTTTCATGGATACGATATTGCCTTTTATGTCGCTATATATATATGTAGATGTTTAAAGTGTATGTGACCGACGATATCCTTGTCAGCCTTGATCTCCAGGTGCAAGGTTAAGATGGATAATAGAGTGGGATCAATAAACTCCAGAAATAACACTAGCCAACGGCTTAAAGTTGTGAAAGAGTGGTAGGTCTTAAAGTTTATATCCTATTGGTTGAAGCTGGTAGCGATACATTGAGGCTATTAGTGATAGACTTGGATTGAGATGACATAGTCGATCGTTTCCTTAAAGTAAGAAAAGATAAGGAAGATGTACATAGAATTCAACTGCTTCACTCCAGGGACTCCAATATAGTATCGCTGGATATACAAGTAGATAAATCGTAGAGCGACATGAAATCTGATGAAAGTGTTGATGGGTATAATCAAGAAAACGCTAAAAAATCACCCCAAAGCAGGGTTAGGACAATGGTAGTATTGAAAACCCTACCTCAAATTATATGGATATAGTCACATATACCCTATAACTTTTGGATATCAACGCTCATGTGGTTTGCGCTCTCTTTAGCTGAATGGATCTAGCTGATTTTAGAACTAGTTTTCGAGGCTTTCTGGCAGATAGCCGTCACTAAGGCGGTACGCAACTTTACACAAGTAGTTATGCATATGTGAAAGCAATTTTGCAAAAATAAAACTATAAATACTGCAGCGGCAAACATGGCAAAGATACTATTGAATTCATGGAATGTGGATTGCTTTGTAATTTTTCCTTGGTTATCACCAACAAAGTGAATTCGAATGGAAGATTAAATGGATTGGACAGATATTAGCATATCTTGAATACCTTTGGGCAGTCCAGCAAGCATGAAGAGGCTGTCAAACGCATGGACCAAAGCTGCAGTCAGTGAGAGATCTAATTAGATTTCAGTTTGGCTAATCTAGTGGGTTAAGAATCAGTTGAAGACCACGTTGATCTGGAGAGTCTTGGATAAACTGCACAAGTCTGAAGATACCAGGTGTCTGCGATAGTCTCATGAAAAAGATCGAATATCTAACTGAAGAACAGGTGGAATATATGATAACTTCTCCAAGACAAATTTTGTAGCCATAGTAATCACCAACATGTACTGGTTTAATTTGTTGGGGGTAGCATTGTCTTGCAAATAGGACTAAGAATTTACAAAAGTAGGTGAGATAGAATAAAAGCTGAATGTATTAAGGAATATGAGGGTAGCTCACTATGTTGATACAACTCTACATATTTCAAATTTAGGTAGACGGATCAACAAACTAACGATAAAAGGAAACTGTAGAGTTTGAACCTATGGGCAAATATAAAAAAGCACCAGCTATCTATTTAAGAATTTAATCTAAAAACACATATATAAACTACTGTGGCTATTGCCTGTATAAATGCGCTTATAGTTAAAATGCTTTGCATCTAGCAATCTTAATATTTTTTATCGTTTACAACAAATGAAGTTTTCTTAATCAATAAAAAAGCAACTATTTATTAAAACTGTTCAACTAAGAAATATATCAATAAGAGTTTCCTTTTTAAAAGGGAGATATAAAATATGTGTACGGTGGTCGACTTATTGGTATTTTATTAGATTCATCAAAGGCACTTCAATTAATATTAAAAGTTGGACATCATAGCTAAATTGAATATATGTACAAGCAAACACATATATGAAAATAGTTACCTTTTTCAAAGCATAAGTAAAATTAAGCCTATATGTTAGATTCTAGGATTCCTACAATCTGAAACTCACTACTAAATCGCTTTTTAGCTATCTATCCCTCCATATTTATACATTTCAGAAACGGAAACAAATCATCAGTTATCTCATGAGCATTTTAGTTCACCATAATACTCGATTCTATTTAAATTTGATCAAGGATACACTTATTGACTCAAGTTACTGTTTCTTTGCAACTGATAAATTTTATATTGGGTTGGAATTCACAATTGTACTGTCGTACTTGCTGTTGAACTCTAAATAAAGCTACTACTTACAACCCAATACTTCCTCTACTGAACACTACTTCGTCAAATCCTACCATACTTGCTCTTTCAGTCGTCCCAAATACTCTTGTAGATTTTTTTATAGAAATTTACCATTCAAGCTCATCTTTTACTTTGTCAAGCTTAATTGACATAATGAAAGCTAACTAAACAATTTCAAGTTAGGAGCTTTTGTTCAAATTTAATTGAAATCCTTTCTAACTAAAGAAAATAGCTTATAGAGATTGAATAAATTATAAGGCTAAGAATATTATTGCCTGATTTGATAAATTTGCAATTAGTATTGGCAGATAGCCTTGGTTGGAGTTCTACAAAGTTTAGAAAGATCTTTTCAAACCAGTCTCTGAACTCTAACTTTGTCGGATCTAAACCAAACGATCCAGGTTACTTGAAGATACAAGCCCTTCTCCGATTTGGAACAAGTGTTAATTGGTAACACAGATCAACACTAATAGATATTTTATTTCAATATATTCTATTGATAGCTACTATAAATTCCTGATAAAAGCTACAAATTAAGGAAGGTGATATGAAGTAGAGTTGTGGAAAGAGTAATAGTTATATATATAACCTTAGTTCAATATAAACCATTACAAGTCGATTCCTTCATTTGTAAAACATGTTACAAATGGATTAGACTACAATTTCAAAACAGCACATATAGTTTGAAGTATAGAATTGGCCAAATAAAGCTATATTAGTTACAGCATAGTATATAAACTAAAAATATACCGTGCTAGTAGCTCAAGATAGGCACAATGGTAAAAAGATAAAGTAGAGTTTATTAATAAAAAAGATATTCAACATAAACCATTCGTTCAACAGGTAGTTCGAAAAGTATAGAGGGTAAAAAAGTTAGTTTACAAATCCAAATGGAGCCCAAGACATTGTAAATCTAGAGTATGTACCTGAACTTCTTAGGCTGGTTGGGATCGATAGTAGTAGCATCATCGAAGCTACTGTTCACACCCTCAGCGGCATCCAATTTCTTATTTTCAACACCATACCTCCACTTTAACAGAGCAGCAGTAACAACTGTCAAAGCTAAGAAGGCAATGTTGGTTGAATGACTGGGGATGTAAAAGGGAGCTTCAGTTGTCCTATAGAATTGACCCGAGATGATACCACCGATGTTACCGAACCCGATGATCATAGCTGAGGTGGTGGCCGCCTTAGTAGATCCCCTCATATTGTTGTTGGACCAACTTAAACTGGGAGGTAGGCAGGTAGCAATACCAATGACGGCGATAATGACGGCTGCATATCTGCCACCGATGCTTTGGGTCGATACCAAAGTTATAAAACCAACCATAGCGATTAAAGCAGCAGTAATTGTGTGGTATCCACGCTCCATTACACGATCACTGTTGTAGCCGGTACCAACGGTAACGAACAAGGCAATGAAGTAGGGAGGTACGGTCAACAGCATGGACTGAACTTTAGAGAAACCTAGGTCGTTGATGATGGTAGGCAGGAGTAGAGCCAAAGAATATAAAGGACATACAAATCCGATGTAACAAAACATGTGGAGGTAGACCTTGTAATCGGTCAACGCTTCGATGAACTGCTCCTTGTCGAACTTTTTACTTTCAACTTCGACGTGGTCGGCGATCAATCTTTGATTCAAAAAGGCTTTTTCCCTAGGCGTCAACCACTTGGCATCTTTAGGATGACCAGGCATGATGAAACTAGCGACACAATTAGTAAAAAATTTCAAAAATTAAGCTTACTAAGTAGTAAACCCTAAAATGACGGTAGGCATTCCCTCCAAGATGAAGATCCATTGCCAGCCTTTCAAGCCAGCAGCCCCATCGATAAAGTTGATAACATAACTGATAAGACCACCGAAGGCCCCTGCCAAAGATGAAGCCGAAAAGAAAAAGGCGATACGTACTCCCTGCTCCTTGCGCGTGTACCAAAAACTCAGGTAGAAGATGATACCGGGGAATAGCCTATGAAACAAAAGTTAGTAACCGTACTATCCTTTACAAAACTTGAAACTTACCCAGCCTCGGCAACACCCAAGAAGAATCTCGCAGATATCAAAGCTGCAAAGCTATGGCAGGCCGCCAAGCACATGGTGATGGCACCCCACTGTCAACATGATCCTACAGATCCAAATTGGGGGGCTTACCCTTTTCATCATCAAGTTGGAGGGGATTTCGAACTAACACATAACCGATGAAGAAGATGGATAGAGTCCACGAGTACTGGCTAGGAGTAAGCTGTAAGTCACCTTCTAAACCGTACAGTCTAGCGAAACCTATGTTGACGCGATCTAGGAAGGAGAACATGTAGAGAAGGCAGAGGTAGGGGATCAATTTGAAGTCGAGTTTCCGGATAAGCTTACGTTCCTCAGCTTCCGTGAAGGTAATATCAGCATCCTCGATACTGGAGCTGAGGTCGTGGCTACCTTTCTCTTTAACTGTAGGCGTCTTCTACGGTAGTTGTCATTGTTGGCAGTTAGCTTTGGTAGTTTTTGCTGGTGTTTTGGTCCTCTTAAAGTTGGATAAGCCTGGTGGAGGAGACAAAGAGTTGAAAGTTGAAAGGTTGGACTTTTTTGAGTACAAACTTCGGTTTAGTGTCTTTTATAGATCTTATATGGTTAAATTTTATATTGAACCTGCTATGCTTTTATAGAAGGTAGTGTATGAAAGAGTCAGATCAGTCATATTGCCAGTTTCATGACAGGTGGGTCAACAACTTGACCTGCTTTTGGAAATCGAATTTCTAGATTAGTGTTGGATTGCTAATGATAATTTTGGGGATTATCTTATGCGCACTTCACTACGTTAGTTCTAAGTTTATTTTCGCATTCTATATAATATTCGACGTACAAATGATAGATACATTGTAAAATTAGTATTGTTTAGCGTAAATTTTGTAACTGTAAAGCGACGTACTTCATGGATGTGCCGGATATGAGTTTAATTGCAATTAAAGCGAACTTTCCAAATCCGAGTTTAATTTACCTTTGGTGTCGGATTTAGTTGGTAAACTTATGGGCATTATGTTGGAAAGCTTTTTCCCAAGAATTTCAACCGTAAATTTGAAGAAATGAGCATTTACAGGAATAGACTATCTATCCAGCAAAATAAGCCTAGCTGGCTTCCAAATTTGGTAAGGCTAACAACCAATTACGCTGCCAGATGATTTCGTGACTCTTATCACTATTACATTGGTTTACCATTTCTCTATGTAGCTAAGTTGTTCTTACTTAGGAAGCTTCGGATAAAGCTGTGTAGAGGTACTATAGGTGAGGTTTCGGATGGACGATAGATAAGAGTTTTGGCAGAATTGAGGAGTGAGCGTGGAACTCCGCAAACCTAAGCTCGATGTCCTTAGTTGATAGCTCCTTATCTTGATAGCTGGGAATATTTGAAAATTCGATCAAGTTTATCAGAAAAGTTTAGATTTTCCCATACGATACCCCCATTGAGTTAAAAAGACTTGTGAAGCTTTAATTTTGACAGACTGTTTCTTTTGAAACTTCCCCCATAGAGACTGGGATGTCGAAGTTTGGATAAAGATTATATTCCTAACGACAAAGTCGAGTTTTAACCTGTCTAGATTTGCAAATTTTGAATTTGTGGATAGGAGGTATACATGTATCGGATCTGTGTCTATAAGCATATGCTTTTAAATTTGAATACCAATCCACTTTGACGAGCCAAAATGCAAATTCATTTCCTTCCATTCAGGCAAGCATTACAGTATATGAACTCCTTAATCTCCAAATACTTGTTAGTTTTGAGCTAAAAATTTGGTTTGAACCTCTAAATATCAAACAGCAGCCCCATAAAGCAATATAAGTTGTTAAGGGTTGGTATAAGGTCGCAATAGTTTTAGGTCTTAACTTTGTTTTCAACTTCCAGCTCAAATAGCAAGGCGCTATATATCTATAATAAGCTTATATTGCAATGCATCAAAAGTAGGAAAAAGTTTAACCTACATCGTAGTGATAAATTTTTAGCGATTTTAATAGATTTAACTTTCTACATGATCATCTCTATCTTTTCTATATAAAAACGTGACGTTTCCAAGCCTAAAGCTGGAAGATGTAAAAGCCATAAGTTTAGACTGAAATTTTGTAACTTTTAGTCACGTTTTTAAGTGGGAAAAAGTGGTGTCAAACAGGTCGCTCATATATGAGACACCTTTTGTATTAGCTGATATATAGAATCGGTGATCCTGGCTCGATTTGGTTATCAAGCTGGAACTCGCGTGAGAATCCTTTCCTCAGGTTGAAGAAATCCACCAGCTTAAATTTGGTAGGATTCAAGTTTGGATTGATGCTTTCTACTCCAAACTTTAATTTGCAGAAATGAAGGTTGCTTATCAGCTTTTGCAGGTAAATTTCAAATAGTAGTATAGATTCAATTGGACTTGCACTGCAGGTAAAAACACATCGATCTGAGTAGCAGAGATGAATAGCTCCTATTCATATATACACAAGTTCTTGGTAGCCACTTTGAAATTTTATGTCAAGTTCATTCAAGTACTTTGGATACTTTTTATACTGACTTCAGCTAAATTTTCCAAAGGAAATAGCTCTTATAAAGACATAACTTGTAGAAAATTAATTTTTAGGTTGCCATTTATTTTCTTCTATACTGGTATACACACATAATACAACAATGGATACGGCTTGAGGTAGCATCAGAAATCTTTTACTATATAACAAACGTCAAATGTTCAGCTAGAAAGAAATGAACTCAATCTTGCTATATTAATTAGAAAAGTTCCTATAGAAAAGATCGGATACCAGTTAAAATCCCTGCACTATCGTTTACTCGTCTTTATAAATCATCCAACATTATGAAAAACCAAGGTTTAAGAAACAATATGACAACTGAATGGTGTGATTTAGATAGACTTTAATACTTTGAGTCGGAATGGAGCTAAAAATTCCTATCCGCTATCCCTTTGAAAATATAATTTGGCTTCAAAAGGAATTTAAAAGTAAACTATGGTAGAATAACTACTTTAATTATCTACCTGACTTTTATAGACCATCAGCACCGTCCTTAATTGAAGGTCATGTACCACTTGTCAATACATCCGTGAACTCATTGACCTTTGAGCGATCACGTAACATCAACCGCCTTCAGACAATTGCCAGCAAAATACTTTGAAATGAATATAAAATGCCGACACAGCTAAAATTTACATTACCTTGGCAAAATGCAAATCTACGTATTACTTTCCATCCTCGGGCTAGCTTCTGTTCATTCAAAGCTTCAACAATCCCAGCCGGTACAAGCTCAAGTCCAACCAATCCCAAAGTCGGATGGACGTATTGTAGGTGGTTACGAAGTCCAACCAAAATTCAAGTACTCCTGGTTGGTATCTCTGCAGAATAAGAACGTTCACAAGTGTGGAGGGACATTGGTCAACGGCAACACGGTAATAACAGCTGCTCACTGTACGGCTGATAAAGCAGAAGACTGGGCAGCCCACCTGCACCGTCACAATTTATGGATTTCAGCTTCGTCAGAGGAAGGTACTGTCTACAAAGTTTCAAGTTGGGTCGATCACCCTAGGTACAATGAAAATCCCGACGCATTCGACTTTTCTGTATGGAAGCTTAATGCACCGAGTGGTAGACATACTCCTATCACCTTCGATGATGGCAGATTTGCCAATAGGGAGGGTACTCTGCTTACGACAATTGGTTGGGGTAGTACCAACTCCAACGTCATCTCCGGTAGGGCGCTCTTGGAAGTTAAAATCCCTGTCTTTAACTTAAATAAGTGTAAGGCTCTCTACAAGCCTTGGGATATAAAGCCTGAGCTCTGTGCTGGATATCCAGAGGGTGGTAAGGACACTTGCCAAGGGGATTCAGGCGGCCCATTATTTATTGAGCAAGGGGATGTTACTTACCTAGTTGGAGTCGTCTCTGGGGGAATTAGTTGTGGGGATAAGGGATACCCTGGTATCTACAGTAAAGTTGCTTCTGCCATCGATTTTCTTAACACCAACATCAATTAAATTTTAATAAAAAGCTCAACACTTTGAATTTTTATATAGCTAATCTTTACTATCATCATCATTTTCATTTATCAAACCTATGTTCTAAATCTACTATATTTATACAGCCGAATCCTCTTCATTTCCGGCTACATAAAAAAGAGTCATGTATATATATATGAATCAGTGTCCTACACCATTTGGTTAGAAATTCCAGTCAAGTATATGCAGCCAAGCCTGTAATATCTCACATCAACTTTCTAGATATAGCAGCACGCTTTCAAGTCACGATGTCTTTAAATGGTTTCAAAAGTTGAGGATTGATGGGAAACAGGAATGCTACTCCACTCTAAATGCATTAGTTTTATTATGGCCTTCTTGGATAAAATCAGAGCCATCCTTAGGGATGGATTTAAATGAAACTTGTAGAAAAGTGGACTACCAACGTACTCTATACAAGTTTTTTGGCCAATCTCTTGTATCTATATTTTTAATCAAAACGAAACTATTACATCTGGCAAACCTTATACAATTTATAGCGAAATTATTAATAAATCATAAACAAGCTGAAGTAGGATCAGGTGTACCTAAATGACAACATGGAGTTGTTAAATGAATACTTTGGAGTATTTTGAATAATTTTATAGATGTAATATAAATATAGATTAGGATATATGAGAAATATATTGAATTAATCGTTATCAGGCTACATTTAAATTATAATGACCCTGCAGCAAACTAAATCTATCAGTTGAAGATTTTGACTTGTATTAAAACAAGTGATTGTACTGCAAGTATAAAAACATTTTATCGATAAATTGAATTCCATCACTTATTGGAGAACAACCATTAAATTAGTTACTGTATTTCAATACATTGGTTGGAAAATTAAATAAAGTTTATTAGTTTCAAATGGTCACCTATGTATTTTGCAAATCAATCTAATTCAAAATAAGGTTTCTAGTATTTATGTACTAAACATGTAAACATTTACTTTGAATGGAGGTGTACTATTCAATATGCAAGTAGGTAACGTTGGATCGTCTTCAATAAGTACATCTACCACCTTCCAAAATCTACATCCCATAAACTAAATGTTACTACTATGTTGACTATTGGAATAAGTAAACAAGGTCGTTAGAAATTTATATCAAAAGCGTGGGTGCAATTATATCTAACAAGTTATTCAACTGTAGCTGTAAGTTCCTAATTGGCAATCTTATAGGTATATTTAAAGGTGGAGGCTGGGTACTAATTACTTGAAAGGTATTGCCATACCTTCTATATAGGCAAGTCGGAATTTTTACAATTTCCTATCCTAATTTCAGTTCAAATAGTAGCTTTCAACCAATTGAAACTTGTAAATTCTTGGAATTTTTCAAAAGCATCATTGTGTAACAGATTATAGAAGTTTTGCCCAGCTTAGTCTTAAGACTACTACCACAACCAAAAAGTATAGTAAAGATATAAAACTAACTACATATATACTTGGAAAATAATACAATCGATGTACTTATGTCGCTATAGTACCATTTTCATTATACTTTATGATTCCGGTTATAAGTACAAGTAAGTAATTCCAACTTGTTCAAACGAATGGTACTACTCAGTCCAAGGAATCTAAGCCAAGCTTTACAATCGAGACCATAGAAAGACATTTAAAATTTGGACTTGGTAATGTAGGTCTAGAGCAACAATCGTTCCAAATGGTTTAAAAAGTGAGGGTTGATGAAAAGTAGTAATGCTACTCCACTCCTTTGTTGATTTCAAAGCTTACAATGCAACCTCCATACCAAGCAGAAGCGGATTGCAAACCAGCGATCCTTTTCAAAAGTGAGGACCAACTTTTAAGCTTTCCAAGTTTTTTGGAAAAAGTATACTTTGACTACATGAAGAAGTTGCTTCCTTACTTTTCCTAAATACAATTCAACTTTACTTCAATTTTGGGTTCTGACTAAATGTACACCTTAGTTTTTAATCAATCAGCATATTTCCTTGCTATTGTACTAAAATTTTTGTGCCATTTTTATAAAGTTAAACGCCTTTGTTCTATCTTCAATCCAACTTATGGAAAAGTGGGCTGCGTTTAAAAGAACGTTACATTTTCATAATCGACCAAAGAAATATTGTAAAAAACGTATAAATCGCCGAACTTCTACTTTATACTATAGAGTAACCATTTGTTTTGAAGCACCACTTTCCATTTCCATATACTCTCAAACAACTTATACCCAAAGTTAAAAGCTCCTAACTTTGAAAAGGGGTAGTAAAGGGAAAACGTGAATACTTTTTACAATAGGTTAAAGGTTTTTAGACCTCTTTATATAGTTAACTTAAAAGTGTGGGATAGTAAACTTGTTATAGGAAAATTTTAATAAAGGTATCGTGAACAAACTAAGACTTTGAATTGGAAAAATTCATTTGGATTTGGTTTATATAGTTAAAGTAAATGGTATAATAACGGATGGATAAGTTTATTAAGGAAAATTTTAACCTAGATATGGGGGTAATATATGGATATAGAGGAAGCTGAGGGAAGGGTGGACTTTTATAAAAGTGAGGTGAGTACATTATGCTATTTACATTGAGAACTACCGTCATTGACGGAAACTATAAACTAGAATTATAAAAATTAAAGCAAGGTAGACTTGAGGTTGGATAAGGTCAATCGCCTAGGCTTCTTGGCCGAAGTACTGGCCCTTCGTAGAACAGTCATAAAAGAGTTGGGGTTGGGGTTATGGTTAGGCAAGCTGGTAGTTGTTGTAGGCGGCAGCTACCCTGGCATCGTGCAAGTTGCTGGCTGACATGTCGGATCTAGATCGGTTCAACCAACGTTTAGTAAGCAATCCACCGGTGCTGTGGCGTTTGCTGAAAGGTATATCACTTTCTTCGGTACTGCTAGATAAGTTGGAACCATTCTCAAAGTCGACACTGGAAGTGGCAAAAGCTAGGTAGTTGACAATTAAAAACTCAACTACCTGCTGGGACTTTTTGTATTGATCCGGCTTCAAGGTGTGCTCGGGGTTATTGAGAGTAGAAGGCTGGAAGACGGCTGCTAAGTTGGAGGCTGGCATCAAAGTTTTAGAATGGAAGCTGGCGAAACGACCTAGGAAATCCAAGAGGTAGAGCATGAGGTGGCTGTGAGCTATTGGTAGCTCGAGTAGGAGTTTGTGGTAGGCGTTGACCTTGCTGACAGTAGATTCTAAAGAACTATGGATACTACGGAAGGTATCGAATAAAGCGTGGGGAATCACTGGTTCGGGTAGAGAATTGAGGTATCTAGTAAGTACACCGGCTACGTCATGAGGTGTAAAGCCTAATTCCTTCAAGTCGGCATCTTGGCCGTAGTTGGGACCTAACTCGAACAGAGACTGCAACTCTTGCATCCGTTTCAAGGAACCGGAAACTCTAAACACACCTTGGACTTCGCAACCGTACATGTTCAAGTACTGGGTACACTTGGCTACCAAATTGGGAATCGTCACTTCAACACCGGGGAACTGGGTAAGCGCAAGAGTACAGCTACTAGTGATCAAGGAGTTGGCCAAGTAGACGCCAAAGATCCTGTTGATGGGGTTGGAACTAGATCTTGCTTTGAAACTGGCCCACCACTTTTTCAAGGCGTCGGCCTTTGGGGGAGAACTTGGTCGGAAGGACTGCAACATTCTATGATAAGACTTGAGATTAATTAAAGTTGGTGGCTTGGGTTGACTGGTCGAAAATTTAGTTTATGAATTAGTTGGTAAAGTTCAAAAGACAGAATCTGGATAGGGTTGGAACGGCTCAACTTTTATAGAGGTATTTACAGTTAATCTAAGTGTATATAGTTCCTAAACCTACAAGTTTTGGGTAGGAGAGTTGGGAAATTGTACAGAAAAATGTGTTTCGTAACTTTTGGAAAAGTAAATAGAAATGTAAATTTGGTTAGTTGTTTACTATTTATATAGGCCTTCAAATCAAGTCCAATAAAGTCGGGTCAAGACCATCCAAGTCACATTTAACTTTTTCCTATTCCAACTGAGATATCAAACTAGGTCATCCAATAGCGTTTGTAGTATCAAATTATCAATTGGAATTGGGGCCTAAAGATCGGGATCATTGGTTTGTCGGTGTTGAAGATTGCATAATCCCCTTACTCCACCAAATGAAATTTTCCAAAGTTGAAAGGGGGTTGGCTATCTTCGAACTGGTCAAGTTTGAACGTTAGCTTCCATAGTACAAGCATTGCCAAATTTGTGTAAATTCTAAAAGCAATGAGCTAATTTTATTGGAAAGGTCTCTTATTAAAATGTTTTCTTTCAACCTCAAACCGCTGGATTTACCCCTCACCAAGAATCAGGAGATTCAGTTTACTTTTTGGGCTTTATGGAAGAGATGGAAATTATGAGTGATCTAATCCCTGCCCTTTTTATCCAAAATGGTTGAATTGTAATCAATGAAAAGCATCTGCCCAAGCAAATTACTAAGGCGCTTTAAAACCTCTCCAATCAGATGCAGTTTAGTTAGGAACCAGCTTTCCTAGAACGGCCAAGTTGCATCCCGCTCCTATACTATTCTGAGACTTAACTGCATTCAACACTTCATAAGCGAAATCTGGTCCCTTCTTTGGCAACAATCGTTTCGTGACTCAATACTACAATCGATAACTTTACCTAAATTTTACCCCAGCCTATAAAGGAACTTGTGTACTCAGTTTATATTATTTTGGAAATGTTGGGTAGCTTTGATACATAGCACCCATAGTTTTAATATACGTTACTTTGCATATGGTATAATCTCTCAATGGTATATTACCAACCCCACCTTCCAAGCCATATAGAGTTGCTAATTGGGACTTGAAGTTAGAGTTGGATAACTTGTTCTATGTAATGACACCCACACATAACTTAAATTTCTAACGTAATTGTTTACTCGTTTCAACGAGTGATATGGTATCGGTACTTAATTTGTAGGTGCAGGTCTTGAAGGTGATAGATGTTTATATTAAAGATACTCCAATGTTCATCATGTATAAATTGGGCAGTCTAGTGGCCTTGAAAGTAGTGCTTTTGACATGGAGCATGCCAATACTAAAAACTAGGCTACGTTTACAACGTATCGAAATGGATATTTCCAACTAGCAACTCTAATTTAATTTTTCCGATCCATATAGTGGATTGTAGTAACCAATTTGATGACGCTCCATCAATGAAAAGCTTTTATCTGGAGTGTAGTCACTTATTTCAATATAATTAAATGATAGATTGAATGTAGCAGTAAGATTAGAATCCCATTTAAATTGAGATGTAATTGACAATCATCGATCCAATATATAGTACATAAATCCCAACCTAGCTTTGACTGCATCTATAAATCGATTGTATCGATAAAGTTTTCATTTAACAACTTGGTGTTATCATTATGATGCACTTGATCCTACACAACAACTTTGTTTATGTTTTTAATAATTTCGGCGTAAAATATATAATGCAATAAATTCATCTCGGCTAAACATCCAGTTGTAAGAGTTTAGATACAATACTTTAGTAGTATATCTTGTTTAAATGTAGTTGTAAAGATGTCTTTATTCTATCCAACTAAACTTTTCGGTTTGACTAATTCTTTACAGTATTTGAGACAAGCTCCTTGAAAAAGCTTTCTTAGCCCGGGAATCCTTGAGAATACCATTGCGCTATCCAAAATCTCATTCTTCTATAAGGACGGCCTTAACTACATTTGGTAGGTGCTACCCTACCTGTTGGATTAAATTGCTTTAATATAGCTACTTTGGAAAGCAAAGCCATTTTAGTTCGAGAACCTTTGAGAACAGCATTGTTCTACTTGAGACCCATTTCCCTAAGGACGACTTTGACTTCACTAACATTACTGTCTATGCACCAGTTCTTCGAATTTTAGTAAAAGTTCTTTGAGATTTAAAGCATTTTAGCTCGGCAACGCTTAAAATATTTTTACACTATCCGAGACTTTATGCTTGCGAATCTTCTGCAATCTTTACAATACACAACTTTAATTTTAACTACCTGAGCATTTATCTAGCTTAATAAACAATTTTCATGCGTTTATATATTGCTTTGACTTTTTTGTTTAGAATAGAGAAGCTAATTTTATATACAACGCTGCTTTTGCTAGACTTCGAGTTAAGGACAAGGAGTTGAAATGATAAAGTTGAATGGCTGTTGATAGATTGGATAGTAGGGCATTTAAACTCAAAGTCCAAAGTTTGTACTTTAGCACAAGTAGTCGTTTCTTTTACATTTTACTATACTTTATGGGAATTATATTGGTTACAAAATCATTGCATATTTCTTTTCAAGTTGCTCAACAGCCACTATCGAAAGGGTCAAAAGGCAGCCCTTCAACGCTAGAAAAGCCAACAGGCTAAACACATATTTTCTATTAGCTTTCATCTTACATTTAAATTTTCCCATCCATTTCCATAACCAGCCTTTAACATATAAAGCAAAGGATAAAAGTTGAATCGATCTTATCTTATATGAACGGCTGAAAAAGTAGTGGAACGGCGCTATAACAAGATCCTTTATACAAAAGATAAGGCTAATTTAATAGATATAAAGAGTGAACTATTGGATAAGATATTAGCTATATGTTTTAAGCATATATACTTTCTCCTATTAAAGCTAGATTGCTCCTCCAGAAATATTTTAATCCACTTCATTAGATTATCGGACTGTACTTTCTCTTCCGACAATGCTCTAAAGTTAATTGAACCAACTTTAACTTTCGAAACAGTGAGTTAGGACAAATCTTTGAAAACCTTCCAAAAGCAACTTTACCTAGTATAAATAATGTAGATCAAATCATCAAACCAAGTTAAACATATACCAATATTTATTTGCAACTTACTAATAAAAACTCAAAAGGCCATTTAAAGTTGCACCCTCCTAGATATATCCAAGATGGTCGATTCAATCTTGTCCACTACCTCCTCCGTTTGGAAACCAGTAGCTAACCTCAAAATATCCTCCTATAAAATTTTAGTGCTGTCATCAACAAAAAAATGTACTGTGACTTTGTAATTCCCTAAAATGTCGATATGCTCACCGGTATCAGGTCCACCTCTTAAATCTTCGTATAGTGGAACTGCCGTATGGTTGAACTCCCTAGTGATAACTTTAAGTCCAGCTGGGTTGAACCGCTTTTTCTTCCAGCCTTCGACACACATGTACCCTAGGGATAGCAGCGGTACCGACCCATCCCTATGTATTATGTAATTAGAAAGATAGAAATTTTGTAATATACCCTAAGCTGCTTCGAACTCCGGATTTGATGGAAAGGTTTTCGAGGTTGGCGTTGATGTCGATGACGTACGGGAGTTGATTCTCATCGAGATCTTCAACAGCAGAAGTCTCATCCAGATAGTAGGTCCGCTCCGTCGGTAAACCATAGCCGTACAGGCAGTACAGCTTCATTGATGGAGCGTTGGGTAAACTAGTCTCCAAGGGGTTGGACCATGCCGTCGGGTCGTCGTTACGAATCTGGTCATCTTGAGTAGCAACCCCCAAGCTATAACTTTTCTTCAAGTTGTTGGCAAAGGTAGATCCACCAGCTGAATATAAAAGTTCGATTGACTGCTCAACCGTAAAGTTGTGACCAACAGTTGTATTGTCCGGGAAGACGAACACTTCACCGAAGCTAGGTGGGGTATTTTGTGCCTTGTTGTTTTGGGTAGCATCAATGTCCAAGTCGTCAGGAGCGCTGGTGCTGTTACCCCATATGACGTTGCCACCTTTGGGAAGGAGGGACCAGAGCCCACCCCAGCTACGGAACAACTCGGCTCGCTGTTGGCGTGAGAAGAAATGTTCTAACACGTACTGGGCCATCGGCTGCACCGTCTCACGCTGCTCCCCAGACAGGAGACTTGGTACTGTCTTTAGAGCTCCTAGCATTGCCCCAGCGATGTTTACAGTGGAGTCGATATGTTTTTCAACCCACTGATGACCTCCTTTGCCTCCGTTTTCGCTCTCCACCCACTTAAGGAAGTAATACCAAACGATACCGCCTAATAATTGTAAGTTTCATTTGACAGTATCAGCTTACCCATTGAATGTGTCAAGGTCACTACTTTCTCACCACTGTACTCGACCGTCTGTTCTATAGTGTTCTTAAGCTTGGAGAAATACTTATCACGAACTTCTAAGTTGTGGTAGCTCAATCTCCAGTCGTAAGCAGCTAGGTGCATGTTGTTATTGTCGTAACCAAGTACTGCCAAGTTTTCAATTATCTTGGCCCAGACCCAGTACCCGGTTATGAAATAATCAGCTGCGTCCAAACCTAGCCTAGTGAGCCAAAAAATTTAAAATCTAGTTACCTTGAGCTGCTCGAAGCCGGTACCCCGGTGGATCTAATCCCGTTATTGGGTCCAACTTCAGACTTTCGATCCAGCAAGGTTTATCCGTCAATACTGATTTGAACATCGTCATAGTACCCCACAACCGCTGTCTAAAGTATTTCTTGGAGCAGTTATCTAGCCCCCACGACTCTAAGCCCTATAAAGTAAGTAAATACAAGTAAAATTAACTTACTGTCGAGATAATACCGGGGACGATAATGACGGGGTGTTTGCTCTTAGCGCCCTGCTCCTTCAACTTAGTGGCTGGTGAATGATCAATGTTGTGTTGAGTCTTTTGATTGGGGAATAAAGTGCCGGTAAAGTTACCAAATAATTCTTCGATTATTGTATTCTCGGGGAGGTAGCTGCGCCAATCGGACTCCATATCGAACTGCTGGTTCAAATAGTCGGTCCATTTGATGGGTAAGTTTGGTAGGTTAGGCAATGAATCGGATAGTTCAGTTGCCTTGCCACTGGCGAAAAGGTAAGCTATCGAGAAGCCCAATAAGGATCCTAGTATGAAGAAGACGCGGCGGCGCGTCTCCGACTTTACCTTACCGTTTTCCACCTTATCTTTCTTGACTGTGCTTGCAATGTACTCTTTGAATGACTTTCTTCTACCTAGTTTAGGCTTCTCAGGTTTGACTTCATTATCGTCATTGTCATCGATGTCTTCTTGGTTGTCCTTGACTGTCCTCTTCTTCATTTTGGTTCGTATCTCTAAGCTGTGAAGTTTATCGAATGATTCAAAACTTGATTATTTTTAGGATTGAGATGATGTGGCGATTACAGTGTAACACTTGATTTTTAGACTTGAGGGGTTAATGGAATTTGGACAGCTATGACTGGATTATGATAAAGAATATCTAACTTTAAATTTCTGATTATATCGAAGGAGTACTCCTGTCCCCTCTACTAACCTTGTTATTGCTAATATGCTATAAATAATGGTATATAGGTTATTCGTGGCATGAACTTAGTCTCCGTAAATCTGATCTTATTAGTTTGGCTTTGAAAAGACACAAAACCACTGTCAGTAAATAATCAGTCGGGTAGCTTTGAGAATTTTTATACCGATATATCTAGTCAAGCTTACAAAAGCTATTTCGATTTTTACCAACTATAGTGCTGATAGTACAATATATATCAAAGACACATCTAGTAAAACTACGTATAAATTAAAACTATATGTACTTGGACTTAAATAATGTACACTATAGTACAACTTTGCAGCTGTAAAATGGAAATTAAAGATTTTTAATTTGAAATACAGTCAAAAAATAAACTGTAGCGTATAATTTACATACCATCAAGTAGATCGATAGTCTGCCTTCCTAATGTCTAATCTTGGAAGGCCTCTCTAAATTATCGGTATCAACCGAATTGTGTTCATCAGTTGGAACCAGGTTGGAAGTGGCTTCAGCTTGACCTGCCTCAAAGTCATGCCTTTCGCGTTTATTACCAGTCTCCACAGCACTCGTTTTGAAAGGCTTGAAGTAGAGGGGAGGTACAGTGGTGGTCTTTTCAAACAACCTATCAACATCAATTGTGGATGATAATGTACTTACATTGCGACCACTCGCTCGGGCAGGTGCAGCTTCACTGGGTTTACGACTTGGTTCCAGTTCGAGTCTTTGAGAATTGTGAGAGGCAACCAAGTTGAAAGGTACGAGATCCACCTTCTCGTTATGAATGGATAGACAGAGCCGGTCAGTGGAGTTGGTTTCTTTAGCAATAAAGTCCTTAACTATAGCTTCGTTGATCAAAGCTGCATCCAACTTCTTGCCCGAGTCTGATGGGAAGACCAGACCTTTGACTTGGTTGAAGCATTTCACCGCATTTTCATGAGTTTCGAACTAAAGATTAGAAAATGTAGAGTAGCTTTGTTACCTGGATGTAGCAGTGCGAGCGAATCTTGTTGATCCAAAAGTTATCAGTCCTTCCGAACTTGTTAAAGATATCTTTGAGGTCTGGGATCAAAAAAGGACGAGTAAGATTGTTGACTGCCAAGTACGTGAGATCCTTATTGAAATGAGTCAGATACCATGCTAAAATAAAAAATTACCTGATGCCCATTCGAGCCCATCTCTTTTTGTTCTTGCAAAGCTGAAATTTGACTGAGATTAAAGTTGGTCTTTGGGATCATTGTTGAAAGAGGTTTTTCAACGGTGTCATCCGTAGCTAAACTTCCCCATTCGACACTTTCAGTGTTGCTTGAAGCTGCAGTACGAGTTGGGTTTAGTGTCCTATCTACAGTCGGCTGAACTTGACTATTTAGACTTTGAGATTTTCCATTGGAGTCATTAGATACTGACTGTACTTTAGGAGTATTTTCCCTCTTAACATTGGTGCCAATAGTATTATCGGTGTTACTGAGAGAGATAGTAGTATTGGTCTCGGGTTGGGTAGTCTGGCTGACTTCTTTAAAGGGCTTCGAAATAGCTACGCTCTCTCGGTTGATCGAAGCTTGAGAATGTACCGTGATCTCGACGTGCTCGTTACCTTGATCAGTCACCTGAACTTTAGGTTTTTTAACGATTTCCCAGTTGTCCTCTATATCCTCGGGTGAAATTTCTTCCTCGACTTTTACAACGTTTCCCAATGTAAGATCGACTGACGTATTAATAGGCTGTTCTTCAGTAGATTGGGAAATCTCCATGAGCTTATGTCCAATCGAATCCGTGTTTTCGGCACTAGCCTCACTAACTGATGCATCTTTTCCTGGATTTTCTTTAGTAAGTTTCTTTAAAGTTTTATTACCTTGCTTTTCAGCCAATTGAGAAACTTCTACAGAAGCTTTATCTGTTGCATTTGCAGTTTCGTCACTATTTTCACCTGCTAGTGCCTCTTCAAGTCTGGCTACAAGGTCCTTCTTCAATCCCTTGGTCGACAAATTTCGTTTCTTAAGCTCCTCACGTAAATCTACCACTTTAAGGCTGGCTGGAACTAATGACTTTGTTGTATTGGTTGGCATTTCTGGCATTAATTGAACTTTTTGTTTATATCTGTAACTTAAAAGGATAAAGAAATGGGCATCGCGAACTTTTTATATTTTCTTGAAGGTCATCTAAAATCACCAAAATCAATTTAATTACGAATATGACATCAGATTCTTAGTTCTACACCCTTCAGATTTAGTCACAACAAGTCTAAAGGGGGTTAGAATTTGCAAATATATGCAGCTAGATTTAGTTCACTCCTATAAAAGTTGTAAGTATCTTAGTTCTATTTGTAAATGCATTTACTCCCAGCAAAGCAAATTGTAATATCCAGTCGAATGCATTAAAGCGGCTATAACAAGGATTCAGAAACAGATGTTATAAAGCTAGATTGCCTAGCAGCAAGTAAAAGGCGAACAAGAGATGGATATAAGGCTATCTATTTGCTATACTATAACTTTAACTCTTCAAGTAAATCTTGATGTTTGGCAATGTGCTACTCTGTTCAGTATTATTTTAGAATTTTTATAGCTGAATATGTAAAATACTCCAAAACAATGTTGAACAGAGTATTGGAATAGAGCAGGCAATCTAAAGTACTATACTATCAAAACTAGCCATATTGAATTCGTATCAGTATATCTATAGCTTTATACATTTCATTTTATCCAAATATAATACAATAGTTAAATGGCAGAAAAGTCAAATAACACTTTATCATTTTATTGTACGTATGGTATACTAAATATTTTGGCTGTAATTGTCAATACGATCCTTCATTCAAAGTTCTACCTCCATTCCATTTTTATATCTGATTTCACTTATTCTTAATTAAGAAAAGCTAGATATTTTAAGCGAGACAAAAACAATAGTATAGTTTCTCGGCTACTATAGCAAATAGATATTTGGCTGTCTTATTAAAACGATAACTTCAAAGATGATAAGTAGCAGTGTTAAGAAACCAAGAGTATGCTTTGAAAATAATATGAGCTGTAGTTACGGTTATATACAGCTGAGCTCCTGTTTAATCTTTTATAGTACGCTACTGTAGTGATTAATTTAGGAATGTTTTCGATTCCTGGTCACTAAGTTACTTAGGTGTTTATATTGTGGCAAACATTTCACATCCTCCAAGTTACAGTATCAGCTTTTTTATATTTAAAGAGATACTATCATTAGATGTTATAGTGTTCATGGAAACTATGGGCTTCATATAGCTTTAGCTTTACTTTTAGGACAGCCAAATCCTCTTGACCTATAGGCCTCTACAGAATTCCTTTTCAAGTAGATGCTATCAAACAACGGTCCTAAGGAAGCACGTCTTTTATATTAGACCAGTCACTATTATATTCTGTACTATCACTCTTCAAATCTGACAGATGGACATCAAGCACCCAGATATATGACGAAAAACCAAAGGAAATTAGATCAATCTCTGTATAACTTACTTATCGGATAATGTTCCTTGCATTGTACCGTAAAGCTACCTAGTTTGTAAAGTTTCGAAGGATTTGCTACCATGATTCATCGCTAATTGAATTCTATACTTTTTTGGAACCGAAATCGCTTTTGAATTTGCTTGACAAAGCACATGTCGTCTAACTTCTCATTCATAAAACACTCATATCAAGCGTGACACCACTAGAATATACATCTTGTAATTAAATACAAGGTGCTGTAGAGTTAACCCGATATAGCTAATACATAGCTCATTAGCTTTTGCTCTGGATTTAGGTTGCTAGTCTCATCGGATTTACCTTGCTAATGGATGGAAGGGACTAGACGTAGTATCTAGCGCTTATCAACATGAGTGTTTATCAGAATTTTGAAATATATTGAGTGTAGTAGATTTTATTTTAGGTTAGCTATACTTGTATGAATATAGAGGCTATACCGACATGCTGCAATCGCTTCTACTTGATATATGATCCGGAAAAATAGTTCCTTTGTTTGAACTTCAAGTATTTTGGATCTTGTACTTTAGTAAGTAGCTTGCTACTAAGGCGAGTAGCTATATTCAAGCTTAACTATCGAAGAAAGGTAAAGATGCTATGGGGAAATAATATGGTGCTACCGTTTTTTCGATGGCTTTACCTCTCCATCCTACTTTGAAGCCTCCTTGTCTTTGCATTGTGTCCCTGCCCATATTTTAGGTCTTGAATAATTACTCTACTAGTCACATTACTTTTGGCGTCATCTGAACTTTTTGATAATTAAATTTAGAAAGTTAGTAATGTACAGAGAAATTGTAACTTATCACATAAATTAAACACTATAAAAGCTTTGGGTTGGGATTGAAAGCCTTTATCTCAAACAATGAAGAACTATTTTTTGGTAGCAGCCGCCTTAGTAGCCGGCCAAGTTTTAGCAGGACCCGGATTTCTTAGCTTGAAGGTAGACGACAGTGTACTGTATCAGGAGTCCGATGCTCAGAACTCTAGAATCGAGCCCGTCGTCCAGGAACTATGGTTCAACCAAACCGTCAACCACTTCTATGGTGAAGATAGACATGAGAAGTACCAGCAGCGCTACTTTGTCAACGACCTCTACTACAAACCTGGAGGTCCCGCACTCCTTTTCATCGGTGGTGAAGGTGAACTCAACGGACTTTGGACCTCCAGAAGCATCCTGAGTTTGGCTGCCCAACAATTGAACGGTGTAGTCTACGGTCTGGAGCACCGCTACTACGGCAAGTCCCAGCCCAAGGAAGATTGGTCCACCAAGAACCTCAAATACCTGAGCTCTCAACAGGCCCTCGCCGATCTAGCCAAGTTTGTCAAGGAGGTGCCCTTACCTGGACAAAAAGACGACCACAGACCCAAAACCAAATGGATCGTAGCCGGTGGAAGTTACCCCGGTAACTTGGCAGCCTGGGCTCGTTTCAAGTACCCCCACCTCATCACTGGTGCCATCGCTTCCTCGGCTCCCGTTCAAGCCAAGGAGTTCTTCTTTGAATATGACCAGCAAGTTCAGAAGTCTTTGTTGAACAACGGTGGCGAACAATGCTTGAACTACTACCTGGATATTTTCAAGTCCATCGACAAGACCTTGAACTCGCGCAGCGCCAAGCAGATCAACGACCTCAAGACCAAGTTTACCTGCCAGAATGTTGACGACAAACTGTTCGCCGATAGCTTAGCTTGGATCTCAGGTGTTGTCCAGTACAACAACAACAACAAGCCTGCCAGCGTCAAGAGCTACTGCGCTGGCATCAAGGCCAACGGAACTTTGACTGAAAAGATCGATGACTTTGCTAACGATTTCAAAAAACAATTAAACGGTGCTACTTGTGAGCAGTGGGTCGACCTTAGCCCCTTCAAATCTGTCAAGCCCGACAATACCCAGGCCACTAGGCAATGGCTCTATCAGTGCTGTACCGAGTTTGCCTACTGGCAATTAGCTCCTGCCGCCCCCAAACCAGCTGCCAGATCCAGAATCCCCACCTTAGGTCTGTACAACCAGATCTACTGTGATGATTTGTTCGCCAAGGGACTTAGACCACACATTGACTTCACCAACGCCTGGTACCTTTCCAAAAACCTGCGTTTCCCCAACATCGTCTTCACCAACGGTGAGCTGGATCCTTGGGCTCCTCTATCTATCCTACCCGGCTCCCCCGGTCTTCCTTCCTCCATGCCCTCCTACCTTATCAAGGGAGCTTCTCATGCTACTGATCTTGGCCTCCCCAGTACCCTTGACTCACAGTACGTCGCCGAAGCTAAGACTCGCAACATTGAGCATATCAAGAAGTGGGTTCAGGGAAGCTACTAATGTACTTTGATTAATCTACGTTTAGTGGAGTCTTTAATGTAAAATTTTTACATACCTAATAAAATATTTTAATTCTCACTTTCATTTAATATGTTTAATTTTATAAGCCTGTATTCTAGTAAACTTAAACCTTATCAAGGAAAACAACTATACCAACTAGTAACTGGTATATAATCTACGATAAGCTTAGTAACTTAACCCTAAGCTAGCTTTGATAAATCTTTTATCAAGAATCATAAGTATAAATCTCATGTTTTAGCTCTCTTTTATCGCCAAATAACTAATAGTAATTTTGACCTACCATTATATAGATAAAGGTTCTAATGATTGCGTTGTGTCTCAGAACCTACAGTATTGTAGTCTACTCAAGAAGCTTTCATCGATCTAAACCAGATCTAGTAACACAACCAATGTACAAATTGAAATCTATCATCTTCTTTAAAGCCTTTGACTTACGACTCCTTTTCTTATAGGATCGCATCAGTAAAGCTAAAGAGTAATCAAAGGTAAAATATATGAAAGACTATAACTATTGATATATGATATGTGTGTTCCATTTAGTCTTTCATTTGATTATGTATACTAGCTTTCTCGATAAAACAATTTGAACTACAGCTAATATATATAGCAAGTTAAATCTTATACAAAATAGGCCTTCAGAACTCATTAAGATTTGATACTGTACTATATACTAACGATAAACTTATATTTATACAGGATATATATGAAAATTTAGTCCTAAATTGGCTTTATACAAAATCTGCTAATACTGCATATGTATCAATAAATAATTGGCATTAAGTTTAACTAATGTTAGAAATACAATAAGGTAACTAAGTTTTATAGTTTCAGCCATTCAAAGGAAAAATGTCGTTTACTAATCTAAAGTTTTTAACATTTAATTAATTTTAAAAAGCTGTATTTGTATAAGTAACATCTAGGTTTATATCTAAAACACATTATTTAGCATTAGCAAGGTTGGAGAAGGAGCCTTGCTGCTTGAGTTTATAGTTTGTTCAATTCTAGAAAGCATCTGCAAATTTCATATTGATAAAAGTACGGTGGCGCGCAGTTACTAATCTTGGATCTAAATCTTGAAATAGAATGCTCGAAAATTTCTGCTTGGGCCCTAACCTCAAATTGAATTTGGCTATAAAATCCACTTCTGTCTCAAGGCTTAGGTTTATTTCTACATAACTCAATTAGTAATCAGTAAGCACATGTAACTATATAAAAGCTAATTCAACTTTGTTATTTTCTATATCAGCTTTGAAAGAATATATAAGAGTAAGCGAAGATGGAGTACAACCCAATACAATCCGAACAGATGATGTAAATTAATTTATCAAGTAAAAATGAACTAAATAGGTAATAGTCTGTGCTGTGCTTGTGGTACGACTATCCCACCCAACCCAGCCAATATGTGTGTCAATTGCATTCGAAATGAAGTTGATATCACTGACGGTATCCCCAAGCAAGGTACCTTGCATTACTGCAGGAACTGCGAGCGGTACCTACAACCTCCCAGCCAATGGGTCATCTGTGCCTTGGAATCCCGTGAGTTGCTTGCTCTCTGCTTAAAAAAGTTGAAGGCGGGGTTGAAGTTTGTTCGACTTATCGACGCCAGCTTCATTTGGACGGAGCCTCACTCCAAACGCATCAAGGTCAAGTTGACTATTCAGAAGGAGGTAATAGGCTTTATTTAAATATGGGTGGTTAAGTAAGTAAAATAGGTCTTTGCCGCCACCATCTTACAAGCAGACCTTCGAAGTTGAGTTCGTAGTTGCTTCTCAGCAGTGTGATGACTGTACCAAGATTATGGCCAAGAACACCTGGAAGGCCTCGGTCCAAGTCCGTCAAAAGGTACTTCATCTTTTCTTCCACCATCTAAACCTTCATTTAAAAAAGGTCGCCCACAAACGTACCTTCTTGTATTTGGAACAGTTGATTCTAAAGCACGGAGCTCACAAGGATACCACCAACATCAAGGAAGCTCGCGATGGTATCGACTTTTACTACGTGAGTCGAGGCCATGCCATCAAGATGTGTGACTTTTTGAACTCGGTCATTCCCGGTCGTGTCAAGACTTCTGAGCAGTTGATCTCATCTGATACCCACACTGGTTCCTCCAACTACAAATTCACCTACTCGATGGAGATCATCCCCATTTGTAAGGTATGTAACTTTTTATTATTCTTTGTTGGACAGCTATTGATTATATTTCCAATTTTAGGATGATTTGGTGTGTCCTACCTTTTAACATCGCCCGATCTATCGGCAACATCAGGTAAGTTGATTTTTAATCTCTAGATACTAATTTACTTTTAGCCCTCTGGTAATCTGCTCAAGAGTATCCAACTCGTTGCAGATCATTGACCCTGTCACTCTCAACGGTACTTTTTTAGTTTAGTTCATCCTGCTCATTTTTTTAATAGTCGGAGATTTGTCCACGACCGTCTACTTCCGTTCCCCCTTCAAGTCCCTATGCACACACGGTGACCTAGTCGAATTCTACATCCTTGATATCGAACCAACTGGTGTCACACGCGGTAAGTACACCCTTGCCGACGTTCAAGTAGCTAGAGCTTCAGACTTTGGTCGTAACGATGTCACTTTCTTCACACGCACCCATCTGGGATCCATCCTCAAATACGGCGATATGTGCTACGGCTACGATTTGTCGAACGCCAACCTCAACGACACTAACTTTGACAAGCTGAATGCCGACTTCATCCCCAACGTCGTTCTCATCAAGAAATCGTACACCAACCGTAGACGCTCCAATAAACCTCGACAGTGGAAGATCAAGTCATTGGCAAAGGATGCCTCCGAGCTGCAGATGCGACGTCAAGATGTTGAAAAGATGGAGACCGACTACGAACTGTTCTTGCGGGATCTGGAGGAGGATGTTGAGATGCGTGCTGCCGTCAATTTGTACAAGGATCAGGCTGCTGAGAAACAGAAGTTGCGTGAGTTGGAGGCGGATGCTAATGCACTTATTCAGGATGCTATGGAGGAAGACGATATATTAGAAGAAGAGGACGACTTCCCTGAAATCGACTTGGCTGAGTTGTTGGATGACATGCATATCGACAATGAAAGTGAGAACGTTGAAGGGGCTCAAGATGAGGATATGGATGCTATGGAAGATTAGTTTTAGGGTATAGATATGGCAAGATATTTTATTTTTAAAGTATGCGAAATAGAGCTTGTTGCTACCTTTACTTTTTTATTTGAATTTTGGTCTTTAAATATAACTAGGTTTAAATTTATATTTGTTGCTAATAGAAACTATGGAATTTATTATTACTACGACAGTCTACTCATTTAGAATAGATACAAGTATATACAGATTCGTTTCCCACTTTAATACTATAGGAATATCTGACATATACTCCAGCCCTTTATTAAACTTGACCCGCAGCTTAATTTAAACGTCTCCTACTATCGATGCTATCTTGATGGAATTGATACCAGTACTGTTGATCATATAGCACATCTCTGAAATATAGGTATGGCACATGACATGTAGCACGTTTATTTTTCGACTTACAAGCCCTCATCCTCAATATGCTTGGACATCTACTTGGCATATTTTATTTGTGATAAATTGAATGTACATCTTGAACATGCGTGATTTTTTCCATTCTGTCTATTTTAGAAGTAGTTGCATGTAAACCTATTATGTATATGTTACCATTTTGCGTTTAGCTAGCCATTGTTGCTAGCAAGACTTGATTTTAAGAGATGTTTTGATGTTTCTTCACTTCCAACTGAACAAAAAGCGGCCAAGGCTGTCTTTGGACTGTTGATTCATAAACTATCCAGATGTAGGTTACAGCTGTACCACCATTTTTGTTTGTTGGGGCATAGGGGGTGTTATCACTTGCACAGAAACTGCATCGTATCTGCAACTCTTATTTCGATATATAAGCAAAATGGGTTAATAAAGATGAGTAGCTAAATAGTAGCAGTAGTAAGTAGGTAGCTCACTAGCCAATAAACTTTGAAGATATTTGCAATTTATCTTTGCTAGATATCTCATGTTTGCTTCGTCTCTACTTATAGATGATGCAAGCCAGTGAAAGTTCGACTTTGTAGAGCTTTTATACGTCATGTAAGTGGTATAGATATCTTTATACATGTAGATTGCATTCGTATAGGACGTCTAAAATATACTGGTATGTGGATAGCAAGTTTACAATTGTCAATATCATCTAAATTATAATGAATGTACTTTAATTTACTGATACTTTTATCAACTTTCGATATATTCATAGGATACAAAACCTAGTCAGGCCTGCTTAGTCATTTACTCATCTGTAAAAATATGAGTGAACTTTCAGTATATTGGTAGACAGACTCTCGAAGGTAAGGTTCAGAAGATTTGCTATAAACATTTTAGCAGCTAATCCACATATTTTTTATTTGAATAGCTAGTCCAAAAACTACTCAATTGCAATCTCAGTAAAACCAAATTATATATTTCAACTTCAGTTTGGAATCCTATTGTGAAGCGAAAAGGTACTGAAGTGTCTGGGCAAGTTCATATTTAGATAGTATTGCAATTGGACAGAAAGGTTCTTGTGGTTGGTGGAATTTGATATTGTATTGAGATTCGGTTCTGATCTTTAAGCCAATGTTGGCATCAATAACATCCAACTAAATTTTATATAGACATAAGATATATTTACGCTATAAAATAAGAAATTTATTAAAGTTTTAGGTTAGTTTCTCGAACTAAAAGGTTCAAAAGGTAAAAGTAAAATAGTACCTACCTTGCCATTAAGTAATATTACTAGTTAGAATCTATGGGGTGACCTTGTAGGTACTAGGGGAAGATTCGTTGGAATTGATAGGTTCACCTAGGTATTCAGTCTGCTTGTGGATATCGGAACTTTCAATGGCATCCTGATCCAATTTACCAGGTCGGAACCCAGGTAAGTAGTCGGGTACTGGGACACCAACTTTGACCAAGACACAGGAGGTAGCTACCCACAGGAAAACACCAATTAACGAGAAGCCGGTGGCAATCAAAAAGGTGGGATAGTCATAGGACTCGAAGAAGACAAAGGAACAACCGGCAGCGAAATCTCCCGTATATAAGTAGCCGTAGACCATTACCGAAAACAAGGAGAAGATACAACCGAACAAGACGGCTGGCCCTGTGATCCAGTAGCTACCTCCATCCCACAAACCTAGGAGCATAGGTAGAGCCGAAGTCGAAGTCACCATGTTACCGATCAAGAATAGATTGATGACGGGGTAGTTCTGAAGACTTACGATGACGATAGGTACGTTGACAACGACAACAGCTAAACGTGACCACATGACCGGTTTGTTACGCAAAACCATGGTGGAAATCGTATCGACCAAGGCGTTCTGCAAGGTATCTACGGCAGATTCGTTCATAGTAACGGCCAAGATTACGACCAGAACTACTACCCAACTGGGGGCCACCTCTTGGCCTTGAGCCAACAACGAGAAAATGAGGACATTCTGGTCTCCGGTAGGGTTACCAGCCCAAGCCGACAAGAAGCCGAAGAAACCAAAGGTGAAGACGAAAGCTACGATGATGAAGGAAGCTAATAGGGCACCACGCTTGAGAGCTTTAGGGTTCTCGGAGGCCCATACTCGTTGCCAAGGTCCTTCCGAGTAGATAGTAGCGCAGAACAGCGAGATGGGCATGGCGGCAATTGAAGAATACCCTGTGAAGCTGGGACCTAAAAACTCGGGTAGAGGACCCAACTCGGTTTTGAAGGTGGCGGCGACGTAGATAACGAGGATAGCTAGGAGAGTCGTACCAAAGATAGCTTGGAACTGGTCGGTCAAGATACTGATGTACAGACCACCGTAGGCAGTATAGGCCATAGTTAAAACACCGACGACGACGACTATGGGGATACGGTTGATGCCGATAACTTTCTCAAAGATATCGCCGATAGCGGTGTATTCAGCCGTCATACCTATACCCATATTCAACAGCATGATGAGTACTACGTAGATCTGGGGCATCAGACCGAAACGGAAGTAGATATAGTCGCAAAAACTTAAGACACTAGGCAACTTTCTTTGTACCTTGTCACCAATCAAAGCTAAGATGGCAATGGGAAGTCCTGAAGCCAAGGCGTAGAAGCACATGCCTATAACACCGGCTGAAACAGCATAGCCAGCTGGGCCAGCTAGAACCCAAGCTCCTAAGGAACCAGCTACAAATGACCAAGCTACCCGCAAAGTGGGTTGGGTATTGCGAGCCGTCAAGAAGAATTCTACCGAGTCACCAGCTTGTGGTTTCTTGGATTGACGCCAGCTCATAATCATGGCAAATAGGGCAAAGCCGACGACTACTACCATAGAGAGGACCCATATTACAACGATGGTTGAATGATCTAGGGGTAGAGGCTCGCTGGTTGGAGTTACTGGTACTTGTTGGTCGGTTTCATCCATGTTGGAAGCTAGATAGTTTTTGATGGTTGAAGATGGAAGGTGTGTAAAAACAAGGTTGAAAAGTTTTTTCAAGGTGTTTATAAAGAGATCAAAGGAATTTTTAGGTTCGTTTACCTCGAATCTTGGTTATAAATTTTATACTACCCGAATAGGAAATGGTTTATTATAGTTGTACCACCATCAGATGCTTTTAGTAAACACTTTAGTGTACTAGCCAATAATATATGATGTGTGCTCAAGAGAGTGGCTATTTGGGAATAAATTTATCTTGTAGGGAGGAGCGCTTTAATTCAAACTGATAGTCCAACTTATGCTTCCCAGCTTTAGGAACAAGTAACTGGAAGCGATCTATAATATTACAGCTAGTTCCATATTATTTACCATGTAAAACCCTTGTAGTATTTCAGAACAGAAAATGTGCGAGATCTAGGATTAACTTTCAAGCTAAATTTGGATTGGATCTCAATTTTGAATTCGGAAATTTTTAAATAAAAGTTTTGCACCACTTCTGCTTGATGAAATGATACAAGTTACAAGATAGAGATAAGAGCATGTATTGTGATGATATAGTTCGAGTAAATGCAGATGCTATATTTCAGCTTTTAAGTCTATTACATATGCTATATAATTATATTTATATTGTGGATTTACCTTTTGTATCGAATATGATATGAAGTATTTGCCAAACTTCAACTTATATATTTTTGGAAGTTAATAGCTGGTTTAAGAGCCTAATATATTTGTAGATTGTTACAAAGAAGCTTGTGGCTTATAATAAATTGGTTCGAACAAGTTTTGATTTGAACCAATTGCACATCTCATTGAGGACTTGTATTGAATGTATTTGTTTATAATCTGCAAAAAATAGTATACATTTATTAGTGGACGCTTTATACATGTGCTTGATTATAAATATGGTTGCTGTTAGCTAGCTTATTCATAAAATATTTTGCAAGCTATTGAACGTGTGCTTCTTTTAAATATTACTGGCTGTCAAACTATATAACTTACAAATATACATTGGTATGTCTGCCTTATGAAATATATGAGCAAATCGAAACAAATCTGCACTACTGATACCAAAATTAAATCTTTATTCCATGTCTATATGGTCTGGCCAATACTAAAGTTTCAAAAAGAGGTCCAATATTACAAAGCCCAGCTCAACTAATCCAGGTCGAGTTGGAACTGACCTTTCTGGCTATGTATGCGTATAACCGGTTTGCCCTTGACAGTTTTGGTATCCCTGGAATTGAAAGCCCATATAAAGTCGTTACCATTGTTACGTACATCCAATCTACGTCTAAACTCCCAATATCCGCATACCACCGATGCTCCCTGAGCGTGATGGATCATACATGAACTTTTCCGAGACTTCTGGATCGTCACTATCTATTATACGAGGGGGAACGTGATCCTCTGATCTGGCAAATACCATATTTAACTTGGACCCATCGAACCAACCTAGCTATAAATTTGAAAATTAAATTAGTGGAGGTCAATATTCAGATATTAAAGTACGTAGATATCGGCATCGTTCATATCTCTACCTACGCCGAAAGCTAAGTAGCTAAAAGTTAAAAGTTGGTGAGTTTAGATTGGATATGGTTGTATATAGTAGAAGTTACCCTGGGCCTTCCGGTGCCTGCATCCGGATTTTGTGGTAGTCCCCATCTCTCCGTACATTGAACATAATGCTTGGGAAGTTCGTTGGGATATATGTACCTGGCTCACTTGGATCTACAAGTCTAGGTTAATATAACATTTGCTATAAAGGAGCTTCACTTATGAATTGAGCAAGTGCCATAGAGGCCAATAGTAGTAAGGAATACTTGAACATTATATCCTACTTTACTTTAGGTTGAAAGATAAGTAAAAACAGGATCCTCATAAGCTTTGCCGTTCTTTATAAACGCTTTCAATACCTTCCTATTTGTATTTTCATAGTGTAAGAAGCTCGGTAGACCGAAGATTGATCTCAAGCTAAAACATGACGATTTGGAGATTGGAAACAACTGATAATCAGAATCTTCTATCGAAACTTCGTTGAATGGAGATTTTACAGATTTTGCAAATTATAAACTAGATTTGCAAAAGTACTTGCATTTTTACTGTAACAGTGGTTTTCACTTTTCTGAGCCAGCTCCATTTTACACAGTTCTCATATTTTAATACACACAAGCCTAAAAACCATATAAGTTCAGAGGTAGATCAATCCCATATTTGGAATTGGAACATATACCTTGAGAAACCTTGCTATAACGGATGTAAGGCCTGAAATGAATTTCATACTAAACAGATGCCTAGAAATTGACGATTTCCTAACGAAAATATGAACTGCTGCCTATTCTCAAAAACTAATCGGACTACTTATTTAGCAAATAAATATCAATAACTGCAAAATCCACAAGTAAACTATTAGATATGATAGAATTTCAAATAATCAGCTTTATTAGCAAAGCTATTGGTTTTGTTCGGAAAGCGCCAATTATGTAAAGTTAGTTCAGCTACCTATTAATATAGGATCGGTATTTCAATCATTATAATATAAGTGTCTCCCTTTATCAAACTTTACACTTTAAGACAATTTATCCTTGACATCCAACCTTACGAGGAAAATAGAGATTGTTGGGTCTATAAACTTTCTAAGAGTACGTGGATGACCTACCTTTATAGAATCTTCAGGTGTTGAAAAGACAAGATGTAACTACTTTTACAACTGACCACTTCTCTAGCACTTTTAAGATATCTATGACAGCCTAATAAAGATGATTACATTGATGAGATAAGGCAATGAATGTAATTATGGTTGTTTTGATAAAAATAAAAATATAGTTTACTGATAGATATTCTTTTGAAGGCTATTATATAAACGACGGCTCTTCTACAGACTTATCACTAGTAGATTCTAAGCTAACCTATTGTCAAAATATTTACAAGACTTGGAATTTAAATTTATCAATAAAAATAAATATTTGAATAGTGGTGCAAATAAATTTAGAACATAGTGATTCTAATTCGAAAAGTAGACAAAATATCAACATACAAAAATTTTATCAGATAAGCAAAATATTTAGCGACGAGGACACTACAAAATCTATCAATTACCTTTTACCCATCTCTTAATATGCTCGAGGTTACGAGTTTTAGCTTCAACAACGTAAGGTGAATCAAAACTGTTAGGTAACGACAGATCGGTAGCATGGGAAGCTCCTTTGATGATATAAGAAGGCATCGAAGGTGGGAGATTTGGAGCATCAGGTAATATAGATAGAGGAGTCCATGGGTCCAACTCACCGTTGGTAAAAACTATATCAGGGGAACCGAAGATGCTTCCCCATGAACCAGCCGTTGGTAAAGTCAATGTGTGGTCTAAATTTCTTGCCAAATAGGTCATCGCAGTAGATTTTATAATAGAAATCTAAAGTTGGGATTCGGGATCTAGCGGTTGGTTTAGGGGCTTGGGGAGATGCTTGCCAGTACCCGAATTCGGTACAGCATTGGTAGAGCCACTGTCTAGTTAGCTGCGTATTGTCGATGGCGGTACTTTTGTAAGAGCTGATATCGATATGTTGGGTACAAGTCTTAGCGCCCAATAATTTCTTGAAGTCGTTGGCAAAGTCGTTGATCTTTTCGGCTAAAGTTCCGTTGGATTTTATACCAGCACAGTAACTTTTGACGCTTTGAGGTAAATTGTTGTTATTATACTGGACTATGCCTGAGACCCAGAACAGTGCGTTGGCGAAGTACCGGTTGTCAACGTCCTGGCAGGTGAATTTAGATTTTAGATCGTTAATCTTTTTGATACTCCCTGAGGTTAAGGTCTTATCGATGAATTTAAAGATATCCAAGTAGTACTTTAAGCATGATTCACCACCATTCTGTAGTAGGGATTTTTGAACCTGTTGATCGTACTCATAGAAACTTTCTTTTGCTTGAACGGGAGCCGAGGAGGCGATGGCACCAGTGATGAGGTGGGGGTACTTGAAACGAGCCCAGGCTGCCAAGTTACCGGGGTAACTTCCACCGGCTACGATCCATTTGGTTTTGGGTCTGTGGTCGTCTTTTTGTCCAGGTAAGGGCACCTCCTTGACAAACTTGGCTAGATCGGCGAGGGCCTGTTGAGAGCTCAGGTATTTGAGGTTCTTGGTGGACCAATCTTCCTTGGGCTGGGACTTGCCGTAGTAGCGGTGCTCCAGACCGTAGACTACACCGTTCAATTGTTGGGCAGCCAAACTCAGGATGCTTCTGGAGGTCCAAAGTCCGTTGAGTTCACCTTCACCACCGATGAAAAGGAGTGCGGGACCTCCAGGTTTGTAGTAGAGGTCGTTGACAAAGTAACGCTGCTGGTACTTCTCATGTCTATCTTCACCATAGAAGTGGTTGACGGTTTGGTTGAACCACAATTCTTGAAACTCTGGGATATCAAGTTCAATTCTTGAACTGCGTGTATAGGAGTTCTGGTATAGTACATTGTCGTCCATCTTCAAGTTGGCAAACCCGGGGACAGATAAAATGCTGCCAGCTACCAAGGCTGTCGTTACCAAAATAAAGTTCTTCATCGTTAGAAGTTTTTACTTGTGATTCCAATCCAAGGCTTATATATTGTCAATTTTATGAATAATAAGCTAAAACTTATTCTATATTTATCTACCTAGAATATGCTATCGAGCTAATGGAGCCTATCGTTTTCTACATTGCAAGTAATGTTCGTAAGGGAATCCCTATGTTATTATTAAACTTCCAAATATACATCCCTCATGGTTATATGGTGCAATCACTTCACATCCGGCTAAACTGTTGTTCGAGTTAGTGAAATGTGAGTAGGTACCCCAAGTGAAGACAAACCACAGCCATATACTTCAGGGTCCCTAGTCTATTCTTTATATGAATTTCAGATGGTATAAGTTACTTTTCTCCACAGTAAATTATTTTCAGCAAACTAAAAGCAATATCGTTGTCTTTTAAAAGTAAAAGTCACTTTATTTCATATCCTATATGCTTTTTTAAAACTAAGTGCCAAAAACTCATTTGCAGTATAGAATTAGTACAGTTTATAATATGATTAAGAACACGTTTATCATATATATATTACCATTAATCTACTTTATATGCTCGAGGGTGTAAGTTCCAGCTTCAGTTACATAGGGGATATCCCAGTTGCCAGACAAGCATAAAGCATTTGTATGGGAAATCCTTTTGATAACGTAGGAGTATATCGAAGCTGAAGGGTTTGAGATATCAAGTAGGATAGATAAAGGAGTTCAAGACCCCAGTACCGTTGGTGAATACGATGTTCGAGATACGAAGATTCTTTCCCTTGTAGAAATTGTTGGTGTAGATGATATTTGATCAAGTCCAAGCAGCTAGGTTCCTAGCGTAGCTTCTACTAGTTACCACTCATTTGATGTTAGGTATAGCTCTGTTGGTCTATTTAGGTAAAAGCACCTGTTTGTTGAACTTTGTCAAGTTGGCAAGAGCTCGCTGCAAACTTAGGCACTTGAGATTAGCGGTAAACTATCTTTAGTTGGCTGAGATTTTCTACAGTAATGGTACTCTAAACCGTAGATGACATCGTTCAGCTGTTAGGTAGCCAAAGTTAAAGCGCTATATGGAATCTAATATTTGTTCAGTTCTTCCACCTTCGATGAAGAGAAATGTAAAACCATTCGATTTGTAGTACTGGTTATCTATGAAGTAGCACTGCTGGTAAGTTGAACTCTTTTTAGTAAAGTGGTCGATGATCTGGTTGAAATGTAGTTCCTGGATTTTCGGCTCGATCCTTGACTTGTGCTCACTCATTGCTCGGCACAATATGCTGGTGTCCATCTTCAGTTGGACTAACTCAGGCATGGCCAAGATATTACTTGTGATTAGACTTGCAGGTATTAACATAAAACTCTTGATCGATATCATTGATTTTTATCTAAGCTCGTAGTTTATATAATGTTAAATTTATAGATTATAGGGATATATGTCTTGCAAAAATGATATGCTATGGTACCAAATCAATTGATCGCTATATGTATTTCTTTGACATGTATTGATTTGCCACTGTGTCAGCTTGTCTTCATAAGATATAAAATTTCCTATAACTTAAGCCATGTATCGCTAATTCTGCATACTAAGTTTATCGTATAACCCATCTTATAGAACTACTGTTAGTTGTAGTTTGAATCTAGACTAAGGTAAAATTCAGTATAGCTGAGCAAGTTATTTATATAAAATTTTCTCAGTGTTACAAAGAATTCTTAAAAGCGAGCTACTATACTAGAATTAAGCAAAAAATTCACCAATATATTTGAATGCTATTATACTTCCAAACATGCACTTATTGATACTAAGAGAGTAGAAGGCTTATGACTATAAAATTACCAACTGGCTTGTTATAAAACGGATACCATTATTTGAGAAAGTTTCGAATCGAAAAGTATAATAAAAATGTACTCAAAGAATGAGTAGGTTAATATAATAATATTTTATTGCTGGCCATGCTGTTTGTATTTATTCTTATGATTCTTTTTGAGAATCACACTTATCTTAGCTCTTTCAAATTATATATACCTATAATGAATAGCACTTGAGATGTTAGCAAATAGACTGAGCTACCCAGCAGTCCCAAGTATTGCTCACCTTCTTTGGATAACGAGTACAAAAGTCTTATAAGACATTGGCTGGTTATACAAGGTTAAAGTATAGTTTAGAACTAATAACTTGAGGCTTGCAATTTCAATAAGCAAAGCTTATCAAATTGGACTACTGATCTGTACCTTTAGATATTCAAAATGATGTAAGCTTTCTATACTAAAAACTTTTCTGAATCTTTAGATTATTCCTTCCATAAACAAAACAGCTTATCAAAGCAGAAAGTTGAAGAAAGAGAAACCAATGTCTATACTATCATCTCCAAATCCAACAATAGAACCCGCAGTTGAGGAACACGAAATCAAGCAAGAAGTCGATATAAATGATACTGACACCTTAAAAAAGCTCTACTACATCCACCATTACCCATGTGACGACTTGAGCAAGCTACTGACAAAAGGCCAGGAGAATAAGCTCAAATTTAGAGAGTTTAGTTTCACTTTGAACCAAACTATCTATCTAAGATACCAATCTTTCCCAACTTACAGCAATTTTAAAGATAGATTGTTAAGATTGAATCCAGATAAGATAGATATTGGGGCCATTTATGATACTATTGTAAGCACTATTTATTCTATATTTGTTAATTCAGCTTTATTGATTTTTCTACTGTAGCCAAAGAAAGATAAACTAAATAACGTTAGCTTAAAACCGATAGGTAGAGAGTTAATCTTTGATATCGATTTAACTGACTACGATGAGATACGTACCTGCTGTTCGTAAGTTTTATTTCATCTTATTTTTGAATTGACTGTTTGAATAGTGGTACAAATGTGTGCAACCTATGTTTTCAGTTCCTAACCCTTGCAATTAAAGTTATCGATCAAGTTTTAAGAGGTAAGTAGTTTAAAAGATCATTATATTTATATCCTATTTCCAGTTGACTTTGATTTTAAACATATACTGTGGCTATTCTCTGGTAGGCGAGGAGTGCATTGCTGGGTATTCGATACAAAAGTTCAGGAGCTAAGTCCCGAAGCTCGTATAGCCATACTGAGGTACCTCGACTGGCTATCCCCGGCTTCCAACAATACCAAAAAGATGAATCTGGGTCAAGTTTTGCATCCAAGTTTAAATCGAAGTTTGGAACTGGTGGACCAGTACTTTGAGAACTTGCTAAAGGATAATCAAATCTTCAAGGACAGCGAACTCAAAAATAACGCGGTCAATAACTTCCTGGATAAGGAATCCATTTATAAAGTGGAAAATATGATTGACGAGTTCGTCAAGATCAACGGTATTGAGCAACTTAATAATAGCATCATCTGGAACTTTATCAATACCGTCATCAACACCAAGGTAGCTAGTTTGAAAAAGGTGAAGGCTAGGCAAAGCTACGCCCTCAGTCATCTGCTACGCGACTTTAAGTTTTATGTCTTGGCACCCCGCCTCGATTCCAACGTGTCTATTGGACTTAACCATCTGCTCAAGGCACCTTTTTGTATACACCCTTCATCCCGTAAGCTATAACTATTTCAATTACTTTACTAATCGAAGCGATATAGGTAAAATAAGCATCCCAATTGATATCCAGAGATTGGAGGAGTTTGATGTCGACCAAGTACCTACTGACTACCAAGTTGTCTCTTCCAACGGACAGATCTTAAAGCCTTATCTCAAATTCTTCAAGGAGTTTGTAGATAGAACTTGTAGGGAGTTCAAAATGGAGAGTGGGGCCGATCTACAGTTTTAAAGTTTGCGGCGTTCAAATGGTAATCTACAATAAAATTATACATAGTTTAATAGGAAACTGTACAAATATGTATTATAAAAACAAAGCTAAAGATTTTCATCATGAGTTGCTTGGGATTCTCTATTATTTGCAATTTTACTTTAAGCTATATATATTTTCAAACATAACTATATTTCCATCATCACTACTGATTCTCCATCTATTAACTCTAACCTCCCTCATTGATTATCATATGTTCCAAGTATCTTGAAAGAGTCCACATGCTTACTCACGAGCTGCATTTGTTTTGTCAGCTACCTCCTTGGGCTTTGCTTTTCATCAGGCACATTCCCAAAGTATTCCTTTCTATGGAACCTTTTTCCGAGGTAGTAGACCACTTGTGGCAGTTTAAGATTGCCCAACTTCAAGCTACTTTAACATATTAAAAATATTATCCAAGAGGTATTTAGCTAGCGCATCGGTTTACTTTAAGTATATACTACTTTAAAAAATATTTTTATTAGTTTATAGTATATATTAAAGGTATCATTGTTGAAAATATAGACTAAGTTCAAGTAGCCATATAATTCAATTTAGAATCAATGTTTATTTTAACTATAAAATAATCGATCTAATCGAAAACTTGTACTACCAATTCAAAAAGTGTGCCGATTTGAAAATATGTGTACTAATTTATGGAAAGAACAGAAGCTCATAAAATAATAGCTGCTTTAGGACAGGAAAATGAAGGAAAATTCAGCGTAATATATGAACTATATAATGTATATGTATACATATAATTTATATTAGCTACTATAAGAACTCTTATAACTATATTTCCAAGTTAAAGCTTAACACTCAAAACTCTTAGCTTTGCTACTTCTCAAAGGGTTTAACATATTAATCTTGGACTTTAAATGCATACTCCAAAAAATACATGCCTATATGTAAAAAATATATAGCTAAAAGCCAAGAGTAATTTCATAACTACCTTATCGAATTTGAATTGTTATAAAACGAAAAACGTTATAGCTATTAACATATCATGAAACAGAACTTACTAAATATACTTTAATTAAAAATTCACATACTTTTAATCACCATGGTGCCATCTTACAACTTTTAATTAACAGAATAAATTATCTGATTTTAATTAAAAAGGTTAATTTAAGCCTGGGCAGTGGGGGCAACTTTCTTGCCATCCTATTTACAATAAGCCAACGAAGCCAACTAAAAAGTTACCTTGAAACGAGGTCTTTGAGGAGGGGCACGGTTGCGACGGTCGACTCTGGAACGGACACGGACGATTCTGGAGTGGATGGCGCAGGAGATGCAGTAAGCCAACTTAACGTAGAGCTTGGGGATGGCGTAGGAGTCATAGACCGAGGCTTCGGCCAAATCACCCTGGGCGGCGGTCTCGACCATGTTACGGATGGTGAAACGCTTAATGGCTTTGTCCTAGTGGTACTAAAATTCAGTTTCAAAAAGCAGAAAATAAAAATAAAGTTTACCTTGGGGACGCAGCGGGCACAGTTGGTGCAGCGGACGGGCTTAACGTGACCACGTCCCTGCTTGTTACGTCCGTTGTTTCTACGCTTGAAGGGCTAATACAAATAATTTAATTTTTGCTCTAATTGCTAGTTGATGAGTTGGCATCCATCATAAAAAAGCTGGAAACTAGGGTTGGAAGCTCCAAAATCGTAAATTCAATATAATGTAATCTAAAAGTTGTTTGACGTACCATCTTGCTTAATCAAAAGATTATCAGAAGGAAAGGAGGCATCAATATTCATACTCTATAAGATTTTTTGGTCGACTATTTGCCCTATTTTTCTTGTACTTTGAACCTTTAGTCAGCTAATCAAACGTATTTATGGTTCTTTAGATTTGCAAATTTCAGCATATAAAATTTACAAGTCAGCCTACAATTGCCACAATTTTGCAGTCTAAATTTCTATTTGTTTTATTATGAAGGCGGTATCTTTCAGAAAAGTAAAATACTCTATTTGGCTGAAGTTGATACCAACTGATAGATCACACATTCGTTCTCTATGAGAATTTAATACTAGTATATATGCAATAGATGAGACGGAAGTGTAATTAAAGTATATATATAAGTCTAAGAACCTTTCATAAATATAAAGTAGAGTGTCCCTATTGGAAAGAATAACAAGTAATAGAAGAAAATACTATGATAAGCTATAAAGTAGAAATAAATTGATATATATGTTTTTTGATATTATTTTACTATAGTTTTAGTAATGAAACGTTGCACAGATAGATGATATTGGCCTTCCAATAAATTAAACAGCAGCTATCGATAGCAAGCATATCACTCACTTTAATACAAAGGATATATATTCATAAATTTCGTACATCCAAGTAAATAGCTAATATATTTTTGTTTTATTCTTAACATAAGTAGCTTACACATGAACATTCCTTACAGCTTTAAGTGAAAGCTGTTGTTGACGACAATAAAGAGTCTTTATTTACTACATTAATACAGATTCAACTTACAACCTACAACATCTAGTATATAGGTTAGGTTATACAATAGATCCATAATGTGGCAATAAGTAAAAGCAATCTGACATTTCTTTAAAAGGGATTTTGTCAAAGAAATGCATATAGCGATCAATTGATTTGGTACCATAGCATATCATTTTTGCAAGACATATATCCCTATAATCTATAAATTTAACATTATATAAACTACGAGCTTAGATAAAAATCAATGATATCGATCAAGAGTTTTATGTTAATACCTGCAAGTCTAATCACAAGTAATATCTTGGCCATGCCTGAGTTAGTCCAACTGAAGATGGACACCAGCATATTGTGCCGAGCAATGAGTGAGCACAAGTCAAGGATCGAGCCGAAAATCCAGGAACTACATTTCAACCAGATCATCGACCACTTTACTAAAAAGAGTCCAACTTACCAGCAGTGCTACTTCATAGATAACCAGTACTACAAATCGAATGGTTTTACATTTCTCTTCATCGAAGGTGGAAGAACTGAACAAATATTAGATTCCATATAGCGCTTTAACTTTGGCTACCTAACAGCTGAACGATGTCATCTACGGTTTAGAGTACCATTACTGTAGAAAATCTCAGCCAACTAAAGATAGTTTACCGCTAATCTCAAGTGCCTAAGTTTGCAGCGAGCTCTTGCCAACTTGACAAAGTTCAACAAACAGGTGCTTTTACCTAAATAGACCAACAGAGCTATACCTAACATCAAATGAGTGGTAACTAGTAGAAGCTACGCTAGGAACCTAGCTGCTTGGACTTGATCAAATATCATCTACACCAACAATTTCTACAAGGGAAAGAATCTTCGTATCTCGAACATCGTATTCACCAACGGTACTGGGGTCTTGAACTCCTTTATCTATCCTACTTGATATCTCAAACCCTTCAGCTTCGATATACTCCTACGTTATCAAAAGGATTTCCCATACAAATGCTTTATGCTTGTCTGGCAACTGGGATATCCCCTATGTAACTGAAGCTGGAACTTACACCCTCGAGCATATAAAGTAGATTAATGGTAATATATATATATGATAAACGTGTTCTTAATCATATTATAAACTGTACTAATTCTACATATCCAATAAAGCTCACTAATAACTATTCTTTTAGCCATCATTTTTTGAAAATTATGAACTATATATATTTGTATTTGAAGAATTCTTATATAAATAAAACGCTCAACGTAACTTGGTATGACATTTTATCAAGTAAATTTTGCTAAAATATAAGTTGATATAACTTTTGAAGCTGCTTTAATGAAGCTAAGTATAGTATCCTGGCGAAAAATATGATCTCAAATGGAAGTTAAAGATATACTAGATATAAAGCTTTAGTACCTAGTTACCTTTAGCCTTCAAATTTATCAACAAGCTATACTTTTAGTAGTTCAATTTACCTAAATATACGATACTCACCTTTCAATAAACTAGCTAGTTATTTTATCACTCACATGAATATCAACAAGTATTAAAAATTTGCAAGAGTAAGTATATTACAATGGTATTTATAATATATATATATTATTTCTAGTAAGCTAGATCATCTAATAGTGTAATTTTTTGTTGCAAGAATTTATATTTGCCTTAAATTTAGTAGTAATATATATGAAATGGAGCTATCTAACAAGTAAACGTGAAACTGAAAAGTAACTATTGTCAATGGAGTCATTTAAATGAATAAGAGTAAAAATAGAAACAGGTATTTAGGCAGTTAATTATAAATATCTAAATCGTGGGAAAGTCAATGTCCGGCCCAGCCCAGTGTAAAAGACAAATGAGAGTGGGGGTAGATCAAAAGTATCGTAAATTTCGAAAAATATAAAAGTGAAGGGGGTATCTCCAGGAATAGATTGAGATAGAACGGAGTGAAATGAAGCGTTATGAAGGAATGGGGCATTAACAAAATTTGAAAATATCTAATTTAAATTTTCCATGGAGAGGTTAGATCGTGATTAGTGATTTAAGGTAGTAAAGGTCAAGCTAAATTTTAGAAGGATCCCGGCCTTTTAAAGTTAAGAGGATCCGATTCAGTAGCCAACTAGGCACCGAGTAGCGCTTTAAGTGGCTTAGGAGTTGTCTTGTCGTTGAGATGCACCAAGTTGAATCTAAGTCCATTCATCAACGGTTGTTCATTCATAGCGCCACTGAACGATTGGATGGCTTTGACTATATGTCGTAACTAAAATATATTTAGAAGTTGGAAATAGGGATTAAATTTACATCTATCAGAGAAGTCTTAACAAAAACACCATCTTGGCTAAATCGATCGTACAGTACGGTACAGGTTACCATAGTCCTAAGCATCTCATCCCTCGTAACCGGTGTAGTGAACCGTTGCTTCATCAAGCCGTGGTAGCAACCTCCAGCTAAACTGGAAAGTAGCTTGGTCAAGTTGGATTTGTTCTGAGGTCTCTGAAAAAAAGTTAGTTGAAGCCTAGTTGGCTGCAATACCTCAGTAGCGAACCTAGCTATGACTTCCGACGTTGATTTGAATAGAGGGGTGTGGTGGGCATAGAACAAAGACATGTGGTTGGCTTCCTCATCACTTACGATGGCTTCGTTCATCAAACTCTTTTAAAATAAGTACATCGCAATTTTATATCAAACAAACTACCTTATCCATCATCTTGAACTTACTGATGGAACGACGATAGTAGGAAAAGTCATTTTGGATGTCGGAATTGCCCATCTATTTACAAAAATTAGTTCAATTATTCCAATAAAAAGTACCTTAATCTGGTCGAATTCGAAGATGAAACTCAAAGTTTTAGAGAAAAGTTTAGTTATAGCTTGATTAGATTCCAAAGTTAGAGTGGCGTTGCTGCCTGAGCATAAAAAATCGAGAAGTTTGGGTAGGTAGTCCTCTATATTTATGGTTACTAAAAGACTTCAATGTTTATAAAGGTTACCGACGACGTGGCTGTACTTGAAAAGTTTCACCGATATGGATATACAGGGCTGTAAAGCGGTCCAAACTTGGACGTTGTTCTCCTCGGTGGGGTTTGATATAGCCTAAATTTGTAAGTATAATTTACGTGCCCAATAAGTACCTGCCGGATATCTTCACTACACCCTTTGTAGCTACGGAACTGGGATAAAAAGTCATCCATAGGTAGTTGAAGACCGGATATCGTATCGTAAAGTTGCTTTTCATTGTTGTTGGGTTTGCATTCTAGCCTTTATAAGTTTTATTTATAAAGTAGTTTAGTTTACCTTCAAAGTTAATTTTGATGTCGGTTAGTACGTTTTCATGTTGACTTTCCTTGGACTTTAGCGATGAAAATAAGGCGCCCATAACTTAAAACTGACAACTTGAACAATAGAAGAGTAGAAAAGATTAGGTAAAGATAAGGTTATAGATGTAGGAACTTAGAAGGACGGAAATCCAATTCACACGCCTTTGTTATTTGATTTCCTTGCTTTCTCCAGAAACATTTTGTTTTCGAAGGCATTTCACCTTGATGCTAATTAACATAACTAATCTGGCCAATAGCATTCTAAAATGGAAGCCAAATTAAATACTCGGGTTAATGGAAAATTGAAAAGCAATCTATTTATAAAGAATAACTTGCAGCTGTCCAAGTTTATTTCAAATTTTAAAGGGTCTTCATATTGCTGCCAATACCTCTTGATTGGATAGGTTTGATAGGCTCGTAGCACAATAGAGTTTACCTATCTAACGGGTGGGAGAGTATTTGAAACGTGGGTTGAGGTAGCGTAAAAAGGCCTAAGCCGATATTACCTTATAGCGGCTATCCAATATGCTTCACTAAAACTAAAAGTTGGAGTTCTTAGGGGTATAGTATGACTGTTTAAAAGTTGGCATAGTAATTCTAGCCAACATTGTATGCTTTAAAGCTTTTAAATATACGATCTTAAATTAAATTAAATTAATTAGGGACACAGCCGTACCTACTAGTTGTAGTTGTAAGTATGGTGAAAACTATAAAGCTGTGTAACGACTAAAGGCAATATAGGATAAACCCACTGGTAATATATTGCCAACCATCTATAGAACTTCGATTTCATTAAAGGACTAATTAGTAACTAAACTAATCTATGTACATCGTTATTTCATTACATATAGAGCTCTAGCAAAGCTTTTTAATGAAGGGTGGCATGTATACTGGACAAGGAAAGAATTCATCATTTTTATCAAAACTCCTATCTAGCTTAAAAGAATAATGAGAGTTTATTCTTTTGAACGTTAGTCTGAGATCAAATAGTGTGGTTCTCTGGAAAACATAACGTTGTTTGATTTGCTGGAAAACTGATCTATTCAATACGTAAGCAGATTCTTTTGGTGAGATGCAAAATTGCTTCGTCAGCCAGAATCCTTCAAGATTAGCAACAGCAATAGTTATAAAGGCATAAATACTCTCAGCATTCAGTTTATTTCCAGAGCCAAGAGATGGGCGTTAAATTCGATATCCTACCCGACCTTATAATTGAAGAGGTTGTTGACTATTTGGAAAAGAGCGACTGGTTTAAGTTAAGACTCTGTAGCAAACGGATCAATGATGCATTAATAGCCAGGATCTGCAAAACAGTAGCTACATGGAACTTAAGATTGCACGACGAAAATAATATGGAGAGGTTTATACATCTAGCTCACAAATATGGTAAATTTATGAAGGTGGTAGATTATTCTAAGATGCCCAAATTTTTCGATTTTCACCACCTTTTCCCCAACCTGGATCGATTTGAAATGAAGCGCAACAAAAATTATACCGATATTTATCATTCTATGAGTATGATGAAAGTAAAGTTAAAGAGCTTTAAATTGGATCTTTTGCAGCCTTTTCCTACTGAAATGCAACTAAAATCTATCTTTAGCAATCTCAATCATTTTCAACTAATCGTAGGCAACTACACGTTGGAAGATAACGGCCTACTGGAGTGGTTAAAGCTGTCCAATCGTTTCATTATGCCTAAGCTCAAGTCGTTGAGCTTATGGGTGAAGAACGGTACAGTAAGCAGTTTTGGGGTGTTGGCTAGCTTTAGCACACCACAGCTTCGATCATTAAGCTTCACCATCCACCGAGCTAACCAACAAACTCTAACTGAAATCAATTTGAACTTCCCTAATCTAAAAGCACTGAGTCTGGTGATCAATTACTGCGAATTCAATTCCGATTTCACCTCAACCAGCTTTCCGAATTTGAAGGAGTTAAGCCTCGACTTTCGTTTCCGACCCGATTACATCTACAGATTTCCGCTAGGTTACTTCCCAAATCTGCAAACTTTAACTTTTGTATTGAAAAATCTAAGCTATTTGGATGATTACAAACATTTTGTCAAATATATCTTCCCCGAGCTAGTTAGCTTAACTTCGGTTGTAGGTTCTATATCCTTTGAAATTGCCCAGAAGCTTCAGAACCTCAAATCCGTCAGCTTATACCTACATAGCACTTTTGACAACCAATCGATGGGTACCTTACTCGCCTTACCTCATTTAGCCCAAGTTACCTTTAGAGGATTTATCGAAGATAAGCTCTTTCAGCATATCGACGTTACCAGCCCAATCGTCCAACTAGTTTTTTACGGCCAGATTTACCTAGGACCTAATTTTACCAAACTAATGCGATTCAATCTACCAAGACTCTTTTACTTTTATTCTTGTCCCAACGAATGGAGAGTGCTTTTCGGAAACGACTTCTTTTGGGAACGAGGTACCACTAACAACTTGAACGTGCAGTTTGTCAAAATTTCCAGATCTGAAGTTGGGTTCGCTAGATGGATCCAGACGCTTTCACCCGACGTTGTAATTCGTCATTATTTATAAGCAGTGTAGAAATAAGATTACCTTATCAAAACTATAGGATAAGTCAATGCTACACAAGCTACTTTATACATGAGCAATATCTTTCATTTGATCTGTCACTTATCATATATTGAAACATCCACCTTCTTTACTCTACTGCTTGCATCCCATTACCTTTACCTCAAGCTAACTTGGCATATTCATTTTCCCTCGGTAAGCTCTACTTTTTACTCCTTGGAAATCATCATCTCGAATATCCTATTCGAAAAGTTTGACGAAGGTAAAGGGCTACTTTGAATTCACCTAAACTACGCATCTCGCTACAGCTATCACTTAAACTCAAATTCTCAGCATTCTAAGTTTATCGTACGGTATTTAATGCCAACTTACCCATTGATGTTCCAAATTTCTGTTTCAACCGACAATTTTGTAGGAGGTAGGTGATCAGAGAATTAATGTTATGTTTAGATAGCCTTACAAAGTCTTGGATGTCAGAGTACCAACCCCTCCACTTGAAACCCTTTAGCTATTCAAAAACCCACATCACTTTACACTTCAAGCTTCTTTTGTATGTTAACTAACGCTAAAGCAAGATGGGATGGTATATAACTACTACAGCGTACGATACAGAAAATATATAATTACCTATCAAATGATAAACATTTATTTGTAATTTTACTTTGTATTTATATACATTATTAACTTATAAACATGTCCAAAAAGCCACTGCGGTCAAAATATCTTTTCAATAAACTTGAGAGTTTATCCATGCCTTGAAAACGAAACCATGTTTGCTATAAACTATCAAGTACCAACTACCTGTATAACTTATTGACAAAATGTGACATGCTTATTCTGGGAAATCAGTATCTGCAAAATCTATATTACAAAAATCAATTGACTACTTTTAATATTTCCTTGGCAAAATGTGAATTGATATTTATACTAAGAATGGAGGTCTCAATTTAAAACATAGATGGTGCTAATGAAGGCGAGTAGGCTTCGTTACCAAATAGAATTAGATTTGATAGAGCCTATCTAGTAAGGGAAATGTGGTCGAAATTGTTAATTTTTATAAGAATGCTAATGTCAGAGAAGGCTATCATTTACCACATAAAACAAAGGTGGAAAGAATTGTTACTTGATAAACAGTACTGACAAAGTTGCTTTTGTATAAGGAAACCAATAGATCTTGCAAGTGTAATCACATTTGATAACTGAAACATATACGCATCGACTTTAAGTATATAATTTATGGGAAATGATACATCAAGCAAAAGTTTGATAAATATTTACTAAAAATATACATTATTGACTCTATCTCAAAATAAGTTTATCCAAGTACCTCGCTCAAGTACTTTGGTGTGATTTCTCAACTGATTCACAATAGGACTTTGGCAAGTAATCCATCTACTTTACGAGCGTACAAAGTTTACTATAAAGTATCCTAATAAGAACTGCTGGATTACTTACTAAAGTGTTTAAATTTTTATAGTAACTTTGAATTTTAGTTTTAAAATTTTCAAAAGCAGCACCAGTTTGTTTAGTCAAGTTTACATAGGCTTGGAAGGTGTACAAAAGGTGGCAGAATCCAAAATTTAAAGTGCTAAAGCAAAACGAAGATGGTAATTTGGCTAGTACTAATAACTTTTGCAATGTTTTTCAGATGTATCCTCCTCCACCGCTTTTGATCTATAATAGTCTAGATTCAACTTCATTCCAGCTCTCAAGAGCAAACGGCCTCAGTACAACATCCAAGCTAAAACTTCTCGCCTCTCTCTAAATCCAAGCACCAGCTACAGTGTTAACCATATTCAAGCCTTATTTAAAAAGGATAAAAAGATTCTGAGCTATCGAAGGCTTTTGGGATATATATCATCTGCGTTTAGCTCAGCTGCCGAAATTATATTTACGACCACAAGTAGGCCTTCGATTCAAATATTAATACCTGTGTTCCTAGACAGCCACAGAAGCAAGCTGTATTCCAGGTGCAAACATCTCTATTATATAGCAGCTAAGTAGAGACACGGCGTCAGCTACCTTAAATTTCGAAGGCGGCATCTTCCAACCCCAAAGCGCCAAGCTTCATCACCTTTTTTGGAACTCAGACCAATTTTAGAAGTTTGGACTCCAGAATCTAAACTCAGTCTCCTCTAGCTTGCAGGATCTCCTTCATCGTCTACCTACCGAAATCAGCTCAAAGGGTTAAGTAATAAATTTACATCTACTAAAATTTTTAGTGTCCATTTTAAAACTTTGGATTGCCATTATCAAAGGTAAGTTCTATCAACTTCCAGTTTAAAAAATGTATAAATTTGAAAATCGTGCAACTTACTACGGGATGTATTTACTTGTAAAGATGATACACTTGCTGGGAACTTAGTAAAAGTATTAGGATGCCTAAAGTCCCACTAGCTAAATATCATATAATTTCCTAACTATAAACCTTGAATTATGGTTTTCCATCTGCACTTTACATTTAAATGTAGTACTTGAGTTGGAAGAGGCATATCACTTGTCTTGGTGCCACTTAATGTACAGTTTTGATTTAGAGCATCCAAAGCTGCAAGGTTTTAAAAGTAATACTTATAGTGAATGCCATATTTCGTTATAAAGCATCTTTATATTGATATCTACATGTACTTTTACAGAATGCCTTTAGATCAAATCTTCTTTACAGTCTCCTATCGCTAAAGCAAAATATATATAGAAAATATACAAAGATTTATTATTACTCCATCATTAGTAACTCACAGAACTTATCCAACCTAGCTTGATTCTGCAACACTAACTTATCACCCATCTCCTTCAAGAACTGCATGTTCTTCTCCGAGCTGTCGTCGATATTGACGTTGTCACTTGGCAAGGAAATTTGGAATCGGAAATGATTCTCTTTAGCGATGACCTGTTCAATTTGGTAGTTGACTGTTAGCATGCTGCCATTTATAAGCGAGTTGGGGAAGAAGGTGGCCCAGTTTAAGCCACCCCACTTGGATGAAGCTTCGAAGGTAACACCGATGTCTCCGTTACCGCACCCTAGGCTGAGGACTATGATATTCTCACATGGCTCATTGTAAACTTTAATGGCATCAGCTACGGCGCATAATGCAGGACAGTTGGCGGTCAAAGCACCATCTACAAAACATCGGTAGCCTAGTTCATACTTGGAGTCCATATTAGGGACTTTGCACGGTTTAAAAAAGGTGGGAGCAGCTGACGTAGCATCCAAAACATCCACCAACTTGAAGTTATAAGAGACATCTTGACGTGCTAGTGTGGATTTAAAGAAGTAAGGCGTGCCTTCTCGGATATCGAAGGTAGGCACGATGACGTCGGTCAAGCAGTCGTTTAAAGTGAGGTCTTTGGCGTAACTGTCGATGACATTACGTTTGGAAGTTGTAGAGTACCTAGCACTTGCCAACCCCCACAGAGTACCGACCTTGCGGAGAATGGAGGTCGTGAAGATCTTGGGGCATTCTTTGAGGTACAGATTTAAAGTATCGCCGGTGTTGTACTTTGGTTTTGGAGTAGTATCCTGTTCCTCTGCTCCTTCTTTTTCTTTGTTTTTTGATTTTGAATCTTGACCTTCAGGTACCGTCAAGATTAAACCCAGTAAAGCTCCAGTCGACGTCCCGGCAACCAAGTTAAAGTTCTCACATATGGGTCTCTGGGTCTTCTTCTCGATGTAATTGAGTACTATGGAGGGGATTATACCACGGACACCACCTCCATCTATGGATAGGATGCTAAAATATTTGCCTTTGCGTCGCACGTAGGGTCTAGCTTGAACTGGCTGACATTCTTTGGATTCGAATTTGCTGTTGGATTTCTTGTGGCTCATCGATTCTTATTTTTTGTAGAGATGGGAGGGTGCAAATGTCAGTTTATATAGTATTTTTAATTAACCTTGTCTTACCCCTTTAACACTCTAGTCATGTTATCCTCCATTATAATGGTTTTGGCGTAGTACAATCCCTTTAACAAAGGGTTTTGTATTGTCTTGCTTCGTGACACGGATGCTTGATTCCCACAGTAAATGACTTAGTTTTACTGTTGAATAACCCTTACTAATACTGGTTATGGTGTTAATTGGTGTAATGAGAAACTTGATTCAACTAACCATAATTGAACCGTCTTCCATTTAGCTTGACTTGTATAAAATTTAAACTGGATCATGTCTTGACAGCTTTGTACTTGGACCTGTGGAGATGTTTCTATTTTGAAGTGTTGAGAGGGTTAATCGATGTTATGAAGGGATTCACTATTAATTAGTCATATATAGGTTTCAGAATATTTTGAAACCTATCACATATAGTTGACTGTTAATCTGAAGTTCGCTGATAGAGATGAAGGGTTTGAGATTTAAGGAGCCGATGTACATTAAAAATTTTCAATATAGAAACTTTGTTTTGCAGATGAGTAGTTCTCGAGCTATTGTTTTATAGCCACGTTCTTCAGATGGTGGTGATTGAAAATTTTGACAAAGGGATGTAAGTTGATAGGCTTGTTTGGATGCTGGCGATTCTAGGATTTTATATAAAGGTTGACAACTTCAACTTTGGGCTAAAAGGTGCTTTGCTTCAAAGCTGGAACTTAAACTTTAGTGATGTATTATACTTTCAACTTATCAAAAATTTACTTTTTATGAAGACAAAGAATATAAACTCGCTTTACTAAAATGAAATCGGGTTTGGAATGGTTTCAATTTTAGCTTCCGCTTTGAGCAACGCCTACTAGAGCTAGACATTAGTTGGCTTCTTTTTTCGGAAATATAGACTCGTAATTACCCAGATCAGTGTAAAATTGCAAGTAGTAAGCTTAATAGGGATATAAGTAAAGAATACAAAAATATGCGAGCTAAAATCCGAGGAGACAGCCATCAAGGAGAATTTAAAGGCCACAAGAGAGAGATCTTGTCTGGGATCTCTCTAAAAAGAGACCATAGACGACAGCTACAGGATTTGAACCTATGCGGGCAGAGCCCATCAGATTTCGAGTCTGACTCCTTAACCACTCGGACAAACTGCCTTGTAACATTAGCCAGTCTCTTTAATTCCAAATTTAATGCACTACAGCTTAAGCTTTACCCTTGGCTACGACGCATTTGATTTGGAATTTGAAAATTCACCTCTTATTAGATATTTCGATTACTTAGACTTAATAAATATTCTAAATAAAATCTATAGTTGTACCTAAAAATTAAGGCTACCAAAGAGCTTCCTCTGCGTAAATAGATAGCATACTCTTCCACTATCCACTTTGTAACTTCTAAAGTTGTAGGAAAAGTCAACCAAAAAGTCGACAAAACCAACAAAGTTCTTGAAGATTGAACCACCAAAAAATTTCAAAAAGCGTAGCCTTTCAACTAAGCTTCAGCAAAACTTGAATATCGAAACGAGTTATCAAAACTTTGCAGTTTTTCAACAACTGTATAAATAGAATATAGAGAATAGAAATTAATGATAGGGTCCAATTTAATAGCTAGAACTCACTTGTATAGACATAAGCATAGACACTTCAGTACCAACCTAAGATTAAATATGATAGTACAGGCCCATGTAGTAAGTGGCAAAGTTGGTAACGAGACCAACCCCAGTTTAATAATACATTTCGATAGCGGTAGGTACATGTTCAACTGTGGTGAAACTACCCAACGCATGTGCTTCCAGAGCAGTTACAAATTAGCTAAGCTTCAAGCCATCTTTTTAACGAAGAATAAATGGAGCAATTTAGGTGGACTTCCAGGTAGCTTATCTTTATTATGATTTATGTTGACCTATCTAGGCTGTATCTTGACGGGTGCCGGTGGTGGTAAAAGAGAGTATACACTAATGGGGCCACCAAACTTGGCCCATGCTTTAGCCTCCACCAAAAGCTTTATCGGGCGGCCTGGTGTGAGCTTGGATATTATTGAGACGTACAAGGATCAGCTTACTTACAAAGACGACAACATTTCTGTAACTGCGATACCTATCCTACCTACCTCAACTTACGATCAAAACTACTTGGACGAGCTAGATAGTAAGTTAACTTTGAACGACAAGTATTTAGATGAGAAGTTGGAGTTAATTTCCCAAGTGTTCGACAGCAGTGAAGCTAGTCGAATTTTACCGCTGAGCCAAAACCAAACGCTGCAGCAGATCTACGACCCCACTATCAAGTTCCCCAAACGCAGTAGGTTGAAGCAGATCACTAGCCGACTTATTGACACCAACTTGCCAACAACTGAACCTATACCAGTCATCAATGCATACCTATGTCAAGCCAAAGACATCCCCGGTAAGTTCAATTTAAAGAACGCCTTGGCACTAGGTCTCAAGCCCGGCGCTATCTTCAAGGAATTGCAAGCTGGCAACAAGGTGCAGAATCCTGCTGGTGAGTGGATCTTGCCCGAACAGTGTGTCGACAAGGGACGACCTGGTAAGCAGGTTTTGATAGTGGACTGTCCCAATGTCGACTATGTTAAAGCCCTAATCAACAACCAAACCATTCATCAAGCTGCAAAAACTGTAAGTATGGTATTCCATATGGTAGGAGACGATGTCATCCAAGATGCATGTTATCAGAAGTTTATCACTCAATTCAACTCCGAGTGCCAGCATCTCGTTGCCAACAAGGCAACAACCTCCAATTTCATCAACTTCCCTCGCATTGCCAAGCTGCAACAGGCCATGAAGCTGATGCGCAAGGATATCTTCTCCATCCCGTTCTATGACGTAGCCCCTAAACACCAACTTCCCAACCTTGGGCTTGATGTCAAGCTCAACGTAGCTTTACCTAGGCAAATATTTTCCATCGAGCCCAAGTGTAAGTTGGAGGAGACGCCAAAAGATGTCTGTTTAAAAGTTTGGTCGGACCCCCAACATCCCGTCCAGAAGTTTGAGAAGCAGCTGTACAAGCAACTTGGCGAAAGATTCAAGTCAGCGGTCGCTAAAGATAATGAAGTAACCCCCGATTACACTGGAAAGACTTTGGTATGCACGTTGGGTACTGGATCTTCCATCCCTTCGTTAACGCGGAACGTAAGTGCCAATTTGGTACGCATGGCCGATGGAACCTTTGCCCTTTTGGATGTAGGAGAGGGCACCTTAGCCCAGCTGCATAGACTCCTCGGTGATTCACCCCAAGCCCACTTCAAGTTGGGTGTCGACTTCAACACCTTCCTCGACAACTTGACCTTGATCTACATATCACACCCCCATGCCGACCACCACCTAGGTCTCATCTCTATATTACAAGCTATCGACAACTTGCCCAATCGTGCCAATAGACCGCGGTATCTAGTTGCCCCCAGCCTCATACACCAGTTTTTGACTGACTTTGGCAGCGTCGAACGTACCGGTGTCGAAAATTTCAAGACCATCAACAACTTTGAACTGGTAGATAACTCCAATGTCACGGCGGGCTCCAAATCCAAGACACGTAAGTTGGAGTTACTGGAGCAGTTGAATTTGAAAGATATCGCTACCTGCCGCGTCAATCACTGCCAGCAATCCTTTGGTGTCAAGATTGTGCAATCGAACGGGCATTCTCTAGTATACTCAGGCGACTGTAGACCTAGTGAGAGTCTCATTCAGATGGGCAAGGGGTGTGATCTTTTGATACATGAGGCTACCATGGATGACGATTTGATTGCTGATGCCAAAGCTAAAAAACATTCGACCCACTCCGAGGCTTTGCAAGTAGCTTTTGAAATGGATGCGAAGTTGACTTTGTTGACCCATTTCTCGCAACGATACGTTGGCTTTGGAGGGTTAAGTACAAGTGATAAGAAAAATGTTGCTTTCGGATTTGATTTAGCAGTCTACGATGTTACAGAAGGCAGTCAGGACTTCCAAGGATTTGATTCCATTTTAAAATTATCGGAGCCTATCGAGCAGGTACTGAGTTTCCATGAAGATGGGTTATTGGAGGATTAAGGAGTTTTGGATTTATTTAATAAAAGTTGGGTTATTTGGAAGATTGATGGTAGCTTGAAAATGAAGTTTTGTTGAACAAAATTTTATTTGAATTTTATGCTGGAGATATGGTCTTTTCAAGGTTGGATTGGGTATCTATCTACAGGTAGTAAGTTAGCTCAACTACAATTTTAGGGTAAATTTAATTGATAGGAGAATCTTTTTAGAGCTGATAGCTTAGTTCTATTTTGTGCATTGAACTTTAGGCTGTAGAACTCTAGTTCAAATGACATTTATATATCAATAAGTGTATACAACAACTTTGCTTGGTATCTTCTCTAAATTCAATTTTTTAGATAAAAGTTTGTCGTTTAATTTTAAATTTGTAGATCCACAGTTACCATTTCAAAGAATAAAAGGTATGGCGATGGTAGCTAATGTACGATGGGATCAGGTCGATCTAGTTGAGTCGCTTCTTAGCTATCTACTTTGAACAGTCTTCTAGTAAGGATTCAATAGTCAAAGCACTTTGGAAATACACTTCTATAGAATACAATATGTAGTTTTTAGTTGGGTAGGTCCTAAAATATTTGAACGCCTACCAATGGCTGTAGTATATACAGTTTTCATACCTTAACTATACTGTAAATTTATATTGAAATTAAAACAGTAGGCCACAGTAAGGTTAGATTAAAGTGGAAGCTAGTTGCTAGGTCTCCAATCCAATGCTATATAAAACTAATTTTTATAAAAATGAAGTGAAGGCAGAGATGCTTATGTCAAATAGCTTTAAAGTTAGTAGAGGTAGCAGGTAAATCCTATGATTTGTAGAAACTCTAGCTATCGTCGACATACCATTCAGTGTTCTGGCTGGCTGGATTGATGTTGTGAAACAGTTCCAAGTTCAACTTAGTTACGAACGTGTGCTTGAAATTTGTATCCACAGCCTTGAACTTGAGTATATCCCCGGTGCACCTAGTGATAAGCAACTTGAGACCGGACTCCCCACTGGACCTAATGTTAGTCATGTGGCATTGATTTTGGCTGGGATTTTGACATTCTACCTTGTGACTATTGGATTTCTTTTAGATACTTATAAACTGCGAATCGATAATCGAAGAAACCATGAGTGTTCCAGTAGGTCTCATCGTAGTATACTGTTGGGTAGACAGGTGTGATAGGGAGTGAGATTATGATGGTAAACCTGTACATAGTAATTTATTGGAAGTTGCTTTGAGGGACGCGTCTATTTTGCTTTGCTTTGTTTTAAGTGAAATGGGTAGTATGTACTAGATTTATAGCTTGAAATATTTGAAGAAAGGTCATGATAATGACAAATAGGATGCTGGTATAGGTAGGATCTTTTGAACATTTTAATTGAGATATCGGCTATCGTATTTTTTGGCTGTAAATTAGTTTAAAATCATAAATGATCCGTTATGTATTTTCAACCACTATCTTTGAAGTAAGATGTAGTGTGAGGGACTAGAATCGTAGCTCCTGCTTCTGACTCCCTCACTTCTATTATCACCTTAGACCAATCCTATAGCATCACTATATTGAGACAAAGTGAGGATACTAGCATGGAAGAATGTTTTCAAGGTATGAATACCAGCGCATCGATTTTCCCTCTAATAACCTTATTCTTATAATAAAAACGACTATCAAAGCTTTATGGTAAGATTTAGAGCTTTAGTTTACAGTTATTAGATAGTTTATTTATATTTCTCTACGCCTTATTTTATATCCATTTCCAGATATACTTTTCGCTGACCCCTTCCCTTCGTCGGCTACCCTGTCGATCTTCACTTCTCATTTTGATATCCTAACCTAATCTCTTGAAAATATAATTGTTTTAATCGTTGGTTTTTAACTGACTCACCTTGTTAGCCCTTTTTGGCAGTTTTTGTCGACCAACTGTCGGATTGTCTTTGAGTGCTCTTTAACTTTGGAATCCTATGTTACCACATATAGGCTTAATATAAAAACTAAGTAAGACGCCAATTTAATTAAATTAGATACAAATAAGAGTATATTGAAATAATATTACTAGGGCTAGTAAACTAAAATAGCAAATTTGAAAATAAAGTTCAATCCTAACCAGTAGGTCTTAGAACAGACGATATCTAAACTCACGTTTCCATATTAGATTCATCTACCTTAGGACAAATTGAACTTCCGATATAGTATACTCTATCTTCAAGCTTCTGTGGTTTAAGGTTGAGCCCACTGGTGTATCGATTGCCTTGACTGTCCCTAAAGATCTTGATATCGACTTTTGACTTGTCGCACCTTAATCTTGCTTTCGAAGTTGAGCTTGGGTATAAATTAGGTAGCATCGATGCACTCCTAGCTATGCTCACCTTTACATTACATTTGATCGTTCTTACCAAATTCCAATATTTTGAGATTGGTTGTACTTAGCACTTGATGACACCATTGTCATCGAATCAGGCTTTGATGATGTAGGTACGTGTGTAGGTCATTAAGATAAAGGAAATGATGAAAGCGAATATCTTGTACATAGAAATGTGGTTTAATTTTGACTTTTGAATCAAAGTATTGTTTCAATGAAACTTTTATACCAGTTCAAAGAGTTTAGAATGTGGAAAGCTAAAAGTGTAATTGAAAGCCGTATCAAGTCCAAGTCTAAAATCTAATGGATATTTTCACCTACATAATTTTCTTGGAACACTATTATACTTTTAAATGTTGGTGATGCCCAACGATATGAATCTATTTCAAAAGTAACTTGGAGGAAACATCATAGCTTAAGTGAACAGCCAGTTAAGCTGCTAGTTAAAAGTTAAAAATAGACAACATTTACTGTCCACAATGTACGTACATTTTATACTTATAATATTTAAATCTGGATATATATTTTTATATAGCCTAGATAGTATTTCGTTGTAAGTACTTTTAAAATTTTGTGACTTTGCTAAACTATCTTTATATAGTTTTAAAATTAAACTGAAGGTTATCAAACGCCTAAGGAGTGATTTGTTCATTGCTGAATTACCATATTTGGAAAAGATTGATTTTCATTGAGAATATATAAATAGACAACCAAAAATACTAATGGCTATTTGTACCTTCCTATGCATTAAATAGTGTTCTTATAGCTATGAGCTATTAGTATTAGTTAAATTAAGCAGTGGATTGGTAATACACTAGCAACTTATAATAGCTTCTCAAATAGAAAATTAATCTAGCACTGATAAAATAGTTATTTCTAGCTTAATTCAAAACACAAATAAATTATTTATTTTTACGAAATGTATTGTATAAGTAGGCCAATAGAAGCATCTATTATTATATTACTATCTTTCACAAGAATTCTGCTTGATATTAAGCTAGCTAGAAACTAAAGGGTTTTAATTAGTTAGATATATAGTATAAAGTATGAATGTATATTTTTGGCATTTGTATTATAAGTAAAATCTGGTAGAATATGTTGGAAAGCGTCCACAAAGAATGCTCACCAGCAGGGGTTAGTCAAGAGGCAACAGTAGCCAGTATTCCATAAAGGCTAACGAAGTTGACAATAAGGCTATATAAGGAGGAAGCTTGTGCTCAGAGCTTAATCCAGAGGCGACGAGTGGATAGGAATAATCCAATCGTAGCTATAGGGCTAAGGAGCATGGTTGGATTCATTGGTTCAATAGAGTTCTAGGGTTCGGTTCAGATCAGGCAACTCTCTGGCTTAGAAGGATGCTAATTCTCAGTTTTAAATTATACTATCATAGCAAGTCTATACTATGTCTATAGCAAAAAAAGGTATCAAATAATCCAAGATGTTTACTTAATAACTGCTTAATCTACTATTAAGTCCACCGTGGGTCTTATATAGGCGACTCGTCTTTAGTAGTCAGTACTCTGGATACTGGTAATTAACGTTTTACCTAATCCATCAGTACCAATATCCATATTGTTCTTCTGAACAGTTGTTAATACTTTAGGTAATGCAGAGGTTAATCGGGAACAGTCAATGCTAAACTAAACACTTAATTCATACTAAAGGGAATGGAAATTTCTAGCATTGATAGATAGATGCCGAACTAGTAGTCTATGAGTCCGAGATATAAGCCTAAATTCTGGTTAAGTGAAGCTGCTGCTGATTTAGAAAGATTTCCTTACGGTAGTAAATTAAAGGTATATCCTCAATACAAGGCAAGCTGACTATCTCTTCATCTAGCTAGAGGAATGAACTTGACAAGTCAGTTAGTAGAAAGTGGGAATCAAAGGTTGAAGTTTATCTAATGGAGGTTGATAGCCTATTTTACATGCGTATATAGTAATTAGGATATATTAAAATTGGAGTTAAAATCTCTAAGGAGAAACTGAAATAATTGTAAATTTACTTGAGATGGTTAGGTTTATATTGAAGTTTACTTCAAGGTTATAGAAGAGCGATTTAATGATGTTTGGGTATTATAGTAAATGTTGAAATAAGTAGTAAAGAGTAGTAGCTAAAAGGTTGTCACAACAGCTTTATTTTTACTAATGTATCTCTACCTTAATTTCATGATGTTGATATAAGGTTACACAAATCGAAGGCTAGCCAACAGTGGTTAAAGAAATCTAAATAAAGATACTTCCTTTCCAACAAATAAAGTTACTTTGTCAAGTTTCAATATACGTTTAGCTACGCGCTATCGTTTCTATTCATCTTGTAATAGAGAGTTGGAATAAAAGTGAAAAGATAAAGTGGCCTACACCAAAGTACAAAAATTTACAGCATTTCTAAACCTCCGGTTGAGGTAGGTTTATTTATTAGATAACTTAATGCCAAGCTAAAGGTATAGAATGTAGATGCAGTAATTCAATTGCTGTGTCTGTGGGAGTGATTGAATTTAGCAAGCTGGGAATCTAGCTCATTACATATCGTCACGGAATCAATGTAGACCGTATCATTTACCCTCTTGCAAGCTTCAAAGTCTGTTAATCAGTTTTGCTTTTTCCTTGGTAATACCGCGATAGATTGAACTTCACTTGAAGCAATTGATGCTATTTCCTCTGATAGATCGTGAAGCATTGGAAATGTGTGAATTTTGAGCATTATGGGATGCCTCGCTTATGACGGCAGTGGTAGGAGAGCTATAGTAAGTAGAAAGTTCATGCCGGTTTTGATTATGTTGCTACTTACATCTAAATTCTAATGACTCCTTTTATAGTGAGTTGGGTACTTGTGCCTTTAAGAAACTTAGTTACTGGGGTCCCATATATGATGTAAATTTCATATAACAGATGGCTGTGAAACTTTTAGTATATGATATATATAATGATAACTTTATTCCTAGCAGATATAGTGCTCTATTTTCACTTTTTATACTAATAAACTGCCATAGTTAGTAAAAAAGAAATCAAGTGTATAGATACACGCTTAAAATACAAACGGAATTATATTTTTACAACTGGAATGTATATGTAGCTCTTCATTCCATCAGATGAAAGTAATGTAGTGGTATTCAGTTAAGCTCAAATTTCGAATTGTATCCTTTGATTCAAATTAAAGAATTAGTAATCATCAGCCTAGGCCTTAAAGTTGAAATCTAATTAATAGGATCTTATATATATCCTGTTTCCTAGTGTAGGTTTATTCTATGGATATAGGTGTGATAAGTGTTATCTGAATACCATCTTAGTACGATTGTATAGTGTTAATTTAATTACCTTTTCCTATAATCAGCCAAACAGATATGTACAAACCTAGTAACATTCTCGTTCTCATTTTTGTACTGATAGGCTAGCAGTTGGCTATTTGATAGCCATTGCTAAAGTTGGGTAGTAAAATATACAATGTATCGTTTATTATAAAGGCAAATTGAGGTTTGTAAAGTAATAAGTTCTAACTAAAATATAGTAAAAGTTTATATCAAGGTTTACACCATTTTTATAGTATCATAACACTGGATTTCAATAGTAAAATTTCACTTTTGCTATCAAATTGAAAGCGATAATATCAAGGCGGTGTTAATAGTGCTATAAGAAACTAAAATTTAGGGCTATATAAAAGGTATTTTGCTCGAAATTTCAGATATGTACTTGGGTATCTTTAAATATTTAGGACATATAGAATGTCTAGGCATATATTAAATACATTATATATCCTCTAAAGTTCTATACCAAGTATCTAATGTCTGTCCCATATACTCAGAAAAATCAACTTGTCGCTTCCTAATCTAAAACTCAATTTGCAAAACTTTTGCCAAAGTTGAATTTCAAATTTGAGAGGTTAGAAACTTTGGAAATTGGTAATTAGACCCTTCTCTATTCTCAAAGAAACGTTCAAGTATGGGTACTCAGAAGAAGGAAAAGAATCGTTTGGCCAAGCTCAACACCAAGAACAACCAGAAAGATGGTAAGAAGGGATCCGGTTCCAGTTTGAACAACACCAAGATGAAGGGGGAGAACTTCTACCGCGACAAAGCTAAGCTCAAGTACGTCAATATGTTGAAGGGGGGCAAGGCAGTTCGCGATGCCCAGGGTAACATTACCAAGGCTGCCGCCTACCAGTCAACTGAGGCTCCTATCGCTCGTATTGCACCTAATAGAAAGTGGTTTGGTAAGTTAGATTTAGTTTACTTTTATTGATAAAATTGTTTAGGCAACACTCGAGTTATTGGCCAAGAAGCTTTGGACCGGTTCCGTGAAAAGATGACCGAGAAGATGAACGACCCCTACCAAGTTCTTATGAACCAGAACAAGCTTCCCATGTCTCTTATTACCGACAGCACTAAAGTAAAAACCCAACCTAGCTACCTATACTAAAAGAAATAGATATCTCGAGTTCAAATGTTGGAGACCGAAAAGTTTTCGAACACATTTGGGCCTAAAGCACAGCGTAAACGTCCCAAGCTTCTTTCAGGTGATCTTTCTGAGCTGGCTGCTGCTACCGAAGACCAGTTGGATAGTTACAAAGATGCCGATGACTCGTCCCTCTTAGCCAATAGGAACTACGATTTTGCCGATGAGGTCCGCGACTGTGTCTTCTCCAAGGGACAGAGTAAACGTATCTGGAACGAACTATACAAGGTATTGTAGTACAATTTTTACAGCACTAATAAAAATAGGTAATCGACTCCAGTGATGTTATCCTACACGTCCTTGACGCTCGTGATCCCGAGGGTACCCGCTGTGGTAACGTCGAAACCTACCTCAAGAAGGAGGCTCCCCATAAGCACCTCATCTATATCCTCAACAAGTGCGACTTGGTCCCCACTTGGGCCACCCAGAAATGGGTCGCTCATTTGTCAGCCCAACACCCCACCTTGGCCTTCCACGCCTCTATTAACCACGCCTTCGGTAAAGGTGCCCTCATCCAACTTTTACGCCAGTTCTCAACCTTGCACAAAGACAAGAAGCAGATTTCAGTTGGTTTAGTTGGCTATCCCAACGTCGGCAAGAGTAGTATCATCAACACCCTCAAGGCCAAGAAGGTATGTACGGCTGCTCCCTTACCAGGTGAGACCAAGGTGTGGCAGTACATTACCTTGATGAAACGTATCTACCTTATCGATTGCCCTGGTATCGTCCATCCGTCCACCGACGATTCGGAAACTGACATTGTACTCAAAGGAGTTGTAAGTTTTATTTTATCTTGAAAATGTAAAGCTAAGTAACCTTTTTAAAAAGATTCGTGTTGAAAACTTAAAGAACCCCGAGGACTACATCGCTGAACTTTTAGAGCGTGTCAAGCCCACTTACATTGCCAAGACCTACCAGATTGCCAAATGGGATAATGCCATCAGCTTCCTGTCACAGCTGGCTACCAAAGGCGGAAAACTGCTCAAGGTAATCCTATGAGTTCGTTACCGATATTAACCATTTACTTCTGTTTTTGACAATAGGGTGGTGAACCTGATCTGCCAACGGTCGCCAAGATGGTACTCAACGACTGGCTACGAGGTAAGATCCCCTACTTCAAGGCACCACCCAACAGCAATGAGGCTAAGGCTGCTGCTGAAGCTCAAGCTAAGGCAGAGGCCGATGCTCAATCTGCCGAGTCGGTGAAAGAGGCGTCCGTTGAGACAACTTCTTCCAAGCGCAAACTTGAAGCTGAAGCCTAAGATTTTTCCATTGCTGGAGACTTTGCTCTCGTACCTATAGATACCCTTACATTTAATTGTTCGTTTCGAATTAGCTTATAAAATATTATATTGGCGCACTATTTCAAGGATATTTGGATTCTTTATCTTGGCTTTTGTAGAGTTTAGATATATTTTGTTTCTATATACCCTGTACTTGTTGATCTTTTCTTTTTTGGAAACTTGTATATGCTTATCATTACTTGATTTCAATGCGTTTGTAGTAAGTGTAATTGGAGTTTCTAGGCTTCTACTATCCTATATAGATAAGGATGGCCATTAGTTTAGTTTAAAATTTATAATAACTTTGTATTTAGATATAAACTATAACCCAAGGTAGATTTTGCACTTAATAGTAAATTAATTTGCTTATAATGTTTGTTAAGATAAAATGGTATATGTTTTTCATTTTCAGAATAGGTCAAACACTTGTTGAACATAATGTTTTAATTAAAAATGACATATAAATCGGAATTTTAAAGTGGTTTTTATAATATAAGCTTCCAATTATAAAGATAGATTAATTAAGCTAAATTTGAAATACATATCAAAATATAGTAGAAAAGTTGGTAAAAACGATTAGAGCAATAAGTTATATTAAAATTTTGTTATTGAAGCTAGTCACATTACGCTACCGACGAAATTTACAACATCAATAAATTTTTAGTGGAGCTCCATGTGGGAGTGGACGGGGAATTCGAAGATAGCGTCTTTTCCAGTCAACTTCTTGTAAACGGCTCCGAAAGTATCTAATTTGTACTCCTGGGAAGTGTTGTCCTTGGTGTCAAGGAAGCTAAAATAAAATAAATACATGATTTGAAGCTAAAAATGTACATCTTGATGAGACGAGATCCGTCAACTTTGTGCTTGATACGCTTGCCAATAATCTCAGTTGGGTAGGCCAAGTCTTCGAGGATGGCATCGTGGACAGCAGTCAAAGTACGGGAACGGGGACGGGGCTGCTTGGTGTTGTTCTTGCGGCTGGGCTTGGGGAGGATGCGGCGCTGGGCGACGAAAACAATGTGGCGGTCGCTGAACTTCTTCTCCAACTCACGGGTCAAGCTTTTATAAATTAGGAAAATCGGAGAAATTGTTAAATTTACCGAACTTGGATCTTGTTGAACTGCTTCTTGAGGGGAACGGGGACGAAGACAACGATAGCAAGTCTACCAGCGTTTACCTCGACCTAAAAATTGTCTCAGAAAGTCAATACAAACAGTAATTAACCTGAGCTGTACCTCTTTAGCAGCAGAAATCTGGAGGGGACGCAAGTCCTTCTTGAAGTCGGCGGAGCTGTTTTCCAAGTCGACTAAGGCTTGGCAGATGTTGAGTTCGAGCTGGGAGGGCTGAGCTCCGTTGGCTTTAACGATCTTATGGGCGGCAGACATGATTATTTTTAACTGACGTTAACTAGAAATAAGGTAAATTCATTGTTCATCTACAAGTGCTTTAAAAATTGACAAAATGCATCCATTAAAATTAATTTCATGTATCATAAAAAATGAAGTCAAGAATTTACTGTAAAATAAAGAGGAGCAACAATAATTGATATGCACTTACTCAACTAAGTTTTGATTAATGACACGAAGGATCCACTTGAAGGAAGAGAAGGTTACACCCGCTTATCTTAATAGTATTTACGTCAACCAATATATCTGACTTTTCTGCTGAGATTCGGCGATGAATTCGGCCAATTAGAGATAAAATCCAGTCAATTACAATGAATCTATTCTTTTTGTTCCCAAATTATTTGCTGAAATGCCGATGAAGGTGGATTCAATTCTACGATATAGAAAACATTGGTATAAGTTAATATATATACTATGGATATACGTGTATGGGCTTCATTCTAAATCCAACTAAATGTAACACCCTTTGTAAAGTTTATTAGGCCATAAGCGAAAGTAGGTTTATATTCTTTTATAAACTCTATCATGATTCGAACGTTTACATAGAAGTCAAGCAAATCTCATGGATAGAAACTGGAAGCAAATTACTGTTCAAAATATAATATTCTTTGTTCTAAACATAGCCCTATATTTACTACCCAAATAATATAACTACATTGGATTCTTTGTACGAGCATCTTGGTTTTACACAATAAAGGCTCTCCATATGATTATATTTCCACCTTTATCATATTCTTAACATATATCTTTGGTAAAGACGTCTTCCTGTAAAAAACCGGTGTTGTACTTTCACGTTTCAATTACATCACCAGCCAATAGTTAAATTATATGGAGTTTCTCGACTATTTTGTTCGATTTAATTTGCAGAAAAGTGATGAGGAAAATCGATATCTTTAGACGTGACTCAAGTTTCTTGGAGCACTCTTTAACTGTATCAAGTAGAAACAGGTGGCATTTTTTACAAGGACAACTTCCAAACGTACTTCAAACTTAATTCAAATATCGAAACAGTCGAGCAACACTATTTTACACAACGCATTTTATACAGATAAAGTTAACAACCTTGTAAATAGAGATGAGTGAATACAACAATGCAAATCAACTGGACGACCAATTTAAAAGCCTTTCTGTAGAATCGGAGCCGAATTCAGGGTAATTAAATAAATCAAAGCATATGTTAGACTTAACTTTCACCAAACTCCTTACTATTTAGTATCCAGGGAAATGAAATTCCTAGTATAGAGTCCATGCAGGGTCAGTTGGCCCTACGAGCTCTTGTTTCTTCTAAAGAAGCAGGTATAGTTATAGGGAAGCAAGGGAAGAACGTCACAGATATTAGAGAGGCTACAGGTGCCAAGGCGGGAGTATCCAAAGTGGTACCTGGAATTCCAACTCGAGTTTTATCAATTACTGGCACCTTGGATTCGGTGTCTCAGGTACAGTTTTCTAAAACTTAGCTAATATATAGGCTTATGGACTCGTCGCCAGCTCTTTTATAAGTAGTGCTGAATCCAACCAAGACCTAGAGAACGGTGAACATATCGCAATAAATACTACGTCGGTACGTATCTTAGTTGCCAACAGTCTGATGGGTACAGTAATTGGAAAGCAGGGGAGCAAGATCAAAAACATCCAAGAGCTGTCCGGGTCACGTATGACGGCGACCAAGGAGTTACTAGGAAATTCTACCGAACGAGTCGTCGAAATCCAGGGAACGGCTGAGGCCATACGCATAGCGATCTATGAAGTGGGCCAACTGGTGATGACCGAATTTGAGCGCGCCCAAGGTACGATACTGTACGATCCAACTCAACGTTTCCACCCCGGTTATACCAACAGTCACCCTTATCCAAACTACCAGCAGTCTCACTACAACCCACCCAACGGCGAGTACAACTTTCATCGGCAACGGTACCCCAGTGATGGTCACCAGTTCGAATCCCACCCCCATGTCAAGATCGACCTTGTCGACGGTGAAGGTAGTGGTGGCGCATTGCTAACGCGTCAGCTACGGATACCTGCTGATTTAGTGGGTTGTGTCATAGGGAAGCAAGGTACCAAGATCGCTGAAATCCGCCGACTTAGCAACAGCCGCATCAGCATCAGCAAAGAGCTGGAGGAAGGCAAGAATTTGCGTACGTTCACCATCTTTGGAACGGCTGATGCCAACGAAACAGCGGTGTATCTTATATACGCCCAGTTGGAGGCCGAAAAGGAAAGGCGTAACCAAAATCAGAGAAGTTGATCCGAATCCAAGTGCTTCAAATGCATCACTAATTGGGTAGAGGTTTCAAAAATAAAAATAAAAATAATTTAATGGATATGTTTGTTTCTATAGGCTTAGCTCAACATGAGGTTGGAATATATATTGACAACATATTTGCAGAGAAATCTTTTATTTAGTTTGAAATGCACTTATTCTACTTGATAAGATATCGAAATCAGATAATGTGTATTATAAATAGATTTAATGTAAAAAAATAAATACTACATCTGATTTAAATCCAAACTAATTGTAGATCAAAACTCTGAAATGAATTAGCTAATATCATCAATAGTATATTAGTTTATCGATGAAAACTTCAAGTTATTAACTACCAACATAGAGTGCTTCTAGTATGTCACTATCTATATAGATGTATAGTTGAACATTTGGTAGAGAATTGATTTACAGTATCAACACTAACTTTCCTAACAATATATATATATTCATATACTATACGAACAAATATGAGCTTGTAATTAGCCAAGAAAATACTATAGCTTAATAAATCCTAAAATGAGCATACAACAGTAAGGCTTGAAATAACTTTGAAAAATAATATAACATTATATTTCAAAGATGAACACATATCATTTATAACTACTGTCACATAATTCAAAAAACAGGTAGAAAGTATATTCCAAAATACCAACAAACTTTCACAGTAAATATTCGATAGGAAATAATTTTAAATTATCAAAATATTTAGAGGTCGGTTGCGTATGTATAACTGCCAAATCCAACAACTTTCATAAATATGGAACTATGATTAGAAAAAATTTATTCAACCAGTATCGAAAATCGGACCATCTAGGCGCCAGCTAGTAGTCGGACATTAGCCAAGAAGGTATGGACCAACTTGAGGAACATGTTGGGTCGGTTACTGCGGTATTCCTTGTAGTGGAACTGCAGCATTTTGATGTCCAAGACTTCAAGCTCCAACTCATACTTCACGCTCTCAGTGCTAAAGTCTCCTTCCTAAATTTTACTTTAAAGTTGTCGTTTGGTTGAAGGGTTACCTTAATTTTAACTTGTGTCAAATCAATCTTCCACAGGTCCTGCTGGTAGCTCAATCGATCTTTTATTCGCTCCGAAACACACTTGCCACTAGGTCTTTTAGAGACTATGGGTTGAATTAAGATGAATATTAATTAATTTAGTATAAAAAATTACCGGGTTCTTCAACATTGAATGAGATTCTAAAGTCGAATTTACATTGAGGGTTGAAGATATCGATATGCTCCTTGTTCTGCTTTATAATACAGGCGTTTTCAACCATCTATAATGCATTAGTTGGTATCAAATATTTAGCTTACTTTGTCTGTTTTTGTGTTGTAGGTAACACGAACTCTACTGTTATTGGAAGCTGGGTAAAATCGGTCAGTTTCGTAGATATGCTTGTAATTCACTCTAGGTTTCGACATATCTTGACTAACTAAAGAGTTTAATAACTTGTTGAAATGGGCATGTTGTTCCTATAAAGATAAAAGTGTAAAAAATAAATATTGATTTAAAAAGCTAACGATTGGGATATCAGAGTCAAATCTAGCGTTGTAGGCTTTTCTCTCGATAACTATAAGGTTGTAAAAAAGGTAAGCAACAAAAAAGATGTATGTAAGGTTACCAACTTCACTAAATAACGGTAAGTCTAGCTTATTTTTACCCGATTTCAACACCCCTATCTTAGCTTCTATCTGTTTAAAGTTCAATTTAAAAATTGACGAGCACTTTTACCTCCAAGTTGTCGAGATGGATGTGTTTTGATAATACGTCGATAAACCGTTTAGCTACACTGTCGATGGGTAGGTATCCAAAGTACGAAGTTTCCAACCTTAACTCCGTGCCATTTAGACTTCTGTCACTTGCGTCGTTCTTTGGAGTTGCCTAGTTTAGTGTTAACGATAGGTTTAGGTAACCCTACTTTAATTAGAACAGTTCCACCTTCAACCTCATCACCCCTTATTCTTTTGGCAGCTTGAGTAGTTTCGCTGATTAGGTCTGCGTCCATTGTATTAGCGGCTGTTTCAATAACTGAAGTGTTGGGACTTAAAGTGAACTCTACTTGCAGAGTCTTGCAGTTGATTTCCAAGATTTTTACCAAAATTGTGTGATGAAAGCTAGTATTGGCTAAATTAAACCAATCAAGTGGCAATAGTTTAGACTTTATACGTATTGAGCAATTGATGGGTCCCTGATGTTTATTTTGGGTGGTAAAACTAAAGGTGAGAGTTGATCAGAATCAATTCCTAGTAACCAATATGCTAAACCTATTATAGTCATCCTTATCATTTGAAAATTTACCCTTCATCTGTAATTTGTATGTGCTATTTAAGTTCCTATTTAACTTCTATTGGCTGGCTTTTATTTTCATGTGTTACGAATTGCGTGTCATTAGTTTTTCTTTTACCAAAAATTTGACAATTATTCCAATCCTATTGGCTACATAAAGGTTTTAAAACACAGCACGCAGCATACGAAAATAAAAACCAGCTAGTAGAAACATGAATCCCCAAATTAGATGCTTCATAATATAACTTGTCATTGTAACTGTGATACAGTTATTTTAGAATTTAAAACTACCCTTCTGTCCTTATCTCTGCAATGACATATTCAATAAATTCCATCAACATCAATAAACTGTGCACTATCATAGCTTTTAGTAATAGTTCAATAAGTTAAGCACTCGGCCAACCTTTACCAGATACTTTCCTTGTAAAAATCATTCGATAGGTAGTTGCCAATTTAAAGAAACGTGACCAGCAGAGTTGCTGGTTTGTTTAAATTTAATAGAGGAATGTATGCAAATGTATATATTTTTATCAATATAAATGTGCGCATCAGATTCTATTATTCATGAACGGAGCGGCAAGCAAAAGATCTTTAGAACAAGTGAAAATCCCAAAGCAAGACTAAACATTTCAAAGGATTATAAATTGGACTTAGTTTTTCAGCTTTATCAAAGTTTTACAGAACGATTGAATTCAAGCTGAGGGCCTTATGGTATGACAAGTAACTATTCACCACATCCAATTTCGTTATTGCTAGGCCTATTGGTACTGGCACCGACAATACTTGTAGTTTTGTTAATAATTGGGATGACAGTATGGTTTCGAAGTTTAAAGCGCAACTCACTGAGTTTAGAGACCAAAGATGACCCGAGTGTAAGTTGGCTGAACTTCATGCGTATCAACATATTCAGCAAATCAGCTCAAGAACATGGTTCCAAGAAAGAGCATACGAAGAAGACTAAGAAGCGAAAGAATTATGGTAAGCTACCAATTAAGCGTGGATGGTTGAAAGTATCGTCGACCCCACTCCCCATGAAGGAACCAACTATGTTCGAAAGAGTACAGGATTTGCTGATACAAAATTGGGTAAGCAGCTCTAATTTTCTAACCAACCGAGCCAGCTTCTCTCAAACTGGTAAGGACACTTCGCTTCCAAGTTCGCCTCAAAATTTGTCGGGGGGTACATTACGAGACAAGTCTTTTGATCTCGCATTACTGGACGGGACGGAAAGTCAACACTCGCAGGAGGCAAATGGATCTATAGTAAGCCAGGATTACTCAGCCTCACCACGAACCCTATCCACCTACCTTACCAAGCTACCAGCCTATCTTTTTGGATCGAAGGCGGAATTAGATAACTTATCCAAAACTGATGGGGAAATTGGTCGTCCTGACGAGGTATTGCGAGCCAATGATCACACTAAACTCAAGAACCAGCGTAGCTTACATGAGTGGCGGTACGCAGTACTTATCAGATCGGAATTGAAGCTGTACAGGGATGATAGTTGCCGTGAGCTGTTGACCATACTCAATTTACCTTTGTACGACGTCGGCCTGTACCCCTTTGATCAGCTGGAAAACGAGTTGTATCGATGTATAAACCCTATCGTTCTGGCCGGACACTCTACATTGCGACCCGACCCCTTCCGACCCACCACCTCCAACAGCCACGAACGTCACTTCACAGTCTCCAAGAACCACACTGTTGATGACTACGCGTCAAGTATTTCCAACGATAACTCTAATTCTAATTCCAATCCCAACGACCGATTGGGAAGGACACCCGAGAATATAAAACCTAGCACCGGTAGACTGAGTTTGCCAATCTACTACCTCTTCACCGAATCCAACTTAGAAAAAGAAGAGTGGGTTCAGGCATTGATCGGTAGGTGTAGATACACCCTCTCCAATTCAACGCGGTTACTACAGAGTGTCGAGAAGTATACACCCAGCTACCTAACTACCAACTCAGCTCAGAGTGCCCAACAACCGTTCGGTACCAACCAAATTCTACTTAATCCCTCACCCATCGACCACTTTGCTCTAGAAGATCTACGTACCCGCCTGTTTGGTGTCGACCGCGGACGTGATTCGATACCGCTAGACCTGCTAGATGATTCCAGTGCCGACGACACTAAACTTGACTGGCTCAATGCGTTGGCCGGTAGGTTCTACCTCGGCATCAAAGATGGACAGTTCCTCAACGATTGGCTAAGAGCTAAGGTAGATACCCGGTTGACACGACTGCTACCACAGTGGCTTTGCATTAGCTTACGTTCCGTATTGCTGGGACCACGTTTACCCCGACTTCCTGCGACTCCAAACTTGAAGTCATTAGATGTAAATGGAAATTTCGAGTTGGATGTACCCCTCCAACATTTTGGCCCCCTCTTCGATTTTCGATTTGAACTCAAGCTATTTGAGAGTTTGAATGTTGAGAAAGAGGATGATGGCTATGCTGAAGGTATGGGGCCCATGACTCTACGACAGTTCTTCGAGGCAGTAGCGCAAGCGTTCATAAAACGGTGGCTCAACTTTTCTGTACCTATCCACGTCAAAGCTTGGCTTGATATCGGTAGTAGAGAGGGGCAGCCTTTCCATACCGATTTGAAGCTCAAGGTTGGACTGCCACCTACCAACCAAATCCAGCTGGGCATCTCCAAGTTGCCCGAACCGCAGCAACTCCACCTCCAGTTAGAGGTCTTTGATCGGATCCTCCCCATCCCTGTCTCTATGGTGGCCAAGTTACTAGATAAATTGGATACTCTCGTCGGTAGTGGAAACTCTGTGCCACTCAAGATACTCCCCGACCGACTTATGAAGCCTAGTGTTAGCGTCAAGCCCCCTCAAGTACATATGTCCAGTGATAAGTTGCCGGTTTTGATACAGACTTTGACCAAACGGCATCTTGAAGGCCGGTGTAAAGATGAAACTTGTAGTGATGCTAAAGAAGGAGAGGATGGTAAGCATGAGCGACCTAGTCAACGTAAACGTAGCTGCTCCATGGCCACCGTACCTTTGAAGCCCAAGCTAGTGGCACCTACTGCCTCAACCTCCGGAGACACGTTACCGTGGCCCTACCCTGTTACTACCGACCCACTCAGGGCCGACATCGGTACCATTCGTAATAGAGGTAGTCCAAGTATAGTTGTAGTCCCCAAAGGTACTTCAAGCCCACCTCAGTTCAATCAAAAGCCGGTTCATATCGATATGTTCTCCAGTGTTAAATTGAAGGTATTGCCCAAAGCTATACCCAAGGTTGATACGGTGCAGATTCGCGCTCAGTTGAAAGAAGAATGGGATGGGAATAGAGATGATGGGGCGAAAGAAGGGGAGCGAACTTTAAGGAGGTCGAAGGCTGTCAAGAGACTGAGTTTGATGTTCTTGGATGCTGATACTGATGGTAAAAATGAAGGTACGAGTGGAAGTAAGGAGGTATATAGTAAGGCCAAGGCGTTAAGTTTAAATGGTAGCTTGTCAGTTCGACGAGTCCAACCTTCCATCAAAGTGGATAGCGTCAATATCAGTCTGAAATTCAATTCTAGTTCGAATAGTGTCTTTTAGGTGAGGTCTGGATGATGGGTATTTTAGTTTCTTTTTATTAATTGAAAGGTGTTGATGTAGTGGAAGATAAGTTGGAATTGTAAATAAAAAGTGTTTTTGGGATATATATTTTGTTTTATAGTATAGGTTGAACTAAGGGTTTAAATGTAGTGTAAAAAGGCTGCTTTTATTTTATAATTCTGAATTCAAATTCCAAACATTAGTAGTTGATGACTATACCGACTAAAATATTGAAAACAATGGTTGAACTTATCCTTTCGGAAAAGATAGGCTGTGTACTGGCATTACTTCACCTCGTCCTAAGCTTGCCAAAGTTCTACTTCCTTGTTTTTGGTAGCTATCAACCAGAAGTCGTTGTTTTTAGTCGTAGGTATTACTGATGGGAAACTGGTGATCTTACTTATGGATTGGATTGAAGCGTCAGTGATTGGAAGCTTTGTTACCAAGTCAAGGGACGTAAAGTCGTAGGCTATAAGTTGACCCGATTTGGTACCGACTACTAAAAGTCCTTGCGTCTTATCCAAAGTAAAATTAATAGCTTGGTCGTTTGAAGAGAGTTGGATCATCTTTAGAGGCGGGGGTTTACCTACCTTTTTGAAAAGTTAATATATTGAAGGTGTAAGGTAAGTTACCCGATCCAAGCATATAATTCGATACAACTCATTTTGAGCATTCAACAGGTACAAGGAGTTGTTGGTTGCATTGAAATTGGATTGTAAGATTGGTGCGTTGAATGGGATTTTGAAGTTGTCGGAGTTGAATTGAGGAGATAAAGTGAATACTGGGAGACCATTTGATCTAAACTTGACCTTAAAACTTAACAACCTACCTGATTCATAGTTGATTATCAATTGGAAGTTCTCATCTTGGCTTTGACCTCCAATTTCCATACCCATTTGGCTCAACCTTTCCAAATTAAAGCTTAGGATGCAGTCTATATATAATTAGGTTTACTACGTATTTATATTGCTAAAAATTGAACCTTTGGGAGTAACAGGTGCAATTAAGCTGCCTATGTGTCCAATTGACATATCGTTAGGTTGATTAGGATTAACTATCAGCTTTAACAAATTGAGTTGTAGGTTATCCTTGCAGGGAACTACCAAGAATTTGGTAGAGCCTTGGAAATCTTAAACACAGCTACTTTAAATTTAAAGGATAAATATAAGTATACCTATTAAAGCCAAATTGCAGAAATTGAAGCTACCTATACAGTAATCTTTAACTTTGATGAAAGTTCGTTCCAAAGGATTGTAGGTATAGAACTGTAAACCTTGGCTACGGTTGTAAATTAGAATTAAATTGTCACTTATCTTCGAAATTTGAATAATTGAACTTAGGTTGAAACTTTCATTATCAGTTGGTAAACTGGTATCGATGGTAAATTCCTTTTTATGAGTGGAAAGGTCGTAAATAGTAGCTTGGCCTTGGACGTCCCTAAATGATGTGAAATAGAAAGGAAAAGGAGATTTGTTAAGATATATGAACTTGAATTGTAGAGTTACCCGACCAAAAGTTTGAGTTGGTTGGATAAAGTAAAGTAGGTGACGAAGTTGATGTCGTTTAAAAAACTTCGGTAAATGAAGGTCGGCAGTACTACCTTTTGGGTTTCAGCTCCAAGTTGGTTAGGAATTGCTACCGTTCCATGCATCCTTTCTAATAGCAGACTATTTGTCTTCTACAACCTGCTCGTTGAAATTGGAATAGCGCACGATAGTTTTGTTGGCTAGATATCCACTATCTGTATTCGATTTGGAGTGTCGCGGCTGAGTATTGAATAAGCCGAATGATTGGGTCTCGATACCTCTTGGAGAATAAATACTAAGCACCAATCGAACGGTTTTCTACAAAGTTTTGATTTGATTAGTAATTAGGGTGGAACCGGGAAGTTGAAAGGCCTTCAAGTTCACCGACTAAAATTTGAAAAGTATAAAAGGTAAGGAAGTTGGAATTGCTTCAAGAACTTAGCTAGGGAGTAGAATAGTTTATCTCGTTTCAAATGTTAACCGATGTACCACAGAAGTCACGGAAGGTAGCCGTATCTAGTACTCAAGGTATAGTCAACCAGTTGGACCAGTTACTACAACTCGCTTTGCCTAAACTGTTCGCTTACATTGAGAATTCCGATGAAAACTTGAAGGGTAAAAGCAAGCCTATCAATCTGATACATAGCCCTGAACAGTTGGTCGAGAAGTTGGACTTACAGTTCTACGACAGTCCTCAAACTTTATCCGAACTATCATCTACTATAGACAATTTATTCAACTATTCTATAAATACCTTCAGCCCCAAGTTTGCCGACAAACTGTACACCTCCACCAACCCCATAGGTATTTTATCCGAGTTGCTGTTAGCTACTTTGAACGCCAACAACCATGTCTACCACGTGTCTCCATTGCTATCGACAATAGAACTAGTTACAGGACGTAAGTTGGCGCATCTTTTTGGCTTAGAAGGTCCATATAGTGGAGGATTGACATTCCCCGGTGGTAGTAATGCCAACTTGACGGCTTTGACAACGGCTAGAAATTTGAGGTTTCCCGATGTTAAAAAGGTAAATTTTGTTTAATTTGTTCAAATGCTGATGCCTTTTTTAAAGTTGGGAGTTCGAGCTCTACCCGAACTTGCTATTTTCGTCAGCGAGCTAGGACATTATTCGGTAGAAAAGGCAGTGGTAACTTTGGGATTGGGAACTGATAGTATGATTAAGGTACGAGCCAAGATTGATGGAACGATGTGTATTACTTCACTACAATTAGCCATCCAACAATCCATACAGCGTGGTCAGATTCCTTTGGCAGTAGTTGCTACCTCAGGTACTACCGTCATGGGCGCCTTTGACGACTTGGAGGCTATCGGTAAGCTGTGCAAATTGTATAACTGTTGGTTCCACGTCGATGGGTCTTGGGGTGGTGCTATGGCTTTCCTAGATTCTAACGAACCAAACCGACAGTTGATTCGAGGAAGTAGTTTAGCCGACTCTATTACCTTCAACCCTCACAAACTACTTGGTGTACCGCTACAGTGTGCCTTTTTATTGCTACAGGACCGTCGCAACCTCAAAATTGCGAACCAGTGTCAGGCCGACTACCTCTTTCACGATACGGATGCTCATCTAACCAAATCTGTCAAAAATCCCAGTGCTCCCGAGTGGTTAAGCTGTGACTTGGATCTAGGAGATGGTACTCTAGGCTGTGGACGTAAACCGGACGCCTTCAAGCTCTTTTTAGCTTGGAAGTTCCACGGTCATTTGCACTTGGAATCTCAAGTCGTTCGAGCTTACAAGTTGGCCGAGTATTTGACTATACTAGTGCAGAGTAACCCTAACTTCAAGTTGGCTTTCGAACCTCAATCCTTCAACGTCGGATTTTGGTTTGTAGGTGCAGCTCAAACCGACCGTACTACCACCCAACTTAGTTTAAACCAAACAAAGTATGATCAAAAATGGGGTATGTGGACTCAGATGATCCACAAACGCTTACGCCTGTCGGGAGCCTTCTTAGTTGATTATGCACCACTTACCATCACCGATATGGAGGATAATAAGGTTCATATACCACCCTTCTTTAGAATGGTTACCCATCATCCTGAGCTGGATGAAGTAGAGCTGGAACAACTGCTGGCTGAAATCGAGCGTATCGGTTATGAGATTATCAATCTTTAGAATTTGGTTTAAAGGATCCATACAAGTATGTTGGATTAGAAGGTGATTATTATTTTGGATAAGTTGTTAACTTCAAGTGTTTGGGTTCATTTTGGAAAGGCTAGGGCAAGGAGAAGTAGAGTGTTAGATTATATACTATAATAAACTTTATTTTGTTTTCGATGGTAGACTTGTTGAATAATGTTGGTACAGCGCTATAAAGCTTTCTTTTGTCTTTCAGCTTTTTCGAAGACTACTGATTGTAGAAAAAGCTGTTTATTGTAAATAAATGTCTATAACTGAGCCTGATATTAGCTTATTTAACCTTTGTAAATGAGGTGCGCACTATCTGTAAAAACATACCATGCTAAATATATGAGCTAGGGTTTAGTTATCAATTCTTTTTAATATCTACTTTCTATACCAGTCTGTAGGACCATAAATATATATAGTATTAATTGGTATATCTTTTGATTTCATTTTAATTTATGATGTATAGACTGATAGTGGAGTTGAACTTCTGGATATACATTTTATTCACTACTGAACTTGAATATATTTGTAATAAAAATATAGCAGTGTATAGAGGAATGAAGTTAATATTCTAGGATCGATGCTTTGAATTGAGGCTAATAAAAACTTGCAAAAGTTTAGTTGTAGATATAAATAAGAAAGATAGGTTAAGCTATGGTAGGATAGTCGAAGGAGATAGATATCTTTAGATTTTACCTTACAACAAAGAAATTCGGCTGAGTAAATTTGAATTTGGAATTGAATTTACTGGATACTGAAAACTAAAAGTAATTTGTGTAGACATATACATTTATTAATAAGTTGATGATAGTTCGTATGGTGTTTAGTTGATACTTCAACTAAAAGCTGCTTGAAGTTCGAATGTACGCAGGTCTAGGTAAATTAGATAAGACACACAATAAAAACTTGATTTAAAATTGTTGTTTTGGTAACGCCAACTCTCTTCTTTAAGTTTTTATGTGCTAGAATTGGAATTAAAAGGTTCCATAGTATTAGTTCCTACATCAAATTAAAACATATGGTAAAAATAAAAAAGTTACCGTGCTGCCCCCTACCCGGTACATAAGGGTCTGGAATACCTAAAAATGAAGGGCAAAAGTTATCTATAAAGGGTTGGACATTGTATTTTTTTCTTATATAGAGGTAGTAGTTGAGTTCATTTATCGATTTGAGGGAGGTACCTACGTTCTCTTCTAAGCTGTTCTTTTTGGACGCCGGGTTAGCGTTGGCGCTTGATAGATCCCAGCTTTTGTCTAGGTCAAATGAGGAACTACTTTGATTGATAAGGTCGGCAGTGTTTGGGTTGGGAAGGGTTAAACTTGTATTATTGGTAGTTGGGTCCATTTGCCTAGCTAAGCTGACAATATAGGTTTATATTTGAAGTGATGAGTGGCTGAAGAGTTGGTCTGGTGCTTGTGATGTTTTTGTGAGGTGGAAATTGAACTTTTAAAAGTGCTAGTTAAGCTTTTAGTATGAAGAATGTAGCCAATGGAAATTTGCTATTGCATCATTTTATCGGATGGAAATGTAAAGAGGAAAGGGAGACATATACACGCTTCAATTTTAGGCGGAGTAAGGCAGGTGGCTATTTTGGGGATACTCTTTAGTGTGGAGTTTATAGGTATTTTAGTATATGTATTTGTTGGCTATTTGCATTTCACTTGAACAGTTTTTAGAACAGCTTAGTACTACCCATCTAGTCCAAACCAAGTGGTTATTGAAATGGCTTTAATTGGCAGTGAATAGCTATAGTCAGATTTTAGCTTCATACTTGACGATACGATATACAATTTAGTTAAAGTATCTAAAAGGAATCCGAACTCTCCAGTAGGCTTATTAGTTGTGCCAAACTTGACCATTTTATCATGCTAAATAGTCATTTATATGCCATGTTACAATACAAATTGATATATATAGTTAAACTTATATGGTATATCAATATACTGCCACTATTTGAATAGCCTTTTGTATTAATTACATGACTATATCCCAATCTGTTGCACTATATACATCCTAGCTTACCTAAGCGTTTAGAGGTTGGTCTATGAGCTTATCATTTGAAGTCAAAACTTTGATTGATTGAAGCATCTTGCCACAAGAATAAAAATTTTGCAGATTGCAAATTTACTTTGTTATAAGAGCAAGTAAGCTAGAAATCTAAATGAACTTTTATTAACGACGAAAAATTAGTTTTATTGTTTATTACAAGATGTCTTCAACTGTAGATTTTTCTTTGCCTTCCCTACCCTCCAACTTCGACAAGAGTGCTCCTGCCTCCACCAAAGGCTCTCTCTCAGGTACATTTTATATAAACATAATATTCATTTTTATCAAGCTCCCGTAAAGCACAGCTTAGAGTTGTTGGGTCCCCATTTCCAAGCTTATGTCAGACGTCGTTTCCACAACCGTTCTATCAGTGAAGATGAGAAAATTCAAACCGAAATCTACGGTTCAGGTGAGGTTGAAGAAGAAGAGTTCTCTGATGATGAAGAAGAGACTGCCGACCTTAAAGACTTGGACCCCCGTGAGTGGAAGCAGCAAGATCACTACAAGGTCTTAGGTCTATCCAAGTACCGCTACAAGGCCAGCGAAGCTCGCATTAAGAAGGCCTTCCACAAGAAGGTACTGCTCCATCACCCCGACAAGAAGGCTGCCTCCGGTAACACTAACGACGACAACTTCTTCAAATGCATCCAGAAGGCCTACGAGCTACTGACTGACCCAGTTAAGCGCCGTCAATTTGATTCAGTCGACGCTGCCTTCCCCGACACCTTCCCTACCTTTGAAGACTAAAGGTGACTTTTACGAGCTGTGGGCCCCTGTATTCGAACGCGAAGCCCGTTTCTCCAAGAAGCAGCCTGTTCCCGTCTTAGGTAACGCCGAATCGCAACGTCCTAGCGTCGAAGGTTTCTACGATTTCTGGTACAATTTCGAGTCGTGGAGGTCCTTCGAATACAACGACAAAGAAGAAACTGACTCCGACAACCGTGACCAGAAAAGATATATCGACCGTAAAAACAAGGCTGACCGCGCCCAAGCCAAGAAGGAGGATAATGCTAGATTGCTCAAGTTGATCGATGCTGCCTTAGCTATGGACCCTCGTATCAAGGCTTACAAGGAGGAAGATAAAGCTAAGCGTGAAGCCAAGAAGGCCCCTAAACTTACTCCCGCTCAACTCAAGGCTCAGAAGGCTGAGGAGGAGCGTTTAGCTAAGGAAAAAGCTGAAGAAGAGGCCAAGGCCGCTAAAGCTGCCAAGAAGGGTGGTAAAGATGAAACTAAGCGTCTCATCCGTAAGGAAAAGAAGGCTATCCGTGAGTTGGCTGCTACTGGTAAGTGGTTCTTGGCCACTGAACCTAGTGCTGCTGAAATCGAAAGCCAAACTGCCAAGTTGGAGCAGGTATTTGAGAAGTTAACTCAGGATCTGGAATCGTTCCAAGCTTTCAAGGCTAAAATTAAGGCTGCTATCGATGGTGGTGAAGCTGCTGGCTTTTTGGAGAAGGAGCTTTAAGTGCCTATTACTTGCCGAAATCTCATAAAAGTTGGAACTCATATTGAGCTTTTGCTGCTTTTACTTTTCAATTTGTAGCTTAACTTTTCTATATATTTTTAAACTTAACACCTGATGATTTAAGCATTTTGTAAATGGATTACTTACCTTGCATCTATTTACTTTGAAAAGTTGTAGGGTAAAAATTGAGTTGTTGGAGCAGAGTACATATAGCCAAAGCAGTACCTTTTCAACTTTGAAGATTTTAGTTCCCAACTCAAAAATTTCAATCCGAGATTCCTATACATAGAAGCTCGTATGTGTAAGTAAAGTTATCTATAAAAGTTGAAAAGCCATCTCAACTTACCTTTTAGCTATTTCTATATTACAAATTCTACGATAAAGCGACTGGTATGGTTTCTTTCAGCCCAATTCTTTCCTTTCCATTCAAATTCCAAACTTTAAAAATTTTCGAACCCACAATCTAGATTCAAAAATAGCTTGACTAAAAATCCAAAAGCAGCCTATTTTTAGCAATTTGATCCTTCTGTAATCAACAGAACATGATGAACGTGTAGCTAACCTTTCGTACTTTAGCTGATTTCCGATTTAACTTTTAGTTGTTTTGGAGATCGGTAAAAAGTATTATGGTTAAAGTACTTGCATTTCTTCTTGTTACTTTAAAGTACATGCACTTCTGAGTTATAAAAATATAGATTGTGAAGATGCTGGGTTACTTACCATAGGGATAAGGGTTGGCCTTAGGATAGAAGTTGATGTCTAGATCCAGGAGGATTTTTTGATAAATTGGGTATCCTATATACCAATATTAGAGTTATCCAGATGCTAAATCTTATCGATTAGACCTTTCGTATTATACAGATGAGGCTTTGTAGTTAGTTCAAAGGGTAGTTTACGTCGTTCCATGTAGGTACCAACATGCTAAATAAACAAACTTTTGGTGACGTTCACCAATTTTCAACAGTTTTCCTTCAAATGCTGTAGGATATCTACGATGTAGGGTTGGTCTGTTGATTATACTATTTTCCAAATATAAGCTCATCTATCAGTATGGGTTGAAATGGATTCCTATGGTTGCCTCGATAGATTTATCGCTAGAAGTGACAGTTATCCTATCCCGCCTTTACAATTGTGCTAAATATTTTTATAAAAAATAGATGTATTCTATTGTGATTAGCAGTTGGTAGTGGTGTATGTTTTCAAATAGGCGAGCCTTCTGTAGCTACTGATCAGTATGCTTACAAAAAGCTGGGTGATTTTATATATATTGTAACTTTTGATCAACTTGATCATAGATTAAATCTTTAGCGTTCAATTTGAAAATAAAATTTAACCCACAAACCAATTAAACATTTCTTTACAATGACCCTCCAAAAAGCGAAAACTGCGATTACCTTTCCCTACAAACACAAAACTCAAGAGGTAAGCCTTATAACAACATTTAGTATAAATGGCTTTTTGGTATGATGAATTTCTTTTATAGAGTCAAGCACTGAATAGGCCAACATTTTTAATGTTGGTCTACTACCGGCACTAAATCTTCTCGCTCGGTGGCTTTGATGCTAAAAGTTTTTACTGATGCTTATCTTTTATACTTTGAAAATTTGCTTGATCGATTAACTAATATTCGTCTATAGGTTGACATACAAGCTCTTGGTATTATATTTGGTACAATAATAAAATGTACATACTTTAATTCTCTACTGTTTTGATTTATGTTTTGAAGATTTCCCTTCTTATAATAGTGAACGGTAAATAATAAAACTAGAGTATGTTATCTAAATTGTGAAGTGATGCTATTTTACAAAATATATGCTTGGATTTATTTACTTTTAAGAGTGATATAGGTGTATATTTTTCAAGTCTAGTAAAAAGTCCTTTCAAATGTGAATCAAGTGATAACAAATACTTTTTAATCGTAGCAACATAAGTTATATATTCCATGATATATAGTATTCTTCTGTTTCCACAAATATAAGAATGCTCATATATAAAAATAGATGAACAATTTCGAACTTTAGTTAGATTTACTTGATGCTTCTTCTGAGTAACTAATTGAATGTTCAACTGTTAAGGTATCTAAGTATATGGTTATATATATGCCAAGTTAAAAATAATGAAAATCAGCATGTGTTATAAATGACAATACTATAATACTTTGGCCCAAGTCAAAAAAATTCAAAATTTAATTAAAAAATTGTATAGCTCACTCCACTTCTAGGATTAAAATAACAAACCGGTATAACCCTCAGAGGTACTTTCAGTAATCCAAGGTAGGCTTCCTTACATACAATGCCTTCCTTTTGCAAAACTTCAAATAGAGGCTGGTAAATATCCTTCTCAATGGGTGCTTTAACTCCTGGGCAATTGATCTTACCATCAAGGATCAATTGAGTAGCGATGGCACAAGGAGTACCTACCGTCTTGGCCATAGCGGTGAAACCATCAACTTCACCATATTCTAACAAGGTGGCAGTAAGCTGCTGTTTTCGGATAGTTCCGTCAGCGTTTTTATATTCGGCTTCGACGATGTGGTGGAGTAGAACCATATCGCGTTCATCGTGCTCGTACGCCATCTTGGATTCCAAGGTTTGGCATAGTATGTCCAGTAAGGTAGGTTTCTTGGGGTTAGGGGTAGCACTTAGGAGACCTAGCCTTTACATTTAAATTAGTATTGGATATATGCAAAATAGAAATTTACCAGCGCATACCACTAACCACCCTCTTCAATTCTTTTGTATCCTGCTTCAACCACTCGACCTTATCCTTCAGGCAAGCTTCAACGGAGCTATAGTAAAGAACTGATAAGTGTTTTAAAACTAAAGTAAAACTTACCAGTCGTCAAAGTTGGTAAGTCCTAATTCATTGGTCAGTATCTGCTGCCAGCTTATAGTAGATTCCTCTCCAGCCAAATAAGCTTTGGAATCGACATCCAAAAGGTGGATATCGGTTAGCGCTCGGACAAAGGTGGGGAAGTTGGCGTACCTTAAAGTACCTCTAATGATGGAGTGGGCGTCATCGAGCTGGTAGCGTTCCTTGTAGATGGAACTATCTCGGTTGGGATATCCAACTGTGTTGAAGCCAGGTAGGATATCGAAGGGTTGGCTAGCTGCCATCAGATCTTTACCGTCAACGTTGACGATCTATTTATTTACATTAACTTAATAATCAATTTACTAAAATAAGTTACCTGATTGTCTTTGAGGTAACTAGCTGGATTACGTAGAGCAAGCAAAGCCCCTTTGCTAGACCAGGAGAACTTGTAGCCTAGAGGATTGCCACTAGCTTCAGGTGCTGGTAGACCACCACAGTAGGAAGTGAAGCTGGTAACTTTACCGTTATTCTGCTTGACCTGTTCGAACATCTTCATAGCGTAGACGTGGTCCAGTCCAGGGTCCAAACCAATCTCGTTCAAAATGGTGACACCAGCATCCTTAGCACTAAAATGGTACTTAGAACAACTATATAAATCCAAAAAACAATTACGCTTGGTCAAAGTCAGCCATAGCTTCCGAGATGTAACTGGTGGTAACTACATGTTTCTTCAGTCCGATAGCTGATTCCAAAACGTAGGTGTGGAAGGTGTAGGGTATCAAGCTAGTTGAACAAAAGTAAGTACCTTGCTATCTAAAAATATATATACCTGATGACGATATCGTGTTGACTTACTAAAGCATCCAAAGCTTTACGGTCGGTGACATCCAACTTTTCGGCAACTTGGACGTTCTTGTACTGAGCGGCCAACTTCTTTGCGCTGGGAATATCCAAACTAGCTAAAGGAAAGTTAGTTGACTCAATAATAGAGGTTTAATTACCGATGGTCACGAAGTTGGTATCTTACGACAAAGGTAGTGTAGACAAGGTGGTACTACGAATCCCGATCCAATCAGCAGTATGCGGTGGTTCATGTTTGTAGTGTTGTTCGATAACATGTTGGTGTTGGTACTGATGCTGAAAATTTTAAATTTTAAAGACTTGAAAAGCGATTTGAGCTGTACCATCACCATGTCTCAAAATACCTATTTATATCTCTTCCAGATCAAGTGACTACCTCAGGTCTTATAGTTGAACCTGTCAAAAGTTGCTGGCAACGTAATAGGTTGCATCTTGATTTCATCCCACTCGAATTTCATTTGGACAGCCCAAAGCTCTTATGCTTCCCCGCCAAGTTAAGCAATTTAGCCCGTGTCAAATTACCCTTTTTACCCACCTGAGCCTGAAGAAATTAGCTATGTTCTACGCTTAGTTATCTTTACGATACGCTCAATAGATGCTGGTATATGTGGCGTTGATTGGTATGAAGCATTAGTAAAATGGAGTAACGTGACGTATCATACCTAACTTTAATTTATCTTCATAACCCCTCAAACTAAAACCCTATTTCCTTAGAACAGTTTCACAAGTTTCTCACCATATATTTTAAAACTTGGCCAATAAAGTTGAAGAGCCTGGGAAATGTGGTAGGATGATTTTTTGGCATAACCAGTTGATATGCGTGTGGGTAAAGGAGAACACTTTAACTACCGAGGGATTTGACGTTGAAAGCCAAGGGAAGTAGGTGGATTTTCGCTCGGCACTTTCATATTTTTTTCAGACTCAGGCGCCGCTTTGCATGGAAAAGCTTTGCTCGATGTAATTGGACTTCCTAGTATAGTTGATCTATTTCCATTTGCTGCTGAATGCTAGATTAATGAATCAGGCAATTTTATTGAACAGCCTTGTAGCACAAATTTATAATTTAAAATAGCATTGAATTTAAGTTTTTAGTGTACACTTTTATACTTTAGATTGGTAGGGAATATAAACTAATACTAGCCATTTTAAGCAAGCACTGACTGCATATCAACCTTACATAAAACTATATTCAACTTCAGGTACTTTAATATGGATATAAAGCCCTTTCAATCGGATCAAATTACAGTACTACATATACCAACAACCCCCCATTATTTTCAACATCTACTTTTTACCTACTTTGATAAAGACATCATATCTGAGTTGAAGTTATATTGACAATGTCTTAATAAACGTAAAGAATATAGTTCTCTATATATCATATATATTTAGTAAAACCCGAATTCATTTAAATTAGCATTATTAGTTTATTCGTATATAAAAACATCTATCAAAGCAATATATCTACACACATTTATGAGTCAAAGTAAGACCCCAAACTGAAAAATGATCCTCGATACTCCAGAAGAACGAATTCTTTGATTTAGAACTGCTACTTGTACATTCCGAATCCATAGATCCCCTCCCAGAACTACTATCAAACTCTTCAAAGTTTTCAAAGTAAGCTTCTTTGTCCTTTCTATCGATCAAAACCTTGTTGCCGTGGTGCCTGAATCCAAATAGTGGTGGACCTAAGTGCGGTATAACATCATCAGCGTTAACGACTCGGACCAAAATGAACGATTTATTATTGATGTAATCTACCATAGCTCTATTGCCAAATCTGGGACCTCCGTAAGTATAAGCTTTTATCCTACTTTCATCGATTCGAACTTCATCAACTAGGTTTATAGCTGCTAGAACTGCTAGTGGGGAACCTAAACTGTACCCAGTCAAGGCAATTCGATAGTTGGGATACATTTCATTAGCTAGCATGTCGATGACAGAGTTGTAGCTAGATTTCAGCTGGTTAGAACATTGCAATATACCGTTATGGATGCGAACTTGCGTACCATCGACCATATTGGTTTTTTTGAGGTTCCCTAGTATACAATAGTAGGCGTTCATCAAGTTACAGCAGCATCGGAAAGCTACAACTATTTCCTTCCTAAAGTGGTCCAGGTAGATGTAGTATCGGGTTTCAGTCTTGTTATCGCGAAACGAAGAAAAGAGTTCGATGTGTAAACCATCGCTTAGCCTGAGGTGGGATTGTTGCAGGATTTTGGCGTACTTGCAGTTAAAATTGGTGACATTATTGGAGCTACACCTGGAGATTCCGGCATATAGGGCTAGTCGCTTGGCTTCTTCGATTGTACCTTCCTTTATCATTTATATATATTACAAGGTAAATGTAATGGGTATTTCTGTAGCTATTCCAATTAAACTTATTTTTCATTTACCATAAACGTTGCCCGACTTTTATATCTACAACTTCGTATAATTCACTTTCAAATTTATTCTCCGCCGAGCCAAGCTCAACTCTTGAATAAATCTTTTTTTGGATGCTTGGAAGTTTAGTCTATTTGTGCGATGGGTAAACAACTAAACTTTGACTTTAGGTGCTTTGATTTTCAAGAGGATAAAAGTCTTGGTTACTAGATGCTAAAGTTTCAAAAGACTTGGCTTAATTTTCAGAGTATATGTTTAAGCTTCTATAAAAAGATCTTTGAGAAGATTCTTTATTTCCAGAGTCCTTGATCACATTTTTAAATGCCTGAGATCTTTTATTTCGGTCCTTTTTATCCCTTTTATTCCAATTTCTATGAACATCATCTATCTTTGCCTTGATGGAGTACCTGATAAATGGTAGGTGTACTTTAGTGGCATTGGCAGTTACTTGTATTTCAATTTAATATATACATTTAAGCTTTCAAGGCGCATACTCAACTAGTTAGGTACTTTTTAATTATGATGTATGTTTGGAGATTTTCAATTTCCAAACCTTAAGTTGAAAACAAGTACTCCTATTCTTTTAATATAAACATTGACATATAAATAAGGAATATTAGCAATTAAAATCTTACAAGAAATTTAAAGGTTGTATATATCGAACCATTATTTTTATATACAAATATTCTAAATACGAACATAAACTTAATGTATAGATTTCTATTGTAAAGGCATTAATTTAGATTAAAGTTCATTAACCTAAAGCTACTAACGGTATAAGTTTATAATGCCTACTGATAGTTTTATTACTGCCATCATCCTAAATTACTACTAATTCGAGACTAGTGCTTGATCTTTCAGAATAGAGGTAGATAACCAATTATATCAGTGCCGGTTTAAAACATGTATATCTAACGAATAGCATTATACTAATATAGAGCTGAGGGAGTATACCGACAAGTTGAAAGTAGACATAAAGAACCTACAGTTTTTAAAATTTCATCAAGAGTACATTTAAAAATAAAGGCGGTATACCATCGTCACATCTTAAAAATGACAGAGTTTAATATAAGAAAGTACAATTATAACATACTTGTAGGTCTACTATGAAATATTCAAAGCAATATAAAATATAGTTTTATAAAAACTATTGTAGAAAGATTAATAACCAGCCTACCAGTGCAGCATATCCAAACTTTAAAAATACATGTCGAAAATGCCAATTATAACTATATAAATAAATAAATATAAAGTTGAAAGTCAGTTAAATAAAGATAGGCGTCGTTTAAAAATTACATTTGTAATGAAAGTAGAATGCATTCCAACCGACAGGGATTCCAAGTTTAAGGTAGTGGTATTAAGATCCAATAAAGTATAAACAACGACTCGTCCAGTGTAGTTAGCTTAACAGGCACATCCATCCATCTTCTCCTCAGCCTTATCTAAATCAACTCTAGAGCTCGACGCACCACCTAAGCGACTGGAGTTTCCAGCTGATAGTACATCTCGGGGCATCTTTTGGGCTAAAGTGCCGACGCAAAGTTAATTTAAGTTTCATGCACAAAGTACCTAGAGCCGTAAACAGTTCGTTGACGTTGGTGGCATCTTTGGCCGAAGTCTCCATAAAGACTAGGCCCGCTTCTTCAGCAAATTCCTTAGCTTCGTCGTAGGTGATGGCGCGTCTAGCCTCCAAGTCGCTTTTGTTACCAGCTAAAGCAATAACGATGTTAGGTTCGGCTGACTTGTGCAACTCTTCGATCCAGACTTTGGCTTTATCGAGGGATGCCTTATAAATAATTAGCTTGTATAAACTAAAATAGGTACGGGTTGAGTTATGTCGTAGACGACGACGGCACAATTGGCGTTTCGGTAGTACATGGGTGCTAAACTCTACGTTATAGTTAGAATATGGAAATAGAGGTAAAACTTACTCTGTACCTCTCTTGACCGGCTGTATCCCTATTTATGTAAAAGGTAAAAATAATGTAGAAGCATAAATTTACCAGATATCTAATTTGATTGTAGTTCCGTCTTCAAGCTCCAAGCTCTTGGTCAAAAAGGCAGCTAAAATGGGTTTGCAAAAGGTATTGGGTAGTAAAGTTACCTCCTATAGTACTCTCTCTATAATCTTCAAACTGGTCCTTAATAAATCGAAGTACTAAACTAAAAGAATTATTAACTTGGCTTTAGTATGTTGATGGGTACCTCGATTTGCCAACCGCTGATTCGCCTGTTGAAAAAGTTAATATAGAAGTCGAAACTAAAAGGTACCGAGAAGTACTAGCTTGAAGGACAGGTTCTTGGTGTTGGATACAATGGAGTTGCGCTTCGAAGACATACTCTTTATTTTATGTTGGGTTGTAAATAAGCGTATAAAGTCAAGTCAATTCAAATAAAGCGGTCCAATTTCAAGTTAGAGCTTCTAAACCTGAAAGTAGGCTTAGGCTCAAATAGTAAAGGTAAATTTCTCCAGCACGCATAACTGCCTTTCCAGATTATGTAATTGGTTCAAAATCTCCAATTTGATCATTGTGATGGTGAGCAAAAACTAAATTACATTGCACGTATGCACAAGGTACTTGGAATTTGTCATTATAAACGGTATTAGTTACTGCTTTCTATAACTGCCATATGCATCGACTTGAGGGTCCTAGTGACCTACCAACTCCTTCTTTAATACCAGCATCTGTAGTTTCAGTACTCATTGAATAGACTTTGGATTTGATTTATGGACCCATAAATGTCTGTTTTCAAGTCAAAAGTACACCGGATGCACCTAAACCCATTAAATGTCCGACATTATTTATTCACCAAAGATAAATTTGCTATATAGGAGATACCAGAGTCTCAACATCTGCTAGGAAACGAAGGTAGATCAGGTATATAATAATCCTATTTGAAATGGCCGAGGCAGTGCATTATCCTGGTTTTGAAATATCCAAATCCTTATGAGAATGGTGGTTCACATCTTTCAACAAGAAATGTATTTATAATCAGCAAATTGTAGATCTACATGGACTGTGACTAGCTTTGTACATACAGATTTATAGATCAGGTCTGGCTATGGGTTTGAACGATAACTTTACAACTAATATAAAAGTATATACAAAACAAGCAGTAGATTGTTTGAAAATCTGCTATGGATGAGTTATATAATAAATTTAATGGAAGTATATTTGACTCAAATGGTATAGAATTATTTGTAAAATGATATACAGTATAAACACTATACTTGCCTAGAAATACCCTGGAATAGCTAAAATTCCCATGGTACAACAATCAAAAAAATTATATAGCAAACCATTCTTTTACATAGTATGTAATAGATATCAAAAATATATATCCTACTACAATTTCAAGCTTTTACCTGAAAATTAGTAAATGTTGTTAAATCATCTACCTTCATCATAAAAATATACAAACTAAAATTTGAATGCTACGTCATACTTAAAATTAAATATATATCCTTTATACCGTAGAAAAGAAAGTTATAAACCTTTAGCCGTGTAGGCAATCCAAGCCTCAATATTGGGAGCCGGCTTACTGGCGATAGAGTCGATTTCGGCATGCAAGATTTCACAATACTCGTCCAAAGGTAAGTCGTTGGCATCGAACCCAAATGGATTTTCTGAATTTATAATAAAAATTAAAGTTAGATTGATATACAAAAAATAACCAAAAATTACCTATCTCCTCCCCAATATTGATGATGCCGAACATAGTAAAGACACTGATAGGCTACTACAACTATAGTCAACCACTTTGGGATTATGATCAAAAACTGGAACGGTAAAAATAGCGAAAAGAGCCATATAGACTGGCTAAGGTGGACGGCATAGGCAGTCGGAATAGGTGTGTTACGAATACGTTCGAAGCCAGTCAAGGCCGTACCTAAAGTGTTGAGGTTGTTGAGTAAAGTTGTGAAGACGGGGGGTGGTATAGCGCTGGTAGCCAAGCAGTTCTGGATGAAGCAGGATATGTGGTGTGTGATCAACAAAGGTAACTCGACGTCACTTTCGACAGGACCTGGTGAAATTTTACTAGTTCTATTTTCGGTAAAGCTGATGCGAGGTGGGTTCCCTTTGTTCCCCTTTACGTTGGGTAGATGGTTGATTAGGTCCATCATATCCTCCAACTCAACTCCGGTTTCGTCACGTAAGTGGTGCTTGCATGCGTAAGCAAAGGCGATTAAGAGGTGTAAAGTCTTCAATTTCAATTCTCTATCGGCTTCGCCATTAGGTTCCTTGACGTGGACCCAAATGGTACGGGCTGCTGAGCGTATAGCCGTAGTCATAGCTGACCACTGCACCCTACCTTCCCAGTAACGGTCGTAAGCGGTGTTGGTACGGAAGACCAAAAGTAAAGAGATAACTAGACCCAAAAGAGTAATGACAGTTGGTGGGATATAGAGGGTGTTTGGAGCAAGAACATAAATGTCTAATGCGCAGATTAGGATGGTCCACATTATAAAAAATATAACTTTTGGAGCAACGAACCTGACTACTGAACCGCGGAACCTGAAAGCGGTTGGTAACCTCGGTGTAAACGCTTCAGTAAATACTCCCATTGTCGATAAGTTGTTGGAAGGAAGGAAGGAAAGTTGAAGAGTTTTGAGGTGCTGAGGGGAATTAGTATTATTGCTGGATAGATTGTTCTACAAACTGAAAGGCGAATTCTCTTCCAGGTACAAAAAGGTAACGCCATCCAATGGTTTGTGATTGAATAGGGGTTTCTTAGATGGGGAATCTGTGGGCAACAGAAGTAGTACTTTATTTGTTGGAACTTTAGGGGGTAAAATTCAAAGTGTAAATGCATCCATTAATAAAGTAAACATACTACAACAACAAAAGTAACCAATCAAAGATAGCCTAGGTAGGCCTAAAAGAGTTCCATTGGCTTCCAAATTTGAAACTTGAAAATATATTGAGCGGGAAAATATTTATAGGAGCAATATTTGAAAAACCCGCTTTATTTTGCCTGCATCCTTCCCAAGTCAGTTAAAGTAGGTAAAATAAAGATAGCTGTGTAACAAGCTTATACTATTCTATAACAGTATATATCAAATTACAATCCTACAAGCTTAGCAAATCTATAAGCAAACACACTATCAGCAAACAGCGAACCTGGCTAACTTCATGCCTATGAATTATCATATTTCAAAATGGAGCTATAGTTACTGGTTGTCTAAATACATTATATATTTGAGTATATTCAATCATAATTGCATATAAAGGCAAATATGTTTATAGTTGGATGAAGATTTAACTTTAACTAATAAGTTCAATTTCCATATATATTACGAATAATCTAGGCAAAGGATAGAAAACTTTACATGCACTATAAAGATCAAACTACATTAAATCATTCTAAATATCCAGCTACATTCTCACATACAAAAAGATATAAGCTCCAACATAAACTAAAGAAAAGTAAAATGAAATTCGAGCCATCCGTACAACTCAACACATCACAAACAAAGTTTATTTATAAATGATTAGATAAAATCGGGCTCTACACAACTGGACCTACACTTGGACTTCTTATTGGAGTCATTGATGAGGCCACATCGATTTCTACAACGTATTTTGCTCCTAGGGTACTTGCAAAAGGGAAGTCTTACCATGCTTTTGCTGTTGAGCTTACAATCCCCAGCACACTTGCCGTTGAAGTTGAACTCACTAGGTGGGGCCTTTTGGACGCACTTTTGTATACACAATTTGAAGTCAGGGGTTGGTTCCTGGCACTCTTCAGCTGAGGCTAAGTAAAATAGAGTCGCTACTAGTAAAAAATATTTCATGGCTAATTGAATACAAGAAGCTTATTTCTACATGTGGCATCAATTTATACCATTTTAGCTGGTAGTGATTTACATATGTTTATATATATATAAAGCTCGTTTTAATACCTATAAAGTTGCGTTGTATAGACAGTTATGGTAACGGTATAGGATTTTTCCTAGTGATGGTTATAATGTAAAGTCAGTTCAATATGAAAAGGAAAATCTTTGCTAATTCGATTTGGGATTTGCAATAGCAGATCAATGACAATTTTATATGTATAGTTTCTAGATTGATATTCTAGTATTAATTTCGTTTAGTATTTTAATATGATTAATTAAAATAATGATAGCTATGTAGCTATATTCATTTGGAATATGAAATATTGTAATGCAATTTAAACGTTAATTGTTACTTTGGATTGTGATATATTATATATTTTCTAACAGGTATGATTTCGTTTATATCTTATCCTTAATGTAAATATTAATCAAACTCCTAAAATCCTTACCAACTTATAGATCAAATTGCCTCTTCCTTGCCAAAGCAAAGGCAGAAGTATATCTACAAAGCTCTAGATTTGCACAAAGTCGAAAGTATTTCCTAATAAATCGATAAAGTAGCTACAAATAATGGTATTTGAAACTGCCAAACTACGAAGCATTTTGTTCGATCAGTTAAAGTATGAATTTCCCATCAAATCTAGGCTAGGTATAGATGATTTATGAGAGCTTTTTATATCCAAATTTGACTAGGAACCTAACTAAAAAATCACTTTAAAGAAGGTGTGTATATTTCAAAGATCCCTTTAGTATCAGAAGCATATATATACTGCCTAAAATATAAGTTAAATAAAGGTCAAAAAGAAAGCTACAGGCTCCAAAGACAACATCTTTTTATTCTTATACAAGTAATATAATATATAGTTCGGAAAAAATACATTAGGATAGGCCAACTCTTGGATTTATTTTCTTCCTTTTATTAGCTTCTAATTGTTAGTATCTTGCTTGACTGCCTTTGTCCACTGCCAACTTTTTGGAGTAAATGAAGTTGATACACAGTTATGGCTAGTGTAGTGAAATATGCTGATTTTGGTACATTTAGATGAGAAACACATATCTAAAACTTGTCTTCGTATCTGTTTAAGTGTTTCCTGGCTTTATATTGGCATCCAAGGACGTCGCAAAGTTCAATGATTTTCCTGTATATTTTAGCTAATGGACCTGTGCGTCCTACTTTAGAAACAGGCCTGGAGTGATTGCCACCTCCACCAATGCTTTAAATTTGAATAAGTTAAGAAATGTAGGTTTCTGGCTAAAATTGTCAATATCTATATTGGCATTACTGAGGTTGGAACTGAGCTCCTTTGAGTTGTTTTCTTGATCGAACTAGTGAATGGCATAGATTAAGATGGAAGTGAGGGTGGAGGAAAAGCTTAGTAACCTTTAAATCTTTAACTCTATAGCCAAGGTGCCAGCTGCCTATTTGTAGCATCGCTAGCTGCGATCCCATTGTTCCTTTAAATATTTTTAGCCAACGCTTTGGTAATTTATTAGTCACTTTTGTCAAGGCCAATATATTTAAACTTGACCATTTTTGATAGTGTAGTTGCAGGCTTCATCTCATTCTACAAGTTTACCAGCCTAAATCCATTTTAGAAATGATGCTTTCATACAAATTTGTTCATTTGAAGATTTCTCAAATCAAACTCTAAGCCTTTAAAATTTGCAACTCTGGGTTTCTATTGGCTATAATGGAATGCTAATTGGCTTTGAAAATGAGTAATAATTACCGTTTCGTTAGGAAATCGCCAAGTAATTTCTTATCAAGATACTTCGATAGCTTAATGGTTAACCAAGCTTTTGATTTTTTATATGCATATACTTTTTGAATTGGCTCTATTGATGTATATATTGTCACATATAGTTTTTAAACGTGCGGTATAGAAAGTCAAAGTTTATACTGATAGCTAAATTTAAAATGTAAATATAGCTCCCCGAATTTGAGCATTACATTCACATTGCTGTTATCACTATAAAGCAAAGCCCTCACGTTGCATTATCAGGTGAATGTGCACTGTCAACTATAAAAATTTCATTACAATCAAACAGTCTTAAGAAATTGATATATAAAATTGCTTTTGTGAGCTATAGTAGGATTGCACTCATCAATTAGATTTTTTAATGCATTACAACTTAATAAGCAAGCAGTAACTTTGTCCTACCTAAAAGTACTATGTGCCGCTTTTGACATAAGGACTTTTATAAAACATTATAGTTTTCAATATATATATAACAAAGAAGCAATTAAAAGCATCACTAAGCATGAAGGTAAGTGTAAACTTAAAAGCAAGATCTAAATATTAGCTTTAATAAACTTTATTGCTCCTCATTTTCAAAAGATAGAAAGAGATCTTGGGCGTCATATATCTACCACAGAAAATAACCGATCTTTGAATAATGTCTTGGCTTGAAACAACTTTTAGAACTAGAAGAACTCAGGCTACAAATCTACCATCTCTCCAGCTTGAAACAAAAAATTGATCTTGTATAGGCCTTTTAAATATATATTTAAGTCCGCTTTATAGATGATTCTTCTGAGTTATTTGATAATCAGGATGGTGGTATTTGTTAAAGCGGTTGTTGTCATAACTGTTATTGTAATTTAAGTTAGCAGATTTAGTATTGAAGCTCTGTCTATAGCTCTTTGAAGCATCTTTACAGGTTTGATTAGTGCAAATAGACGTTAAAAAGATAAGCTTTTAAGGTTTGTAAAGTCTTTTAGATCGTTGCTTAGCCAATTTAAATAAAGCTCGGATATGGTTGATAATATAATTATGGGTTGAGCTTGGAAAGAAGTGCATGTGTCTAGGTTAGATGTTATATTGTGAGCTTCGTAAATATTTAGACCTGAAGATTGTAACGCTAGATCTTGTATAGTGATTCAAAAGAGGTAAAGAGGAAGGCGTCTTGCGAACACTACAAAGGCAGTTAGTACCAATAGCATTCTCATCTTTGTTTTGATACTTGAGATTTGAATTTACCATTTCTTTACCTTTTTTCTCAATTGTAAATTGAAACTGTTGCCAATTCCGATAAAATTCGTATATTGATATTTTTAGGTGATATAAAAAAATTTGCTATAGATACTTTAGTAACTGACTTGGTATACTTTTATTGTAATTTTTGGGTCAAGTTTTGTATATTGATTAGGCCTTCGAACAGGCTACTAAAAGTGTAGTTTAACTTTAGTTCAAACTCTGATCCTAAGTGAATTAAAATAGTGCCGAAAATTTGGACCAGTCTACCTTTGGTTCGATAGATAGTTCATTTTTCTAGGAAACTATATGATTGAATAGGAGGATTGATATACATAAATTTAACTAAGGATTCCAACAAACAACACTAATTTAAAAAAGTACACATCGTCCAAAGCTTTAATCGAGTACTGAAAATATACGTAGAAAAAGTAAGCTATACTATCCAAAATCCAATATAGGTCGCTAAATAGAAAGAAAAAAAACCAAAATTTAAAAGCATTGTAAGTCTCCATCTATTTAATTAGATAACATCCGGGTTATTACATCGCTTTATACATTCGACACGCTTCATCAGATCCAACTTGTCAGCAGTACATTCGTTCTCACAAACCTTACGCTTCTGAGGGTAGTCGCAAAAAGGAAGTTTATCTTTAGGCTGATGCTTAAGCTTGCACTGGACGGCGCATTCACCATATCGATTGAATAACTCCCTATGCTCGGGATTGATACATTTGTTGACACACTCCTTATACTTCGAGGTTGGGACAAGGCACTCCTTGGCTATAATCGTTGCAATTAAGGTGTTAATTAGTATGAAGTTCTTCATCGTCTAAGCTTTGTAGAAACCTAAATTAAACTCGAAAGTTAACTATATATTTTAATTTTAATGGATAGCCGTATATATTTAAGATATACGATCAACATCACTGAAAATAGTAAAGTTTAATATAGGGACCATCCTAAAATGCCAATGAAAAATCAATTTGGCTTTGCATTCAACGGAAAAACTTTAGTTCATAACTTAGGTTCAGCCTGTTGCACAATTGATTGAGATTAATTTGAAATTTTCATTTGAGATTTCTCCAAACACAAATAATGGTCGATTTGGAGTTTGGAGTAAACTTCTAAAAATCTGAATAAAATCTGGCATCATCAAGTGAGCTCAGTTATAGATGGAAATAAAGATATGTATATATTAAAAAGCCACAAAATAGGCCAACGATAAAAATTAGCTATAATTTCAAACAACTTAACACCAAACTTTTACTTACTGATACAGATCCCTCGTAAACTCCGATAAAATGGATTGGAAAATCAAATCAACAACTTGGTCCTGAAAAAGCTTTAGGGGAGACGTTAGGTTGGGGGGTAGGAATTGGTGGGAACAAAGTACATACTGGAGAAAAATCCCCATTTATAGGTTCATCGTTGGAAAAGTTGAGTAAGTTGGCCGAAAAGAGTTCGACTTTAAGGCCATTGTGGGGATAGGAGGAAGGTATAGTTATTTTAGTGATGGTACTACGACTACGTTGCGAAGGAGTAGGCTCCTTGGGGGTCAACGACTTTTCCAAATTCGATGGACTGTTGGTTCCCTTAAGTCGATCAAAGATCCTGGAGTTCTGCCTTGAGCTTTGTAAGTTGTTGGACTCGTTAGTATCGGCATCAGTAGCTGCAAACCCGGACAGAGAAAAGGTAAACTCCATTAAAAGAGTTACAGTACGAAAACCATACTCGATGACATTCCTACAAGCATTAAGTGGGTTAATATAAAAAATATATTACTTTTGAAATCTAGATGTTATACCATGCATCAACAGGAAGGTTAAATTGAGTTGAGGTCGGTATTGCGTATCAATTCTATGGTTAATATAGGACTTCAGCCTCGTTATAAATGAAGTGAAGGGTTCGTTAGGTGATATCGAAGGTAGCTCACCCAAGTACTCCAACAGATCCAAAGGTAGAGAAGGATTGAGGTTAGCTTGACTTTTTATCGAAAGCAGCGCTTCAGGACCACCAAACTCGTAGTATGCCTTTATCTGTAAGCCTATATCATCGATTGCAATAGGTGCTATTAAAGTACTCGTCAACTCGACGTTTATAAAGCAGTATAGCAGGATGACATCGGTACTCTCCGTTAGATTTTGATTGAACGGTTGCATGAGTTGGAAACCTAATTCGACTTCTCTATGCTCCCAGCAATCCAACTCGTACTTGATACGGCTGTACCCCTTCTCCAGTAATTTCTTCAAGTAGCTATCGCGGTACTTTTCCCTAATTTCCAACAGTAAGGTGTAAAGCCGACTAGTTTGTGAGTATTCATCATTTTTAATCCATGCAGCTTGTAGATCGATTTCCAAATCTAAATAGCTGGGGTTGTCCATGCTACCAAATATAAATTCGGGGATAGGAGTAATAATTGTATCGACCTTGTGGAAATTCCAAATTAAATAAACTTGTGATAATAAAATTAGTATATCATAAAGAGATGGAATTTAAAATATAGGTGAAATAGGTACCTTTTGCCACCTCGTTGCCAACTCCATAACTAAATGTTATGCACGTCGTCAAATCATTTAAAGTTAAACTTCCTAGATCTATTGAACTTGAACTTCGCTCATTGAATTCCATCTCGAATTTTATTGGGGTTTGCTTGTGCGCTATATACTTGTAATAATCGATAATTAGCTCTAGGTTGGATTTTCTAGTTTGCTGTGTACTCATCTTGAAGCTGATGTTGTAGGGTCAACGTATCTTGAGAAGTTAATAAAGTTTGGCTCTTGGACTCCAAATTCTAAAGTCTATTGGATTGCAAATACGATGATGTAATTTTCGAAAGATGGAATGACAAAACAAAACCATGTGATTTCTTTGTAACGAGCTTCTGATGGTAATGAAATTCTCAAAGCACTAACACTGGTGGAAGACTGCGTTTGTAGTAGTCCAATGATGTATATGCTACTATCTCTCTTTAGTGCTAGCTCAATACTGTATATTAGCTAAGGCTTTCCTTTTTCTATAGTATCTCGAATATAAAGTCTGACTGGCTCTACTAAAACCGTAAGAGATACTCAAGCTCTACTGGATTGTATTTAGGCAGTTACTATAAAGAAATGATATCCGAATCGAAATAATATGTTGAAATTGAAACTTCATTCGATACTTTTTCAATGTTCTTGTTTATAAAGGTACAGTAGAACTACACATACCTACTATCCTTTAATATAAATCTAAGTAAATAATAGGATACAACATAAAATGACATTTTTATACTCAGCGCTATGATCTATTCTCACAATATTCAATTACTTTTACTCGCCTACCGTTCAAAACAATACTTTTAGACCTTGTTCAGGCAGCCCAACCCCAACTTATCACTAACATAAAACCTACAAATCCATCACTTTACTTTTATATTCTATCGAATCTTGGACTAAAAACTTAGTATACTAAAACATGACCAATGCCCCTATCCGACAACTGCCTTGCATAGAAACCTTTTTCGACGATACCCCAACCCCTACCTATATGGTATATGTAGAATTAATACTAGTTATACCGTAACTGAAAGGCCTTCACTACTATTAAGCATCTTTTAGAAATTTGATACAGTATGAAAGTGATGGTATGAAAACATGATACGCTCCTTAAATGTATATGGTATACGACTATTACTATTCTTTAGCTTGACTATTTTTTGGTATCTCGATTTTATGAATGCAGAGTGCACCTTAAATTGGTTTTGATTGGGGTTTCAAAGGCTTTCACATAGGTAAATTAGTATAACCAATTCGCCGAGGCAATCCATCAAGTCGCAACATTATCGGTGCTAATTCTCAATAACATGTAGCCTGATGATATTGTGCTCTAAAGTATGGATGAATATGTTTGGCCTAATATGGCCTTATAGAAAACACAACTTCCGTCGTCATTAGGCTATGCAGGGTTATAGTCATCTCTGTCCTCCACCATCTAAATTCAAGAATTTTTCTGCTGGACAGAAGCGATACCTATATTTTAAGAATCTAAATCCAAGACTCTACTGTAAATAAATTTCAAGTTTGCAACGAAACCTTGGTATATTTTTAAAACGGGTATATAGAAGGGTATTTACGCTTAAATCTCATTGTAAGAGTGTTACTTTAGCACCATTCAAAGACTATATGAGTCATATTTACATTACTAATCGATACTTAAATATAGACATTTAAATATAGACTCGTCCACATCGCGACAATAGACTACCTTTGCCGATAAGATAAGTGTATAGATAGCATTCGCAACATGTAGTCCAGGTCAAGCGATGTCACAATTTTAAGCTACTCAATGCCAAAAGCTCCAAGAACAATGAAAAACCATCCAATAGCATGCAAGAATATCCCCGCAGCAAAGCTAGACAGATAAAGCTGGTTTAGAATTTTGACCTAATTGTTTAGGGCCAAGTTTCTAATCAATGCTCAAAATAGAACAATTCTATTTCAACTATTAGCATATTTATTCGGAACTATTTTTATAAACTGTTCTATTTTAAGTGCTGGTGCGAAAACTAGGTTTAGGGGCATTTAATGCCCAACCTACCAAATGAATTGAACCCCATACCTAGAAAAGTTCCCCACATTCATTGTGTGTCTAGAGCCTGAGTAAGGACGATAGATCAGTTTTTAGCTTTCTAACACGAAATAGAAGCAATTTAATTAATAATTTATCAGTCTTGATAAATTTGGATACATGGACGGTGCTAGTATAAAAGCAGGCCAACACCCTAAATAGTTTAATTTACTCTTCACTTTTGCTACGTCAAACTTAGATTCCAAAGATGAAAATCATCGACAACTTACTCAAAAACCTACGCGAAGCCAAGCTTGAGGACGATCTAGCTGACAAGCAAGTCAAGCTGAACTTAATAATCCCCGAAAGTCTGGTAATTAACCAACTAACCAAAGATATCATAAACAACACGGCCTGTCCTCTAACTGGGGTTCTCAAAGTAACCTCCCACAAACCCATAGTAGCAGTCGAAGTCGAAATCTATTTGATGGGTGAAGCCCAGTACCTCAAGAAGGAAGTCGATAGAGGCTCCAAAATCCTGAAACGTAGCAGCGTCTCTCACCTCTTCCTACAACAGTCCATAAACGTCACAAACGAACCCTTCAAATCAATAAACTTCCCCTTTGCTTTCGATTTGCCTAATGAACTACCGCCTAGCTATCGGTCCTCGGACGTCTCCAACTACTATCGTATAGCTGCCAACTTCACTTACTCGTACGCAGATGAAGCTGATGCTACCCAAGGCCCAAAATACAACGACCAGATGATCATCGAACAGACCTTCCAAGTCATCCACCGCTTCATGACCCCCAAAGAAGATGACTTACTTTCCCCTGATGACTACTCCCCTTGGACGTCAGCTTCGACAAGTCGGTCATCTACTCCGTACCCAGGTGGTATAGCAGCCCCACCACCAACTAGCTACCGTGTCCCAACTCGATGCTTTCCCTTCTCTATGTTCACTTTATTTTCAGTTTTCAAGACCAGTCGCAAGTCGCGTAAAGCAAAGGCCAAAAGCATCTCCGAGAAGTCTATACTCAACGACAAGTACTACGTATAGGCCTATGCGTTTCAATTTTTTGTACATTAGATCATTTACTTTACTAACTTATGGCAATTCTATTTATCCTACATATCTTAAATAAACTTACACTTTCGTCCTTTATTTTACTTTAAATTTTGCGTTCATACATCTGTATTTGGCAAATCTGCCCATAGCAACGTTTCGTTTTCAAATTGATATTGAGCATGCCCGTTATATAAAAGTTTATACTTTCACGTTGCGATAAAAAGCACTTGTACTTTTATATTATAGTAAAGCATGTATAGGATTGCCTTTTGGGATATAAGATTTGTAATAAGTAACTGTAAGGTGATGGATCGAGCTATCCTAATAAATTGGTTGTGGGGTAGGTGTTGGACTTAGTTGTTCCAAAGTAACTTTTCGCATCTGCAGTTTGGAAAGGTTGGATTTGAATGAAATAACTTGGTAACTGTGGGAATGCTTAAGTATATATTTTAAAGCAGTTTGTAGCTGTAATTGAGTTGTTGATCCATCCAAAAAGCATGAGTAATTGCTGCAACTGGCCCTATATATCGGATAGAACAAGCAGAGTACTATCCAACCCGTAAAGTTTAATTGTCGGGACGAAGGCTATTCGATACTTCAAGAAATTTTAGCCAAAAATGCAATTAATTTGGCCGAGGTGACAGTTGTCAAATATGGGTATTCCTTAGACCGCAACATATGATCACATTTAAATTTAATGTATGCAAGCTTACTGTGGAGCTTTTACTTTTACTGCCAGTCGGATATACTGAACCTACTTTAATCCTTGATTTATTTCCAATTCCCAATATAGTAAGCTTACAAAATGCATCAATTGATGGTTGGTTGATTGAGTTTATAAACCAATAAATTTGTAAAGGCTTTCTGTCATAACCTATTTGAAACCCTACCTAAAATACAAACTGTTGTCAGGTGATACGTGGCGGAAGTAAAGAGCTAGTGTATAAAGTTGACAGGCTACCAGTATATAAACGAGTGAAGTTCATTTTATTTCTACAAGATAAGTTGAAGCAAGATGCAGATAAAGGGAAAGTGCGCCATAATAACTGGAGGATCTAGTGGTTTCGGCAAAGAGTTAAGTTTGCGTTTGGTCAACCTAGGGTAAACTTTTACATCAACTCAATAATTTAGACTTGTAGTGGTAAAGTAGTAATTGGTGATATCGATGCAGTGGCTGGTGAAGCTTTTGCCAAGCAACTCAACAAGTAGATTTTTACAATATAGTAAATTTACAAATTAAAATTAGAGCTGGAGAAGTTGCCGTCTTTGTTAAATGTGATGTAACCGATGAATCTCAACTTAGACGTCTATTTGAGGTAGCTAAAGCTAAGTTTGGTGGTGCTCAGGTACTATATATATATATTGTATTTTACTAAATCAATAGATAATGGTAAATAACGCCGGTATCGGTCCTCAAGAAAACATCGAAACGAAATCAAGTAACTTTATTACTATTTGCTAAGCCTAACTTATCGGTGCAGATATTGTTGCTAAGGTTGTTGATATAAACTTGCGTGCGGTATTTGTCGGAACCTCCCTAGCCATTCAACACTTCGACCAGCTTAAAGCTGAAGGCAAAAAGGACGACTTTTCTATTATCAATATCTCATCTTTATCCGCCTTCATTCCAATGAAGGATGCACCAGCATATTCAGCCACTAAGATTGCGGTAACCTTTCATCAAATTTTAATATTCTAATCCTTTTATAGGTGTTATACTTTACCCAAACTTTGGGCTACTTGAAGAAGCGTGGAATTCGAGTCAACTGCGTTGCTCCTTCCTTCGTCGGTAAGTTTAGTCAGTGCTACAAAGGCTAATGTTTTTAGAAACTGGGATAGTTAAGGAACTGAAGGCTGATACCAATTTCACAAAGCTCTTAGCACCAGTAGGTGGCTTACTTCCCATCAAAGCTGTCATCGATGGGATCGTTAATTTCATCGAAGATGAAACTAAGAGTGGTGAAGGATTATACCTCAGCCCTAAGAAGCAGGCCATCGTCCCTAAGCTATGGATCCAGAATCGCTTGTAAAGCTTCGTTGTAAGTATACAACATAACGGTAAATTTGACACTTTAGCTTTGAATAAAGTTTGGATTCACAGTTCTAAATATATATTATGACACAAATTTAGCTATTGAGCTTCCATATATCTTTGAATTGAGTATATATTATTTGAACAGATATATTGTAATGATGATGACTGCGGTAGAACCAAATCCATATATTCTAAATATATGCTATACTCATAAAAAATTGACATGCTTTTAAATTTCTAAATAAGCATATATCGTTCATATATAGTTATTTAATAGCTGCATCTTTGTTTTTTAGATAAAAGTACTGATCAGAACTGAAAAGTATATTATATTTTATAAACCTTTGTTGAGAATAGCTCTAGTTGATTGAATTGTTACTAGTTATCGAAGGTTACCATTCACTAGAGATATGTAAATAGACATCTAGTTAACAAAGTTGAATGTACAACTTTGCAGTTGCATTTAAAAAATACAGATCAATTGGTCTTTGAAAGCACTTTTTCAATAAACACCAATGAAATCTTTATTGATTAAAGCATTCAATATCAAATTCAGGATTATGAAGCAAAGTGGATGAACTTCAAGCTTTCAATTTTCTATCGAAATATATCAACAAAATGACTTTAGCCGGATTTTCAATTATTATCAACACTATATTTGGCTTTATCACTACGTACTTTGGTAAACAAGAAGAAGTGAGTATCAAGCCCAGATCACCAACTTTGGTACAGTTTATCAGTCACCTTCTTCTAATTCAACTTAGGTTACTATCGATACCATCGTCAACTACAAGCCGCATTACAACATCTTTCGATTCCATGAGTATTGGTAGTGCTTAGTTTAATTCTAATATCTTTAGGGCTTTCAAAGATTTTGTAGAAGTTTACACGGAGAAATTTGGCGATACTTTGAATGACATCGACTGCATATACTACATTAAAGGAATTCTCAAAAATCCAGGCAAAGGAGAGGAAGAGAAAAACGTTATAAGGCTATATAAAGGGAGAACTTATGCTTTGGAGCAAAGTGAACTCAACTTTTGTACAGGCTATGACTGCTTCATATATGCTCTTCAAACTTTTCCCAAAAAGGTAAGCTTTTTCCATTTTACATTTAATTTATTTTGAAAGTATAAAGATACAATAAACGATCCAAGCCTTAAGATACTTAAAGAGCATGAAGAGGGATTAAAGTAAATTTTATGTTACAGCAGTTTGTTGATTTAGTTTAGCAATGGATCTTTAAAGTATGAAAACTTTGAGAAAATTAAGAATGAATTAGTTGCACTACGTTCAAGGGTAATTCTGACTTTTAGTACAACACTAACTCTTTATAGACCACTTTACCGGTCATAGAAAGATTGAAGGCGGAAAGGGAATCAAAAAAGGCTAGGCAGAATGCTAAGGGAAAAAGCAATGAGTCAAATGGAGATGAAGATTCAAATCAAAGCTCTCCAGTTAAGAAGTTGTCTACGACTGCTACTAAAGCAAAAGCAAGCACAGGATCTTTGGTAATATTGGTATGATGTATTAAGCTAATTGTTTTAGGGAAAGCGGTCAAAACCGGAACGTCCAGTTAGTTACTTTTATGATAGTCATAAATTGTACATACCTTTCATTTTCCTTTACTAATGCATCTAATAGCAACATCAATTCCGAAGGTGTCCCAACAGTAAAGGTTCCCAAAATTAGTTCGTACTTTCAAAAGTCAACTGAGAAGCGTAGTACTGAGAGAGTTTTCAACCAACCTGCCTCTAACGGATCAAAAGTTGTAAAGGATATCAAGATAAGTGCGGCTTCAAACGACATTTGGAAGAAGTTTATTCGAAAAAGTACTAGTACACCGATAGATAACCCCTTTTCTGAAGTTAAAGTGGCACAATCAAAACTCCCGTTTATCAAGGCTAAAGTAGCACCGTTAGATAACCCATTCGCTCAAGCTAATACGACACCATTATCCGACAAATTTACTTTAAAGGAAACGCTTAAAGACAGTATAGTTATAGACCTGGTATCCGACGATTTAGACTCAGAAAGTGAAGCATTCAGATCTGACAAAATGCCAAATCCGAAGGCTATTTCAAGTTCATTCAAAGATCTTGAGATCAGTAGCAAGGATACGAATTCAACGATCTCTCCTCAATCGAATAGGTAAGCTCCGAGTCTTAAACTTCAGATACTTATAAACTAGACTGATGACCAAACACAAAAGCTGCAATTTTTCTGAAGATACCGATGTCTCTTCAAAAAAGATATCTCCCGAGATCACCACATTGAATAACTTGAACCCACTATCGTTTCAATCCAAAATTCTTAACTATAGGCTTAAAGATAATGACGATAAAGTCTATTCGACAGCACCTAGTTGTATCAACTCTAACTCAACGATATCCAAGTGTGAAATCAATGCTATACAGTCAATTGAAACTTCAATGTCACGCCAGTCTAGTAGAAGAAGTTCGATATCCGACTCCAAGCCTCGCATCAAGCAAGAAACTAAGAACTCAGCTATGAAAAATCAACCGCTAATCACCTCATTCTTTCAGAAGGAAGTTTAGTTGGGAATAGTTATATATATTATTTGAGCTGTACGCACCTATACCTTTCAGTAAGGTTTTATTTATTAAACTATTATTGTATTTGATTTTTTGTTGTCTCTTGTGGATCCTGCTTTACTTATATTTTAGGATGCTTCATTTTAGATCTAATTTTTTATACTTTATTAAAACATGATGGAAGCTTTTGAATTTGATGAGGTGCAAGCTAAAATCTACATACGCTGCTACTAATCCAGATCCTTTGATAGGATTATTAAAGCTACATGGCTACTATAATTATAAAATACATATTTTGTTACGTTTAGAATACCTGGTTGTTATTTGATGGATTTAAGTTTACTATCGTTTATTATGTTAAGCTTTTCATCTACCAGTGTAATTGATATAAATCAAATCACTAGATAAGTTCAAATACTCAATACCAATAGACAAATTTCTATATATTGTGAAGCATTATAATTTTTTACTTATATTACTAAGTCGATGCCTCAATTTATATTCATAATACTGTATGAATACTGAAATGACCACTTATATAAAAAGTAGCAATATATAGGACATAGCCTCAACACTACTTTATTAATTAAACTTAACGAACCTACATTCTAAGGAAAATTATTTTATTCAATCTACATTTAAAATCATATCAGCAACCTTCAGACTCTACATATGACTATAAAAACTAGGAAAGTATCCCAGTGGGTTAGGAAAAGAACTAGTATCAACGACTTTCAAACTGCCAACGCCTCGAACTTTGAACTCCTTATCTAAAACAGCAAGTACATCGTCCTCTTTACCAGCCTTATTCTCACGAATGTACTTTTCGACATCTATATCACTGACTACGTTAGGACCAGGTGTCAACTCAAAGGCGCTCAAATCAAGTAGTTGCAGTTAAAAACGTATCCATTTTATAGCCGAGATTATGAAAGCTAGATCAGAAGCTGGGGATCCATCCATAAATTTATTGAAATTTATATTTGGTGGGTCGTAAGGTGATGAAGAATTTAAAGTTACAAACCCAGTATCTTTAGGCTGAGCTTTGAACATGAAGGTAGTCAAAGTACTGTTGTATTCTCCGTACTTTACATCCCAGTTTGACCTTGGAGGAAATGCGCGAGCACTTCCAGCTACTTGCACCGCGATGAAGTTGGATTAACTTAACCTATCATCCGTCTTAAATAAATGTACCATTTATAACTCTATTAAAAATATATGGTCCAGTTTGGTTTTTCTTGTAATCTTTGAAGCAGAGATCGAAGGAATTAGTAATGAATTCATAGTTTTAAAATATGTTAAAATCCTTGGAATAAGCTAATGCTATTGAGTTGGTGTGCTTGTCCATGAGATGCTTGCCTATCCCTTCTAAACCAATCTTTACTTATATACCCAGGGACTCTAGGTCACGTTTGGGTCCAATACCACCTAACATTAAGATTTGAAGTGAATTGAAAATGCCAGCCGATAGTAGAACTTCCTTACTAGCATAGACTTTATCGACTTGTGCGTTTCTAATGTGTTCTTGAGAAACGAAATGGGAGGCCTTATAGAGATATTTTCCTTTTGAAAACTCAATCTCAGTTACACCGTCGTTGCTTTATTGGGGATGAGTTTGGTAACCAAGGTATCGGTCCATATAGTTAATCTTTAAGGCTCTTTAATCACCTTTGAGAAATCATACCTTTGGTAGCTGGTATCATTAACCAACATAGGAATTAAAACTTTACCTGATTTATCGGCATTTGGTACACTATCTTTGTCGTAACCATTGATATTGATAAATGGTTCGTCTACAGTTATGGAATTGATAACAACTTCCTTTAGAGGTAGGTCCAGCTTGAACTTCTGGCTTATATTTACGTAGTTGATAAGTAGCCAGCCTTCAAATCCGTAATTCTTGACGTTGACTTTACTTGAGTATTCGTTCTTCTCTAACTGCTTAAAGTACCTCTCACGCATATTTTTCTCACTCCAGCTTATACCACTAGTGCTGTCGACCACCCTATCGTAATCTAAAGTAGTTGGAAGCACAGTGGTCATAACGCTGTGCCTAGAACATCTGCCTAAGTTGCCTACCCTTGGGTAGATTATATAGCACCAGATAAGTATCCTTGACTGAAGTATTAGACGGAGTAGTTGAAGGCAATGTTGGAGCTACTTGCTGCTACTCCATGATAGAACAGGGTAGTAATTAGTTCACTTGAATAATCGGGACCAGCTTCAATAAACAACACACTAAAGGTAGATTTGGAAAGTTGGAGGGACCAAAGTATCTCCACCTATACCACTCCCTACTACTATGTAGTCGTAAGTTAAGCTTTGGTTAGTCAATATTAAGGAAAAGTTGTGAGGAGCTACATACAATGCTGGAAGCGCAAGTTCATTTTTAACTTTGAAATGTAATATACACGTTAGTGTGTAAATTGCGGCTTTATATACCAATATTTTATCAGGTTTTAAATCGGTTTTACAAACAATTCGATATGTCTTTCCTGTATTAGTATATATTTATAATTACACATATTTAACAATGGAATACTATAAAGCTATCTATAGCTAAACTTTTAGCTGGCTTTAAATAGGAGATAAGGACCAACTATAATCACTATTAAATAATATTTTCCAAAACATGTTCATATCAGTATATGGTTTGAAAATTGGCATAACTGATGTAGCTTCCATATTTTAAGCCTTGTTTTATCTGGGAAGGAGTGTTTAAAGACCAACAATTTCAAAAAATTTCTAAGCATATAAACTTTATTAATAAATAATGAGTCTATTATAAAAGTATTAAAAACATCTCTTTATAAGGAAGGAATGCAAGATAAGATTGTTCAAGTTCGAAAGCTTTTCCCATTTGGGTATTTCCTTCCAATAATCTAAATGCTGCAACTTTGCAATTAGAAACATCAATTTGCTATAGCTATTCCTTGGCTTATCAATGTTATCAAACAAATGCCTTTTTACTTTGTTATAGTTCAGATTCACTATTTCTTCAAGGATTAAAAAGAGTATGAGTGTGATTCTAGATTTCTTCCAACTTGCCAAGTAGCGTTTAAGTTGCTATAAATAAGCGAATACTTTTGTAGTAGAAAGTGGCTGTAGATAGTTTTTGTATTAGCTAACTATAGGAAAAGTCTTCAAAAACTGGTATAAAATGACTGTAGGAACTTGTAAATGCCTTTGAGAAATTTTTATCGTATCCAGAGCAGCTCTGATACAAAGTTAGTTCAGTCGATAGAACATGAGATTGAATATCAGGGTCATAGTAAGAACCCATATAAAGTCATTTATATTCGTATCTTTGAGTCTGTTATTTTGTAGTTATTTTGATCTATATTATAGCGTGTATGTATAGAAAAATAACTTTGCTATTGGTACAATGAACTTTATGGTAATAAGTAAAAAATTTATTGTAAATAGTATAGATAGGATTACTGAGCCAGCATACCGCCAACTTTATATCCCATATACCTATGTACGGCAGTGGTAGGATGGTTGAAATCCCAGAACAGGTACCCGTTCGGATTATCACAGATATCGACAAACAAATTCCCATCCGAACAAGGCTTGTCAGTGATTAAGGGTCCGTCGAAGAAGTCGTTGTCGAACTGGCCTTCTAATAAAGGGTTTAAAAGATCATTGGTCTTGAAGGTGAGTAATCTGGTATTTAGATTGTTGGAAGCTATGAATTGGTTCAACCGAGTGACCATAGCGGCAAATAGTTCGTTGTGTTGGTTGGTAAATTGGATGCGATGGTTTTCTTCTTCCTCCGTATAGTTGTTCAGAGGTCGGTTTAGAGGCGGTAAGTCTCCTAATAGCAGAGTATTCAAGTTTATATTCAGCAAGTACGTCTTAACTAACTCCTCATATTTTGTAATTACTTGAGGTGGTGTAATTTTTGTCACAAGGTAGTCGTTACCACCGAACCATATGGTAACCAACGTATTCTTGAAGCTCTTGTTAGTAGAGCTTTTTTTATAGCTTTGGAACTGTTTGGAAATCTGCTGGTCCAATGAAGTTACTATAGGTGAAAGCGCTTTCAAAGAGAACTGTACCGAACTACCACCTACAGAGAAATCCTTCAATTCAACATCCATACTGGCACCGTAGTAGTTGGATAGTATCTTGGTTAAGTACTCCACCCACACTATACCGTTGGAAAATCTGCCATTACAGTAGTGGTTTTTGCCGGGGTACAGGCCCAATGTCTTTTTCAGTAAGTTACCATTATCGTTTAAGCTGTCACCGAAACTTATTATACGATCGTACCGTTGCAATTTAGTGCCAGCCGCTAGCTTTAGGGTTGGAATTAGTAGTGAAGGTGAGCAGGAGGGTGCATTGTTGAACCCAAATATGGCCTTTCCAGGCTACGTTTACTGCAAGTAGGGCTGGGATGGATAATCTCATATTGATAGTTTATTAAATTACTGGTGTATATCTGCTTAATGTCGTTGTAATTCAGCACCAGTCTATATATATCATTTATTTTTTGTTAGGTGTATAATCCAGGGGTATTAAGTAAACAACTATATGGGCTTACGTCTCGTTGTCCATGCCCGATAGGACTTGGAACCAATAAAAGCAATAGCTGAGTTTGCTACTATAGTAGTTATTGGTTCGGCACCATATCTGGTATATAAACGAAATGCAAGCACTGCACTAGCTATTTTTCGATATAGTCCTAATATTCTTCAAGAACTATACTTTACATTGGATTTCTTAAAGAATACTTGGTAAATTTTAAAACAAGATTCTACAAGCTTACAAGGCATATGCATCTGCTTCACAATAGAAAAATAAAACTTTTATTCACCAATTTATTGCTATTAATTCTAATAACAGCTACTTTCCAATTAAGGGGGATATATGTATACCTCCAACGCCTATTTTAATATTCTTATCTTGGTAATTTAAATGTAGCGAATTTAGTATGATTAGGCGCACTCATCTCAAGTATAAATTTATCGTTAAAGCCAGTCTCATATTCAACCATTTTACTTTTAGCTACACTTCCTTTCAAATACAAGAGTTAATATAACTGTGGCGAAACGAAAAGCTTGCGGGCTTTTATCCATCTTTTGTAAACCTCTGTCTTCGAAATGAAACCCAGCTTTTGAAGGCTTTGAAACCTAAATCAAAGTAAATCTATTTTTACTGCTTATGGTAATAGACACTGCTGAAGAAATCCTGACAATATTTTATCCGAGGTAGAACATGCTATTTTGTTATTAAAAATCTTCATAGAAACTCAATATACCATTGTTTTCAAGGACTGATGTAAATCCCTATATGTATCTGAGGAAATTTTCATTTTATCCAAAGGTAGCTTGTGACACCTTGTTTATCGATAGAGTATGAGATTTTTAAGATTAGAATCATGGCTTAAATTATATATAAAACCACCTGTATTTTTTGTATTGCCAATTATTACTATATTATATATAAATGAATTTTCTATCAGTATAAAGAAATTTCAATAAAGTACATATCATTTATTTTAAAAATTAGAGATCAAAATTATTGAGGCAGCATACCACAGATCTTATACCCCATATATCTATGTACAGCTGTAGTAGGGTGATTATAATCCCAGAACAGGTACTCATTTGGGTTATTACAGATATTGACAAATAACTTCTTATCCGAGCAAGGTTTATCGACAATTAAGGGACTGTCAAAAAAGTCATTATCGAACTGACCTTCTATCAACGGATTTAGGAAGTCACCAGTCTCGAAGGTAATTAATCGAGTGTTCAATTTTCTGGAACTTATAAATTGATTCAATCCTGGTTACCATAGCTGCGAATAAGGTGTTGTGCTGGCTGGTATATTGGATGAGACGATCTCCTTCCTCCTTAGTATAGTTCTTTAGAGGTCGGAATAGGGGTGGCAAGTCCCCTAGCAACAATGTATTTAAACCTATAGTCAGCAGGTACGTCTTAATTAACTCTTCGTATTTTGTAATTACTTGGGGCGGTGTAACTTTTGTCACAAGGTAGTCATTACCACCGAACCAGACGGTAACCAAAGTGTTCTTGAAGCTCTTGTTGTTGGAAGCTTGCTTGTAGATTTGAAATTGTTTGGAAATCTGCTGATCCAATGAAGTTATTATAGGCGAAAGCGCTTTCAAAGAGAACTGTACCGAACTACCACCTACAGAGAAATCTTTCAGTTCGATGTTGGTGTTGGTGCCGTAATATTTGGATAAGATATTTGTTAGGTACTCCACCCATACTATACCGTTGGAAAATCTACCATTGCAGTAGTGCTTCTTGTCAGGGGTACAGGTTCAACGTCTGTTTTAATAAATTGCCAGTTATCGTTTAAGCTGTCACCGAAACTTATTATACGATCGTACCGTTGCAATTTAGTGCCAGCCTGCTAGCTTTAGGGTTGGAATTGGTAGTGAAGGTGAACAGGAGGGTGCATCGTTGAGCCCAAATATGGCCTTTCCGGCTACGTTTACTGCAAGTAGGGCTGGGATGGATAATCTCATATTGATAGTTTATTGAATTACTGAGGTATATTTTCTTGATGCCATTGTAATCTGAAATTATTATATATATATCATTACTTTTTCAAAGGTATGTACTACAGGAGTAGTAAACAAACAACAACTAACTATTTTTCCCAACGTGATCCCTATTTTCTACCTGAACCATACTCTATATCCTCTAACGTATCTCCTATATTTTACATAAAGTACATTCTATATCGGGCCCCTTAAAAGCATATTAAATGAAATGTCATTTAAGCACTCTAAAAATATAGAAGACGCATATATCTCCTTTATAGAAATCTATAAAAGTGCTTCATTTACTAAATTCGTTGACACCAATAACTCTTTATAAGTAAGGGGGACATATGCATACCCTCCATACCCCTACCTCCTATCGAATCTATAGTAGTCCCACCTTCATACTTCAACTATACAACTTTCAAATATATAAGCCAATATAGCTATTACTAAGCAAAATGCTCATATTGGATTTGGTGTATAGCTTTCCCAAAATTCCTAAGATTCGAACTGAAACCTAAATTTCCAAAGCTTTGTTCCTTGAATGCAAGTGATATTAATTTTTACCATTTTTGGTAATAGGCTTTACCGGAAGATACCTAAATACCTTTTACCCGGGGTAGACTATATTCTTTGTTATGGGCAGCCTTCGTTCTAATTAAATAAGTATCGTTAATGAGCGATATAGAAATGTTTGTATATATATATAGGTACTTGGAGAAATTTCTATATGATCGAGAGATAGCTTATGATACCTTGCTAGCTTTGCTGGTAGAACATGTGACTTATAATCTCAGGGTCATCTGCTTGAGCTCCATACAAATTTACTGATATATACTTTTAAACTTGTTGTCTTTAGGCATACCACCCACCATTAAAATGTATATATGTTTTTAATTTTTTGTATAGTATGGTGAGTTTTTTAAAATAGTATACATTTTATTGCAATCATATGTAGAAAAGATCTATTGAAATAATATCTGGTAAATAGTATACCCTAGGTAGCTATGTACAACGGTGGTAGGATGGTTGAAATCCCAGAACAAATAGCTGTTTGGGTTCACAGATATTCAACACCAAGCTTTTGTTGGAAAACCTACCTTTGCAGTAATTATTGAAACCTGAATATATACTCAAAGTCTGTTTGTACAAGCTACTGTTGTTGTCTAAACTGCTATTGAAATTTATGGCGTAATATTAAGTGAGTAAACATGTGTCTGTTTCTAAATTTGAGGTGGGGATGGATAGCTTGAGAGCATAAGCTGACGAATTATAAAGATCTAATGAGAGACTGGTCACTCCTATAGTAAATAGAGATGGGATCAAGAACTTCATGTTGATAGCTTACTACTTTTATATTTTTATTGCAAGATATTGTATTTGATATTTTGGATCCTTTTACGGTAGTTCTTGATAAGATGCTTTGAATCGACCATCTATGAGTATAAGATTGTCTTGAAGGTAGTAAGAGCAGCTCATTACTTCGAGGTATAAAAGGATATACATATAGTATAAATATTTATTTAGGATACATCACGCTTTCGATAGTAATGGACTTGGAATTATAGGTCCACACTACTGAACTTTGATACACATTATAGATGAGTTCAAAATTTTGTTTACTAGGATAGCAGAACTTATGAGTAAATCCTATCCAACAAAGTTTCCTATTGATTGATTTACGTAACATTTATTGGATAGTTGTATTATTGACATTTCTAAGGGTTGTGGACTTCGAAATGAAGTACTGCTTTTTAAAATCTTTGCAACCTGTACTAAAGTAAAGCTAATTTTTACTATTTCTGGTAGTTTATATTTCTGGAAAGTATATAAATGTCTTTTATCAATATGCTGTGAATAGAATTCACATGAATTTAATATTACTGTCAGGAAGTAGCATAGAAATACCTGTGAGTATCAACCGATACTTGAAGAGATATCTAGCTGATCAAGAGCAACTTCGGCTGGTTTGTTAGCTTAATCAACAGATTATAGTATTTTAATTTCATGGTCATCATCTGAATTTCACCCAAGACTACAGATACACATGTTTTATGGCCGCAACTGCCTTTCAGGTATATCAATTACTATTATGGTATATAAATGTATAAGCATCCATTTAATAGCATTATTAAAAAAAAATTAGTAAAAAGTTAAATTTTATTCTTATTAAGATGAATCATTGGGATAGCATTCCACAGACTTTATACCCCATATATCTATGTACAGCGGTTGTAGGGTGGTTATAATCCCAGAACAAATAGTCGTTCGGGTTCTCACAGATATCGACAGCTATACTCTCACTTGAACAAGGTTTATCGATGACCAAAGAACTACTGAAGAAATCACTGTCCAACTGACCTTGTAACAACGGATTTAGTAAATCGCCAGTTTTGAAGGTGATTAACCTAGTGTTTATAGTATTGGAAGCTATATAGTCATTTAACCTGGTAACCATAGCAGCGAACAACTCGTTGTGTTGGCTAGTGAATTGAATGCGGCGATTTAATTCTTCTTGCGTATAGTTTCCTAATGGACGGTCTAAAGGTGGCAAATCTCCTAATAGCAAAGTATTCAAATCTATAGTCAACAGCTTCGTTTTGATCAAATCTTCGTACTTCGCTATGACTTGAGATGGTGTTGTATTAGTTACCAGGTAGTCGTTACCACCAAACCATATGGTAACCAACGTGTTCCTATAGTTTTTGTTTGGAGAAATAAGCTTGTAAGCTGGGAATCGTATCGATATCTGCTGGTCCAGTGAAGTGATTATGGGTGAGAGACCTTGCAAGGAAAACTTTACAGAGCTTCCACCTACTGAGAAATCTTTTAATTCGACATCTGCATTACCGAAATACTTGGATAATATGTTGGTCAGATATTCTACCCACACTATACCGTTGGAAAATCTACCTTTGCAGTAGTGTCCAACATCTGGGTATAGGCCCAACGTTTGTTTGAACAGATTTCCGTTGTCATTCAGACTATCTCCGAAACTTATGACACGATCGTATTGGGTTAGCTGTGCACCTGGTGCTAATTTTAGAATTGGAAGTGGATAATGTGGGCGAACAGGATGACAAATCGAGAAGTCCTGGTATAGTTAGAGATGCAGCTTTTATGATGAATAGAATTGGAATTAGTAATTTCATACTGATGGTTTACTAAATTATTGATGCAGTGTTGCTTGATGTTACTACAATTGAATACTACTCGATATATATATATAGCATCGTTTATTTCGAAAGTATGTGCTATAGGGGTAGTGGATGAATAGTTGCTGCCTATTTTTCCAACAGTGCTCCTATTTCTTACGTGAAACTATATTCCATACCGAACCCCTTAGGTATATAGAGAAAGCTTTTAATGTAAAGATGTACAAACTTGGTTCCGTTCGAGAGGGATAAACATCTTGGTCGAGCCCATGCTCCAATAACTGCCACCAAAGCTCATACTTGGATTTTCATCAACTCGGATAAGACGATGACCCCCAACTTATTGTAATGGGGTGGAATGTCTCCTTTTTATTTTAGGTTGATACTTCCCCTCTTCCTCAAAAACTTAAATAGGCTGATGCCAAATTCTCGATCACAGCACTAGGAAGCATTTACTTGGTTTTGTTCAATTTCTCTAACCTATATTGACCTCCATTCAATTGATAGGTTCAATCCCTATCACTCTGTGATAGGAGTTGAAAATGCTCTTGAAATTCGGACGTGTATATTTGTTTTACAATTGACGATAAAATATTCATTTATCAACTTAGTTATTTTAACAAACATCACTTTCCAAGTAAAGGGGTTATATGCGTACCTCTAACATCCCTATCTCCATCAAGTTTATGGCAGTCCCGCTTTTGCACCTCCACCACAATTAATCTAGTGCAGCTAGGTGCTTCAACTTCAAGTATAACTTTGATATAAAACTAAGCTTTTCATTTTGTTGTTTTACTTTACAATCGTACATTCTCTCAAAAACAGACCAGTATATCTATAGTGAAACAAAAAGGCTTCTATTGGATTTACTATATAATTTTCCCAAGCTCGAGCCTCAAAGTGAAACTTCATTTCTTTGAAACCTAGATGAAGATAAAATTAATTTTTGCTATTTTTGGTAATCAGCCTGCCGGGAAATAGTTAAATATACTTTTTGCTGGGATATGAGCATTTACAGTTTTATAAAGTTGTAGGGGTAAGCTTCGCTCAACAATTGATGTAGTTTGTTAAAGCGATAACTAGTATTTTATATCTAGCAAATATATAGGAAAAGTAATTTTTCTGGACGTCTTAAGATCGCTTGGGATTAGGGACTAAAGAAAACTATATCTATTGCATATAAAAATCTGAACAATACCCTCCTTTTCAAGGAAATATGTAAGCTTATTGTCCATTGGGTTTATGAGGGATTGTTTGAATGAAGGATTAACTTTAGCTGCTGCTTCCTTAAAGAACCAAAGTAACTGTGGAATTCAATATCTAAGCAGATTAAAGTTTTTTATACAAACTAAACTGTCCGTTGTAATTCCTTTTAAAATTATTCTTCAATTCGAAGTTTATGGCAATATCAATAGTAAAATGTCAAATTTAGACATAGATTCGACTTAAATGTAAATTGTATTAGTTTATCAGCAACGGTATTATCTTATGATGGCTTACCTAGTATACTTTATAATCGATTTATAGATAGCATAGTACACTTTTTAAATACATTAAACTCCATCTATATCATAGTATGTTTCACTACCTTCACTTCTACTCAAAAGGCGTATATTGCAAGTAGCATATGTTCCTTTCTTATATGTAAATTTCATGTTACTATTTCATATCAATTACACTGGCTTGGCGTTCCTAAACAATATATTGATTACTAAGTGGCAAATTGTAAGTAAAGCCACTCAACACCGCACATAAATATACAGCGTTACCAAGAAAAATACACATTTCTCCAAAACTCCAAGCAAGGTAAATGAAATGTTCAACAGACACCTTATAAACAATAAATTCGTATTTCCAGGCATCGTGGTAGTGGTAGTATTTTCAATAGTATTACCTGCTTAAAGCAGTTCCCAAAACACAATTACATATTAGCGAAACGCAGTATGTTCGAAGGGGCTTTTACAGCATTAAAGAATCCAACTCAGAGGACGTCAAAGTAAAGGCTTGCTTCGTAATTTTAACTCCTAATGAAGACTTAAACGAATGAAGAAAGACTATGCAGCAGCTAGAAGACAGATTCAACAAAAGGGCCAACTATCCCTACATTTTTCTAAATGAAAAGCCATTCGCTGATGAGTTCAAGTTACATAAGAAGGTACTAACTAAAGCTGAAATGCAGTTTGGAGAAGTACAAAAGGAGCACTGGTCCATCTCCAATTTGTAAATAAAGATCGAACACGAGCAGCTTGAAAGAATATGGTGGATAATGGTATCATATACGATGGTTCCGAGTCCTATTGGCACATGTGCAGGTTTGAATCAGGATTTTTCTTTCGATACAATCTAACTTTGCAATACGACTACTACTGGAGGGTTGAACCAGAAGTTTCCCTCTATTGCGATATTGAGGAGGACCTTTTCCTCTTTATGAAGGAGAACGCTAATTATTATGGATTTTTCATCTCATTGTACGAACATACCAGTACGGTCGAAACTTTGTAGTCTACTATTCAAAGTTGATTGAGCCATAATAAATTAGGATACAAAATTACCAAAGGACAATGCTATGGACTTCATTTCATCGAATGGTGGTTGGACTTACAACACGTGTCACTTTTAGTTCAATTTTGAGACAGCTTCCCTTAAATTGTGGCAGTGATGCTCAGTATTTGAGTTACTTTGACTACCTCGACAAGTCAGGAGGCTTCTTCTATGAACGATGGGGAGATGCTCCCGTACATTCTATATACGCCGCTCTAACACTACGTAAGGATCAGATTCATTTCTTCAACAACATCGGCTACAAACACATTCCGTTTACCCACTGCCCGATTGAGGCAAACTTGGCTTCAAAGTGCCACTGCAATCCTAAGGATAACTTTGATTACAGTGGGTACTCGTGCAATGCCAAATGGTTCGAGCTGCTTGGACATAAGTAGTACTATTTGGAATTAGGGGTAGATATATAAACTATAATTATAAATAGTACTTTATTCTTTAGTGTTTTTGAATTTATAAACCAGAATATAGTTATAATAGTTAAGGGTAAATCATAATAGTGTATATAACAATTACATTAATTTTAAATTAAAATACTGCAAGATATTCCATATTTCTTCTACTTTACTTTTCAAATAAGCAATCGTTTTATTTAAACAATAATATATATGCATTTCAAAAAGAGGAATAACCAGTAGTATTTGATATCTCGGGTAGTATAGTGGTGAGTATCCCCGCCTGTCACGCGGGAGACCGGGGTTCAATTCCCCGCTCGAGAGTTTCTTTTTCTTTTGCTTAGTTTTTAGGCTTTATATTAATATATGAATGCCTACTCGTCATATAGTTTGAATATAAAGTAACTGGGTATGTTTTTATGCAATCTGTTCAACTTATACATCTTTTATATTATTCTATTCCATATGAATAAACATCTCAGATTTCTAAAGGCATTGTTTGTAGATACTACAATTCACTGCAAAAAACTGATATAATGCAAATATAGGTGTATAGCCTAACGCTAAAGATATATCAGATTGAAAATATAGGTAAAGATCTGCTAAAATAAAATGCTACAAAGTTTGATTGTATAGATGACTAAGATAGAGATAATACGAGTTAATAGATGCATAGAAAGAGAACCCTTAATATAAATGGTTAACTAACTTTAAAATTTAGTTTATATATTCAAATACTATTTAATATATATAGCATCCAGTAAGTAAACTGCATATAATGGATATCATAAATTAGCAATACATTTACTGTAAAAATCCTATCGTCCTCTTCTAGCTGAGCCAATTCCTAGTTGCGCCAGTTCCTTTTTTACTTACTCTACTGTCTCGTTCCAAACTTGCTCTCTTAGGTTTATCCATCTTCGGTTCATACTCGGGAACTCGATTGTCAGGGTTGGCATTCTGGAATGGTGGTAAGATATTCCTTTGATAGGCAAGATCTTGAGTGTAGATCGGTTCGGTATCAAACTCCAGACCTGATACACTTTGAGTTTGTACCTGGCTGTTTTCAAGCAATTTGAGATTTTCCTCCAGATCCTATTATGTTCAGCAGAAGTTTTCGAGATGGAACTTACCAAGTTGGTGTAGAGTTGCAGGATATCGTACTGCTTACGGTTCAGAATATGACCACCAAAGTTGGGAGTCCTTAGCCCACTTGTCTGATCTTTCAAAGTTTCACTTTGTATAGCTATAGGTAGATCTAAGTCGAGGTAGGAACAGGTTAGTATAATTATTTTAGCTAGTGGTGTTGACTCACCGTCATATTCATGTCGATCACATAGGTAAGAAAAGCTACTACGCTAATTGACTTTAGTGCTATTTCATTAAAACTTTACCTCGTCTAGCCATGATATAGGGACAAATCGGATATTCAAATCTTTACATTCTTTCTTATACTCCTCCAGCTCCTCAGTCATTTCTTTTGATACACAATGTGCCAAAGAGTTAAGGATGATAGTGAAAATTAAATGGTATATTGGCTAAATATAAAAAGGATATTATATATAAAGTGTGTGCACAACTTTTCTGAAAACATACATAGGATGTTGGCCCCTAACTGTCTAGCTTTGGCTTCAAGCAATTGCAAAGATTTCTATAAATGGCGTTACAAAGTTGCTTTACATATACCTTACGTCAAACTTTCCATATATATATACATATTTCCCATAAAGAGGTGGATTCTAAAGTGGTTTAGTCACTGCTCCTTATACAAATATGTTACCGTCGCAGCTTGAGGTAAAGATAGGCTACTGCCTTTATGGTTTAGATAATCACTCATCAATATAGTTTTATCCGAATCCATCGCTAGTTGAAAGCGTAAGTAAAAGAGTTTCAGATTAAGAAAGTACTTTTATCAGAGATTTCTGAATTCCCGCTGGTAGAAGGAGGGCAAGTTGGAACTAATTGTAAAGGTAAGAAGGTAGACCAAAAGCAAAGCTTACATGTTCCACAGAGTATCTCGGAAACAACTTCAGGATCGTCAAGGTCCTCCTATATTTCATATTTAAAAGGATAAAAAGGATGATTTTACCTTAATCAACAGTTGAAACAGATAGCTAGGTTTAACGGTGAACACATTTGACTCAATTATTCTATGAGAAAGCTCGATGAAAGGTCTTTTTGAAACCACACAGGTAGTAGCTTCGGTAAGATCTTTAGTTATAGCGACGGCTATATAGATTAGCTCTATAACGAGTAAAATTACTTACTGCCTAGCATAAAAAGCGTTTTAACCAATAATGGCTTTTCGTATCGTGTAAATTCATCCATGTAGACAACTTGGTTTTCAAAAACTAGAATCTCGTTAATAAATACCCATGGAAAAAGGTACATTTAGTAACTTTAATTTCCGGATGAGGGGAAAATAAGAAAAAGCTGGGATAATACAGCTTTTGTTGCTAATGAATGTCAGTACAAGTAAACTAAACATTATACTTCAAAGCACAGATAGATGTAAGCTTCGCTCAGAGAAATAGCTTTTGAACTAGTATCCATGGGCGTAAAATCTTTATCTAAACTAAAAATTGGTTGTCATAAAAACTAAAGCAGAATATAGTATTACTTGTATAAAGGCTCTATAACAATATGCGGGATCCCCTTAATTCTCTTTCCACTTGGATCACCTTCTCCCAGTTTTATAAGCTCTTCAAGAAATCTTTTCTATAAATTAAATAAATATAAACGAGCTTGACAATATCTTGCCTCATTTTTGGAAAAACCATTGATTGTAAAAGTAATATCTTTAAATAGGGGTCTAAACACTTTGTAAGTATCTGACCTATTTCTAAAGTTAAAGGTTGCTACAGTTGCTAATTTACTTCTTGTTGGGATCTTTTGGCAGGAAGCGACTGGGTCTAGAGCGTTGAACCTTTTCAAAAAATACGGCTGTCAATTCCTTTCGTTTCCTCAGATTAGCTTCCATGATGCTAGCCATTGATGTAAGAAATATATCTTTGGCTGTGTATGAATTTTAGTTGACAATGCATCTAAATTTAAAGTCTAACAAATTGGGTGTACATGGATGTGAAGTAGTTAAACGAATAAAATAAATGCATTTGCCAATGTACTTTATGAAATATATTGCACATCCCCCTTTACTTTACATCAAGGGCTAGGTAGAAACTTCCAAATAATTATTAAAATCAGCTACTATATTGGGTACAAACTAAATCTCCCCCGATTGGTTCAGTGAACTTTCTTTAACCTAACAAGCTTCTATAGACTAAACTAATAGGTTTCAGTATCAAAGCTATTTACATACAAACCATTTGCTACATTTCTTCAACTAGCACCATCCTCCAAATCCAAACTATAAAGCGTGACTACCAGTACCAATTCCCAGCTTCTCAGTTTAAAGATACAATATGGAACAGAATAGCACCGAAAAGAAGCAAACGAAAGAGAAGAACCTTAGGGACCGGACAGGTTTACTCCCCAACGTAGCAGGCAACTTCCGTGGCCGTAAAGCAGCTAGTGAACTCTTAACTGATGCTCAGAAGAAGCAGCATCACATAGCTAGTGAACAGAAACGACGACGCAACATCAAATTAGGATACGACAAATTGTGTCAACTAGTGCCCAACATAATCAACAATGAACAGCCCTTGGCTCAACCACCTTCCGAAGTCACTATATTGCAGAAATGTAAGTTCTTATTTCCACCTCAATTTTTAATTTTATTCATGTTTAGCGGTCGAGTACATCAACTTTCAAATTGAGAAGCAGAAGGAACTGGAGAAAAAATTGAGTGAACTTCAGAAGGAGGCACTACAGTTCAACTAATTGGAATTTAGTTTTAAGTTCGCTGCTTATCGCTATGTATTAATTTATAAATTATTTTATGCTATTTTAATTAGAAGCTTTAGCATTTATTCATTGTATTCTATATGTCTTGATTTATTAGCTTTTGAATATATGTGGGAAATGTTTTATTGTTCTAGAAATAAAGTTTTCGCGAATCCATTTAAGTCGACTATATTTCAAAAACGTTGAACTAGCTCAGTACTTTTTAAATTTTCTAACTCTGCTATCATAAGCTGACTACTATATTTCTAAGCATAATGCTAACTATTTCGTATTCACATGACTGTTTCAGCTATGCTGTAAGTTGATATAAACCTCTTTTAGAGCACCTATTCAGTCGACTCTGACCATTCACTTTTTATTTTGTTTAGTTAGGAGATGCCCTTGAAGGCTTAGCAGTTTAAGGTCGGCCAAGGTAATTTAATTTATCTATAGCATTTGTGCACACAACACCCTTTTATTTTTGAATTTAAGATAGCTGGTGTACGCTGCAGTTTAAACGGAACCAAAGCTTCACTTTTCAACACTATACCTTGACGAGCTCCTTTACAAGCTATTGCAAATCTCCAATCCAATGATCTACCTTTAAAAATACTCTCACCGACATTTGATTATCAAATCGTACCCTTAAGCAATCGATTTTTATCCAAACCTCCTTATCAAACAACTGAATTTGTAAGGATACTATGTGTATTACGATATGTCTAATCAGACGGATGTGGAACCTTCACACTGGTTTATTGGATTCATAGCTTTGATATGAATGATCCTAAATTGTAAATTTTGTTCTAACTTCAATTCCCAGTACATATCGTCAACCTTTTACCATGTTAAACGCACGTTTCAAGACTATATCCTCGGTACTTGATATCGATTAAGTAGCCTCCGTTTCAATTTCAGCTTTAATCTCTGCTACACGTTGTGATACCTATAGTCTCGCTCAAAACTATACAAACTTCAGTTATGCTATTGACTTTTAATGTGTTGGATGTTGACTCTTAGATGTGAGTTATATTGAATAAATTTAGTTGAAATTGATGCTAAGAATTATTGGCGATATCTTTAACTTAATATCGTATACCATATGAAATTTGCACAAATACTATAGAGATTTTAATCTTTTTAGTTATATTCTATTTGTAACTCTATCTAAGCTTCAATGTTTTTAAGGCAGTGCTATTGTTATTTAAAACAGCATACTAACTAAAAGGGACTAAGCTATTGGAAATTCGTCTACTTTTACAGCATATGCAAAACTGCAACCTTCACTTTTATCAAATATAGCATTACTCCTCGTTATGTAAATTCCTTGCCATCCTGTATTAGGTTCAACTATCTAGTAGGAGAAACCTCTATCTTGATAAAAATATTCTTTCCCTTGATGTTTCTTGTCAAATCCTGTACAAATCTTTTTAGAAATCTTTTGGAGCATGTACTTGTAGGAGCAACATCAAGCCTACAATGATGTCTTTCCCAAAATATTACCAAATACTGACCTCTATTATAAATATAGAGGTGTCACTATATCTAAATCATCAACTCCTACGACTCATAGCAGCCCAACTGCAAATTTTCAAAGAATCTGTCCAATATTTTATTGAACCTGTCCCAAACTACTCACCCTGACTCAATTCGAAAAGGAAAGTATATATACGCAGTAGCAAGGTCCCATCATACAAAACACATCTATTATGCAGATACAAAAAGCCACATACAGGAGTTGAACCTGTGTCCTTATTTTTACTAGAAATATGCTCTACCTGACTGAGCTAACGAGGCCTCCAACCGCCCGACTGGATCGGTTGGTTGCTAAACTAGAGCTAGTACTTATGCCACTAATCCGCTGTTGATCTGTAATTAAACCACAAGATTATATATATAATATTGGTATATCGACTTGTGTAAGTTAAATATGATATTTATACTATATATTCAAGGGATATATGTAATGTTAAATTGTTCATAACGATGAAGCTTATAGAATAAAGTAGTTTTCAAAGCTGTCGTTAACAATCCATGCAAAGTTTGAAAAAGTCAATGAAGATTATACTACTAAGCTGGGCGATGCTATAGAATCTAACTACATTTAATAAGATTATACTTATATATAGTAAATGCCAAAACTACCTATTGTAAATTTCCTACCTACTTGTTGGCGATAAAAGGTGTCACTATGTTAAGACATCAACACCAGTATAAAATTTTCAAGCACCTCCATCAATATGTATTGTTGTAGCTCAAAGAAGCTAGGTATTCAAACTACCTGAATCACAGTCCATACTAAATTTTATATTGTAGTGCTACTAATTGGGATGTAAAAATCTTCCTTTCTTGAAGTATTTCTACCGCCTCTTCATTCATAAATTAAAAATGTTCATGAAAAATGGAACACTAAACCTACCACTTTGGCACGACAGTGGACTAAAAATATACTGGTATAGCCTTGTACGGGGCTCGAACCCGTGACCCTGAGATTAAAAGTCTCATGCTCTACCGACTGAGCTAACAAGGCATGGCTGTATCTCTGCATCGGATTGCATCTCTCCGGATAGTACCTACTTAGCACTTGGAACTTTTACTATCCATGTCAATTTATTTGATATATTTGAAATTTTAACGTGGTGTTAGGCAATAAAACTGGAATGTCGAGCTTATAAGATTTACAATTTATACGAAATTAAACTATTATCAACATCTTCCACAGTAAATAAAAAGTACAAAAATATAAAAGCAGCAAACAAACTCTATATTGAAGGTACAAATATTTATTAGTTCCTCTTGCAAGTCCTAGGTCTTAACTTAGCAAACTTATCCTTGTTGATCAATGCGGCTTCCGATACAAAGTTAGGATCCCTATTGAGCTTATCAACGTACAACGCAAAGCTTCTTTCGATCTCCCTTACTTCCTTGACATCGTAGCGCATACGTTCCAAGAACTCTTGAGGCATGGGTCTTGGTACACGTAACTTGTACAAGTTGGTACGGTCGAAAGCGTCAGGAGCTTGTACACCGTTCATAATGTATTCCAAGTCGTAAGTTGAATGTTCATTGTCGCTATCACAATCGACCTCTTCATAACTGTCGACTTTAGTAGTGTAAGTGGAAGGTTTCTGGATGGCATAATCACGCTTCTGTAACTTGGCGTTAGGAGTCCACGGGAAATGATCTTCAGGGTAGGTGTAACACAAGTTGGTAGTCTCCAAAGTGAAGTTCAAGCTGACGCGGAAGGGCGAAATATCTCTGTCAAAGCTGATACTATCATCAATAGAGTACTGACCTTTACGTTCAGGGTAGCGCTTGGTCCAAGTGTCCCAAAGCTTGTCGACAAAGGCGTGGTGCGAAAAGAATAAGGGATCTGAAGGGCTGGAATGACCACTAAAATCGGCACCGATGGAGTTGTGGATGACCCCGTGAGGCCCAGCCTCAATCTGCTTCCATAATCGTTCGAAGTTGGGGGATTCCAAGATCTGTCCGTTGATGACGTCTGGGGATAGCCAAGAGTTCATGGCTCCACCCTGCATGTCGAACTTACGGCGCACGATGTGGGGCTTGGGGCTGGCGTTGTTGCTTTGGCCATCGTAGTAGACTTCCATCTTGGCAAAGGCACCGTCATTTATAACTTGGGTACCGTTCTGACCGTTACCACCGAACCTTCTTGACGAAAAAACGGGGTCGTTCTCAGGAGCTTGGGAGTGGATAGTCCAATCCCAGTAGGGGATCATGACGTTGCGGTCGATCTTTTGTAACTCCTGTTCCAAGACGTACAAGAAGGCTCGGTGCCAAGCCAGGAAGCTAGCTTTGGAGTGGATGGTGGCGTAGATGTCGGCGTGCAACTTAGAGAGCTGATCCCACTTGGTAGGTCGCTGCCCAGAGTTCAACTTCTCAATACTATTGACGTAGGCTGACCACTGCGAGTCGGACAGCGTGTGGATGTTAGGTCGTTGCCGTACCGAGTTGGAACAGGAGTAGTCGGTAGGTTCGCTGTAGAATTGGGATACTACTAGACCCAAGCTTTGGACGACGAGGAGGAGGTTTATGTACATCGTTGAATAGACACTAAGGTTTATTAATTATGAAATGTTGGTATTTTTGAAGGGGATTAGTTTTCGTTTAATTAATTTTGGGTTGATAAGGTTGTTGAGTTCGTGGTGGGAACTAAACTACAAAAACATAAATTTTAGAAAGGACTTGTGGCATCTTACATATATTTATACTTTCAGTTCCCCCTATACTTGTGGGTAGATTAAGTTATTAATAAATGAAGAGGTGTAAGAGTATTAAGTTATATTGAAAAATTTGTGATCCAAGCACCATTACTACATTTTTCAAGGATTTATGAGTTTACTACCGTTTAAATCAAGTTGTACGGATAGATTGGTTCCTTTTGGCAAGTTTAGGGATTGTATTGGAGTACTTGATGTAGCCAATGGCTGCTAAGTAGTAGTAAAATGAGTGGGTTAGTATGATTACTCTAAATCTTCCAATAGCTTATTTTGGACGATTAATCAATTTAGGCTCCTATTTGCGCCAATAATTGGATCCGAGTTTAAATAGCTTAATGAACTCAAAGCAAATTAACCTCAAAGTTGCAATTCCAACTAATCTATTGCCAATCAGCTTTTCGGTAATTATTTTGCCAAGTAAAAATTTGGAAAGGAAAGGTTTTATGAGTTGGCACCTTTGAAGATCCTAAAAATATGTGGCATCAATAGCCTAAAGCACAAATACATAAATATAGGTGTATGCTTTACTTTATGTATGCAAGCCCTTTCAACGGCTTCTATACCTATCTTGCAGAGATGTTCTTACGCTTACCTGGAAAGTTCTAGGCAATTACAACCTGCAAGCTATTTATTGGAGCTCGTGTTGGAAGTAAAAAAGGCAGCTGCAAATTCTTCCATACTTTATGGTTTCTACACTACGCTATTAGAACTAGCAAAATTACCAAGTATGAGTGACCGCCTTTATGCAATGCAATGTACGACGTGACGAGGTACTTGCACTAAATTAAATTTTCAATTCATATATTTGGTTGTATTTCCCGGTAAATAGCCCAAGTTTGAGTACCTGAGGCTGAGTTTCGGAATGGTTGGATAAATGTTGGCCATATACACACCGCACTACAATTGGTAGTAGCACTGACTGAAATTTGAAAGGGTCCTATGTGGTCTGCTTGACATCCTAATTGTAAGGCTGGACAACATACGTTAGTATGATGACCTTAATAGATTTTAGATTTATAAATAATATACCTTTATGTATTAGAAGCCTGCAGCCATGTAGTTATAAATAGCAAAACATATATTGTAAAATTATATTTCTCCGACAATATATTAACCATATCTTTTACATGCGAACTAGAAAGCTTTAGAACCAAATACAAATATAGCTTTTATAGAATTTATATTGAGTGTAAAGGTTTGTAGTGGCATCTAGCTTAGCTTTTTAACCATGTCTGCCCAAATTTATCTTATAGCGCTATCTGAAGGGGAGAACTAAAAGTACTATTATGGAGCTTCGGATGAAAGAATAAGGATATACAAGTCGTACTATTCAAAAGTTTTTACAGATGGAAATGGATGGGTCACTCCCAAGTTGATAGCACAAATAAGTATCGAGTTCGAGGCTTTTAACTGGATACTCCTAATGAACTAAGTAGATTATACAAATAGATACTCAGATGATAGCAGCATATAAGTATGCTTCAATCCACAAAATCGGACTAAGGACCTAATGCCTTTTAATTAGGGCCTATCACTTTCAATATAATAAGTACAGCAATAAAAATGTTTACCTAGTTACTCTGGTAATAGATCAGATGTATTGGAATAATAAAGCCTTTTGATTCAAATTACTTGATACGATTCTATATACAAGGCTTAAGATTTCATTTGAATCGTTGCTACAAGTACATATCGAGCTAGCTATAACAAAGATCAATGATAATATAATAAAAATTGAGCCTAATTTAACAAATAATGGTTAATGTTAGAAATGTTGGGCTAAAGAAACTTCTAATCTTATTACACATTTTAAAGCTATATATAGTATCGTGTTAATCGAATTCAAAAGTAACAGTTAGCTAAAGAAACTTTTTGATTATTAACACACCTTTACGGAACTTTTAGAAAGTAAATTGTAAATGTAAGTACCTTACTTTAGGTTCCTATCAAATATAAGACAACAATCTAAGCCTTGTTAGCTCAGTCGGTAGAGCATGAGACTTTTAATCTCAGGGTCACGGGTTCGAGCCCCGTACAAGGCTTGCCTTTTTGCATCCTACTTTTATATTTTTGTTACTCATGTGGTAACGACAGATGGGTAGGATAGAATTTACAATGGTTTTGAAATTAGACTTATATCGATTGATAATGTTGTATTATAAACGAGTTAGATCCAAACAGGTACGTCTGAGCAATAGATAAAGAATGGCATTTGATTTCAGATGTATATTTGTATACCTTCCTTCAACTACAAAAGTGAATGTTGAACTTTATAGTGATATGAACTGGTGGAGATACAGGAAATTTGATAGTGTACTAATATAATAGAGAAGAGGAAGCTACCTATTAATGTATATATAGTGCTGTAGATTATAATTCAAGATCGAAGCTAACAACCTAATCCTACTCAGATAAACTATAATAGGTGCTATTCATCATATATTTGTTTTAGGGAGGAAACCTAAGTACTTATTACTCAATTTTATGTTTAGAAGGAAGATTCAACATTGTTATCAGGATACAGTTTTTGATGCTTATTTCGATAGTTCAGTATTATAGTATAAAAATTATTCTATTAGTATGCGTACAACTTTTTGACATTTTACAGACATATTAGATATGCGTCTCATATTTATTAAATATTTTATTCAAGCTACACGATGAAGCTAAATGGCCTTCCAAATTGGAAATATGTAATTTAATATTGGTGGTTGGCTAACGAGCTTACATCGACCTAGGACCTGAAGGGCTAAGTAGGAAGTAAAGTATCAGTGCAAGTTAGATGTAAAGTATATTTTGCTGCAAAATGTGTCAGTTAGTCTTCTAAAAAGCTTTACCTTTCCAACTTTTTATTTCAAATCAATGGAAGACAGTTTGGCCCTTCCCCACATACCTTCCTAGTTAAAAATAGGTTCAACCTAAGTTTGAAATAGTAGCCGAATTCGACTTCAATGATCATTATCACCTTCAGTTTTTAGCTAACCCTTTTCCAAAGTTTTCATGGTCTGTTATTTCTTAGCTCCTGAATTTTAAATACCCAAATCGAAAAACTAGTAAACACGTATATATACTCCATGTAAGTCCTCAACCATATACATACTTTTCATTACTTAATTAATAAATGTCCTACTTACTGATAATTATATGTTTCGTAGTAAAGCTGGTGGCGTCCCAGAACTTCAATTTCCGACCTTACCAATGCGACTACCCAACCTTACCTCGGCCCAGTATATACGACCTAAATGATTCACAGTGGCGCAAGTACGTTGATGCCATAAACCAGTTGAACTCGGGACCTAGACCAACCAAATGGGACTACATAGCTCGCCTACACGGCCAAGTCTATGAGACTGTACATTCGTCAGCGACCTTTTTAGGCTGGCACCGAGCTTACTTACGATATGTCGAGTTGGAACTACGTAAGATAGATCCCACCATTACAATCCCCTACTGGGATTGGAGCTACTACTCCCAAAGTCCTGAATCAGATCCCGCCTTATCTCGAGATCGATTCGGTTACGACGGCAACCCTAACCAAGGTGAATGTATAACTTCAGGAGCCTTCCAGAGGTTTAGGGTGCTGTACGATGGCAACAACAACCCCAACGTCCACTGTTTACGTAGGAACGTCAAGCAACGAGATGGTAAAGCTACCTCCCTGGTCAGCTACGAAGTATTGGATCGCAGCACATTGAACGAGGATTCCTTCTCCAAGTTCTGGCAAGGGTTGGAATTTGGAGCCCACGCCATCATCCATAACTTCATCTCTTCCGATTTCGCCAGCCATACTTCGCCCAATGATCCACTATTCTTTTCACATCATGCTTTCGTTGACAAACTTTGGTACGACTGGCAGCGTCGCCACCCACGTTTGGCAAAGACCTACACCTTTGATCACAACATCAGGTCTCTAGACGATACCTTCCAACCATTCGACGTTCAAGTCCGGGACGTTTTAGAACCAGAGCAGTCGTTATGCTACACCTACGAACAGAGCCATTTCAGTTGGAATAGTAGAGATGAAGATGATGAAAGGGAAAGTGTTGATAGAGATCGCAGTAGTGTCAATAGGGATAGTAGAAATGATAGAAAGGACATCAGATCTAACAAAGACAGTAAAGATGGTAAAACTAATAGGAACAGTAGAGATATGAGCGACGACGAAGAAGATGTTGACGATCGTAAACCTACTGCAAATACCAAGGAGAAACCCAAGCCTAAGCCCAGTGAAAAGGATAAGGCAAAGGTTGCTGAAAAGCCCAAAGCTAAATCGACTACCAGCACTATCAACGCCCGCAAGCGTCGTTCCTACCAGCCCAGTATCGACTTCAACATCACTTCCATTAAAATCAACCCCTATTATGAGGTGGAATGTGACGGTGATGAGGACCACGAAGAATATGACTTGGGCTACATCATGGAAAATATCTTGGCACCCAGCACTTACGACCGTACCGATCTGTACAAGTTGAGAGTACCGTTACCCCTGCCCGAGAAGTTCTGTAACATGATGGGGTACAACGTAACTAAAGTAAGAGCTCTAGAGCGGCGGAACGCTTTGCTTGTCGATGCGCTCAATAGGAATGGATATGTGGCTCAAAGTGCGCTAATCAATTCGGATCAGTTCCCCAAGTTGGAGAGGCAAGAGAAGTGTGGGAGGGGATGAAGCTACAATAAAATTTTAATTTTGTTTTGTAAACTTGGGTTTTATATAGACATATTTTGTTGATACGAATATAAGTATTATTTTCAATAAATATGGTTTATTAGGTAATTTAAAGATTGCACAAACTATAGTATTTGATATAAACTGTACAGAAGGTATACGAAAGTTCAACTATATCGACCAAGTGCTAGTAGTAACGACCTATATTAAAGCTTACAGCTACCGTCTTTCAATAAATTCAAATATCAAATAAATATATATTTCAATCAACAAAGTACCACGTACTAAAGGTACAAATATTTAAAAGTAGATGCTAAATTTGAATATTTTTAAGAAATAGTAATAGAATATAAATAGCCACTTCAAGAAGAGAAATACCTAATAGCGAATTGGAATCTCGGGTAGTATAGTGGTGAGTATCCCCGCCTGTCACGCGGGAGACCGGGGTTCAATTCCCCGCTCGAGAGTTTCTTTTTATCTTTTTACATCGATTTTTATCGTCAAGCTCTTTGAAGACCCTAATGTTTTGCTTGGCTGCTTCAAAATATATATTAGCTATGCAATACCTTATATATTTACATGATAAATGTACTATAAATGGTAGTTTATTTATGATATCTATAGTATAATGTAGAAGTTGATCTAATTCTTCATATGCTTCTGCTCAAAAATACGCTAATTGTGCTAAGCTTTATATGTGTACATGCTACCTTTCTCTATATATCTAATTATTTGAAGATGTATTGGGATAACAAAAACGGGTTTTATCTTTACATTAAAGACAGCATTGCAAGGTAAAAGATAAAAAGAAACTCTCGAGCGGGGAATTGAACCCCGGTCTCCCGCGTGACAGGCGGGGATACTCACCACTATACTACCCGAGATTCCAATTCGCTATTAGGTATTTCTCTTCTTGAAGTGGCTATTTATATTATTTACTTATATCGGTTTAATTTTGAATAGATAAAAGTATTATATTTTATATTAATGGCCATATGACTACAAACTTCATATACTATATGTTAGCTGGTTGACCTCATCGAGTTCCTGGCCACTGGCTTAGACTTTCAGTCGAGTGAATTCGACTGAGCTTAATGAGTCTTTGGACATGGGATGTATCATGTTTATCGTGCTATGAACTGGCTAATATAGACGCAGTGATTTCTTTGCAACCACTAAAATATTTAAAACACTTTCTACAAAGTTGTTTGCTGAGAAGCTTTTAGAATATTTAATTAAACTAATCCAACTTAAATCTGCGATCCCGGAAATCTAAAGATCTGAAAACAAAGACCCAAATCCAAAAATCTCTTCTTTCTGGGAAAGAATTTTGATACATATATCGTAGCTCTGGAAAAAGTCATAACTTGATGGCATGTAAGTGGATCCTTTTCTAACGAAAAGATAGGACACACGTCCTAGTTGCAGTAATCTACCACCAAAGCTAGGTCTTAATTAATCTGTAAAGTATCAATTGGAGGATTTGCAATCCAAGATGAACAAAGACTATATCCATAACAGAAAATCAATCCCAAGTAAATTAAACAAACTGGCAGCAATTCAGGATAACGGAAACTGGGTGGATAGCAATTTAAAATGTGAGAAAAGGACAGGTGAAATATAAAAATACGTAACCCGAAGCACATTGTCGGGTAATAGTCCAAATATAGGCTACCTATGAAAAATAACCCGATGTTCTATATACGATTTAGCTGGAGAGCTAAATTGACATAAAATAAAAGTAATAGTATAATTTACAGGATTATAATATTTAGCTCGTATGGCAAGTACACATACCTATTACTACTGCTGTCAACACATCTACATAGTTTATTACAAAAGCCTACTTCTATATTTTAAAGTATTGAAGCAGCAGTACCGATGGGAAAGAATTTGATGACATTCTCTTTGAGTTGATAGTGCAAAGTGACATTCTTATCTCTACCTTGAACCTTACCCTTACTACTTACTACCGTTACCTAAAACGTACAAGTACATATAAAAATAAATACCTGGGAAAATAAAACTAGTTTACCTGACCGTTGACATCTTTAGATATACCTGTCTTCAAGCTCTCCACTTTAAAAGCTAAGTCACTACTCAACATAAGGTACTTCAATGTAGGGTCAATAGTATCGTCCTGTTGATAATTTTGATCACTGTTGGCAAGGATGAAAGTACGCAAACTATTCTTTGTAGTCTGAAATTTGATGAAGCTTATTAACTTAGCCACCTGCCTCAAGTTAAAGTGAAAAAGAGGTATTACGGTAAAGTTATCTATAATCAAAGTAGTGTTGAGAGGTAAGTTGGTTATAATGTCAACTAGCTGCTTCAAAAAGTTGGTAGGCTGTTCGAGTAGCTCGCCCAAATCTATAAACTTCAACTTAGACTGGTGCTGTGTAACTACAACACCCTAAAGTTTAAAGAAAAATAAATAAATAAAAGAGGTAAATGAAAGCAAACTTACCAATTTCTTCAAGATGGTACTAAATTGATACTGCGTCGTAGTTAAACTTAAAAACACGATGTTGTCATTGCTATTGTTATCCAAAAGCAGATCCTTTATTAATTTGTAGTAGATGAAGTCTCCAGTCGTTATCAAGCTGTCGTCCAAGATCAAACTTAAGGTTTTGGTCGGTGGTAGTAACTTGTCCGTAAGGTAATCCATTGTTCTATTCTAAGCTTTGATTCTTTGAAGATGGTTTGGCTTTCAATTCAGTGATGAAGGATTTAAAGTGAGGATCTTTGACAGAAACTATTCGAATCAATTGGTTTAAATCGATAATAGTTTTGATATATAGGAAACTACGTAATTTTGAGGATAGAATCAATCTCAGAGATACGTTTGAAGTTCCAAATTGATAGCACTATAAAATAGTCAAAATATCTAATTTGGATGCGGTATACTAGGAATTTCAAAGTAGAGCTTGGATAAATACCAAGTTTAGCACTTATATTTACATATACTATAGCTTACTATTATATTATTGATATAAATAAGTACTACTACTAATGTATAAGTAAATAGATAGGCTCTAGGAGAGTCCAAGGTCAAGTAATCTAACTCCATCACCATTAAAATATTTTTTATTATTATAGATACATCTAAAGAAAAAAACCATCCGATAATGAATTGATATCTCGGGTAGTATAGTGGTGAGTATCCCCGCCTGTCACGCGGGAGACCGGGGTTCAATTCCCCGCTCGAGAGTTTCCTTTTTATTTTTAGCACTTTGTAAGATACTTTTTTATAAATTCTTACAGTAGGTGCCCATATAGGTATTCAAGCTAAGATATTCGCTTGTTTTTATTGTATCTATAACTATATTTTAGCTTTTTTGATTAAGTGATAGAAATAGTTACATTATTTGTGAAATACGTGAATCTTTGAAGCATTTGAAATAGTATAAATTATTTTATATAACTACCTGTATTCGCAATATTTTCTAAAATCTTAATATTAATTGTGCCAATACTTTCGATTTTAACCTACCAAGCTATATTACTATTTGATATCTAAATTGAATCCAATTCACTTTCAATCAAAGCATAATTCTCAAGCAAATGATTCGGTATATCGGTTGAACCGGTTTTTCCACCATTGTCAATATAAATTTGAAAGAAGCTTCATGATCCAACTTTTTACAAATAAGTATGGGAGTCGTTAGCAAAGTTGTACATTTCGCCTTCGATGCAGTTTTAATTTCAACCGTTTTAGCTGGTGTTAGAAGGTCTTCCGGTTTAACGTAAGCTTTATTTCTTTTTCGTTCACTCCCCATTTACATTGACATTTGTATTGGCTTTACTTTATTATATTAGGTTCGACGTCAAGAAAGTGAACATCAACTGTCGAAGGTCAGAAACCTGAGGAAGTCCATGGGTATTTGAACAGCTATTTGAAAATTGGCGAATGGTGTTTGGACCAAACGACTTTTTTCATGTCCCAGTCCAGTTTCTTCAAAAGGCAGTAAGGTTAAGCGTCCAACTTTAGGGAGTAGATTTATAAATTTGAAATGAAGGTTTCGATAAGAAACTTTGAGATGCGTTAGCTTAGATTGTAGCTTCTAGATCTATAAGGAATTTGGTTAATGAAGAGGTTCTTTTAAATGTTGGTTTATTTGCTTTGTTATTTTATATAGCTTATATATAAATTATATATTGGGCTTGAGTATCAGACTTGACTTTAGAGTTTTATTTGACTCATGTACATACACTAAGTAAAATTTTAAATTATCAATAGACCTACGAAGTTTCTCTAAACTACTCCCAGCTTTATATATCTATACAGTCAAATATATTACATAGCTTCATTAAACTAATCTCTAATATTAAAACAAATAGTATATCAAAATACATATATCACCTCATTCATTATAAAATCTATTTAATCTCACCACTCAAACATACTAAAGAGACAGCACTAAAATCAAACGACGCTTGCCACGTAAAAAGTAAAATATCCATTGATTACATATATACTACATTATACTTAGGCTTTAATAATATGTACTTGTCAGTATTTTTAGTAAACGTGGTTCTAATATTCTATATTTTACTATTAGATTCGTACCTCCCAAATCATCGTTTAAGTTTGGAATATAAGCCATGATAAGCAAGATTCATAGTTTGAGTATTGGGAGTCAAAAGTGATAAGCATTTAAACCAACCATTTCCTTATACCTTACTCCTGGTTCGTTTCGAACTCACCTTACCATTCTTTTTACCTTCATACTTAGCCAACTGTTGTTTCTTTTTCTCGCCGAATTTAGTATCGTGAAGGTGCATACTAGCCATGCGCTTGGCTTCACTGACCGGATTCAACTTGCTGATGACGTCTTCTTCCTTCATCTCGAATAAATCCAACTTCTTGTTGATTTTGGCTTCAATGGCATGGACTAGGTTGACGTCACGTTCTGCAACTAAGGCAATTGTCTGACCACCACGGCCGGCACGGGCAGTACGACCTACACGGTGGACATAGTCACTGGGGTCGGAAGGTAGATCATAGTTAATGACAACTTGGACAGAAGGGATATCTAGACCACGACTACCAACATCGGTCGAGATTAGAGTGGTGGTGGTAGCGGTCTTGAATCGTGCTAACGCGTTCATACGTTCCCGCTGACTCAGGTTGGAATGTAGGGCTACGCACTTGTGACCCAAGTTACACAACATGACTTTAATGAGTTCGGCGGTGTAGCACTTGTTAACAAAGACGATGAAGCTCGCGTTCTCGAACTGAGATAGGGTTAACACGTGATATAAATATGCGTCCTTGACGTAGCTGGGGAGGAAGATGTACCGTTGGTCCAGCTGACTTACAGTAAGGATGTCGCTGGCAACCTGATACTGGAAAGGTGGAAGTTTGCCTGGCTTGGGATTTTTCAGAACTTGGAGTACAGGTTCGGTCATAGTGGCCGTGAATAACAAAGTCTTTTTGGACTTGGGTAGAATGTTGAAAATTTCACCAAGGTCCTCAGCAAAAGTAGGTGTCAGCAGTCGATCGGCCTCGTCCAATACTAAATAAGCCAGCTTGGACAGATGGATGACATCGGGGGATGAGCGTATAAGGTCGGCTAACCGTCCGGGGGTAGCTACGATGACGTGAGGTCGACGTCCCAGATCCAAACTCTGCTGCATCATGTCTAGGCCACCTACGATAACTGAATAGCGAAGGTTGATTCCTTCACCTAGAGCGGCGAACTGTTCAGCAAGTTGAAAGGCCAATTCACGAGTAGGAGTTAAAACTAAAGCGAAGGTGCCATAGGGGTCTAAGGCTAGATTGTGGAGGATGGGTAATGCAAAGGCGGCTGTCTTACCTGAACCAGTCTTGGCACCACCTACTACATCTCGGCCTAAATTTGTAGGTTAGCTAAATAATTAAATGGTGGAAAGTACCTTGCAGGATGGCTGGGATGCACTTGGCTTGAATTTCGGTCGGTTTGTGGATAGACATCCGGTCTAAAGCTTCGATGAGCCACGGGTTCAATCCTAAACTTTGAAAGGTTATGTCCCCACGGTAAACTTCGATTTCTTCAGGTTTCTCATTTTCGTCTTGAGCTTCACCTTCATCTTTTACAACTTCAGCATCTGCTTCCTGATCTGAGACCCCTGAATCTTCGTCCTCCGAATTATCGATGGTGGAATTGGAACTCTCGTTCTCGTTGATATCTTTGTTTCCTTCAGATTCATCAGTTGAAGCTTCAATTTGCTCATCCGAAGATATAACCTTGCCATCATCACTATCCTCATCATCCTCGGTAGCTTCATAATTTTCGTCATTCTCGTCGTCTTCATCATCTTGAATTTCAATTAGCTTTCCATATTTCATTAAAAGCTTACCTTCCAGCTTGGTATCTTTAGGATCCTCTTTGAAAATATAATCGTTGGACGTGGAGAGGATATTTTTTTGGGTTTTAGCCTTCCCATTCTTTTTATGTCTCTTGTTAGCTTTAGAGTTGATACTAGGATTGATATTGTCGCCCACCATAATTGCAGTTTGTTCTTTTGAAGAGATCAAAGAGCAGAAAGAAATTTTCGAGATTTGTTTGATAACTTTGCAAATTTGATTGAGCTTAGCGAATAGGTTGGATTCTTGGCTACCAATTCCCTATACAGGTTCTATATTTGGAAATAAAGCGTTCATTTTCTAGGGGTATGTTCAGGATTATCTGTCTTAAAACTCAATTAAAATTGGTCTTTATAGGACCTTAATTTGAATATTTTAGTATTCAATAACAGCCTAAATCTCATCAATACAATTGGGTGGTTCCCAGTCTTACATAAAAATTTGGACTTTGACTTAATCGAGTTTAAACTATGACGGCATCTTTGTCTCCAAACGTTACCAAATGTTTCAACCGTAACTTGCTCATAAAACGAACAGCTTGAAGAAACCAACAGCCCATACAACTAGTTTTCCGGTAGTCGACTATAGATAGAGAGCATCAAATTAATCACATATATTTTAACTTAATCTTAGATCAAAATAGTGCATCATTTCAACAGCAAAGTTTTATAAAAGATGGAGCACCTCGACTGGACCCAGAAGTATCTAATGGGAATGCTCCAAACGATGACTCATAACTTAAGTACTCCACTCAGCTCCACTCCATTCTTGAACAAAGACAAGGCAAGGTTAAAACTCTATAGTCCAGAAAGTTTTCAGTAAGTTTCTAGCATTATTTTTCATTTATAATTTCTTTTTCTTTCATAAATTAGGGCGCTATGTGACGACTTGTTGTACCTCAACCCGGCTAATGACACCGACAATTTAATCGAAATTATACGCAAGTTGACAGAAGTATTAGTGTGGAGTGACAAGAATCAAATTCCTCAAAATTCCAATACAACTATGCATTCCATTCCAACTTCCAAGGAGATAGATGCCACTCTAGAGCCTGACTTAAAAGTGACCAATTACTTTCAACATTTCCTCCATCAGAATCTACATATATATCTGCTGTGGCTACTCAACTTATCTAACCCTAGCCAAACCAACCGTGAGTTCAACTTGAAGGGGTTCGTCTCTTGGTCCAAAGGCTCCCCTTCCACCTTACCTTCGGTTACCATTTCCTTATCCCACGAATCGGGAGAAACTGCATTCGACCACCACCATGCCTTACAATCCAAAATTTTGATGGAAGGACCTACGGAACGGACTTTGATCGAGCTCAAGATGCAACTATTGCAGACTTTCCACATATGGCTAGAGAGCTGCCAGCAGAAGGACCAATTTGCAAGCATTGTTAACGAGTAAGTTTTTAGATCAGGTAGTTAATATGTCGGACTTTGATCCTGCCGGTAGAACTCAGTTCGGCGAGGAATTGTTACCATACTTTGTTACCTTTATCAAATCAATCGTTTCGACACTGAGTAGGGAGCGCGATTGGTTGTTGATCCGATTGGCGGGAGAGGATGGGAGGTTCAAGTTGGTGGATCGATGCTGCCAGCTGGTCCAGTCCAAAGATCCTATGGTCAAAGTGGCTCTGAAAACCATCACTTTGAACCTGTTGTCTGGTAAGTTATTAATTCTATTTTGGTTTAATTATTTCAGTTCAGGATCGTCAGTTCCACCGAAGTTTGAGTTCAGTAGACCACCAGCCGCTAATTTTAACTTGGAAGTCAGAACTAACCCAACTGCCTCTCCAGCTCGACCAAACGTTAAAGTTGGGTCGTAGACCTTACTTCTTATCACTAGTAGCAAGCCTTTGGGAGTCTATAAGCTACCTCAACGACTTACTAAAGCTGAGTTTGGACAGCTGTAAGTTGATTTTACGTCCACAGATCTGGTCAGATATTCTGTTGAAGACGGTGTTTAACTTAGATAAAGTGGATCCGAAACTACATCTATTTCTTATGAACCTGTGGGTGGCTACGTTCGAAGATGTTGTATTAGTTAATTTAATGGTGCAGAGGTTATTTCACCTTGATCCTAACCTGCTGGAGGTTGGCAAGGAGCAATTACCGCAACGATCAACTGAATTGTCGACCGGTACTTCAGAAATCGACGTTGTAAATGAGGTTGATAGGGAATCGGAGGTGTACCCGCAGGGCTTTGAGACTAAAGTTGTCTTAAGCTTCTTCAACAACCGTCTCCAGCTCTATCGTAATTTGATCTACCCTTTAAAATTTTACTGATCGGTATCTTCATTTATCTTATTTAGGTGATGCAAGGTACATTTTAATATAAGAGTTTTGACGGTAGAAACTAAAATAATTGTCGTAGGTATGATGCCTTCGACGGTTTAGATAATCCGGCCCAACTCATCGACAGGTACCTACTTCAGCTAGATCAGCACTCCAAATTGGATTTCGTTATTTCTGGTCGTAGGGTTAGTTCAGTCGATGTAACACCTAGACCGATAATCCGAAGGTCAAATTACTCATCACAGAGTCTACCCTGATTTGAACTTGTCATCCAACTTTAACACCGACTTTGACTTTGAGGCCTATCGTAACCAAGTCGATGTTGCGACCCAATTATTACAGGTCATCTTGCTTATGAGTGGCCTTACCAAGCAAAAGGGTAATTATGTGATTTTGACTAATTTTAATTATCTTTAGAGCTACTACCTCAGTGGCAGCTCAAGTTAGGAGTCTCGAGTCAACGCCAAGTTCGAATGTGGCTACTAACAGTATACTTTATATTATATTTTGATTAATTTTCAATAAATTTAGAACGATCTACTACGACCGACTGATAAGAAAATTTCAGGTGAGAGTAAGACCGAGGACTAACTACGACCAACGAACTAGACTCTTCAATATCATCAATCCTGAGTTGGTTTATGACCCGATAGTCTATCCAGTAAGCTTTATTTCCAAATGAATTTTAATTGAGGGAATTTAGTGGTGGTACCACCGATATACAGTCAAAGTGTTGCTTGATGTACTAGATAAGGATTCCCAACTGCCGCTCGTAACCCTGAAGCTAGTTGGTGATCTACTAATCGATCTCGTACACTTCCCGGGGACGAAGCCTTGTTTGGAGTCTCAACTAGCAAAGTGTATAAGCGATCGACTGCTTAGGATAAAGGACCTTTTCCTACAGCTGCTGACCACTTTCAAAAAGCCCGTCAACACGCAAGAAATCGTACGTAAGGTTACGGAAGTATTCCTAGGTAATTTTTGCTTTATAGTGTGGGAATATTGAAGGTTTTGTGTAGACTGGCCTGAGACCTTAGCCAACCAACTCATCTTCCGTGACGCTGTTGAGCTAGTTCAGCCTTCTATCCAACCCACCATATCCCAAAATCAAGATGGGGCAGTCAACCAGCTCGTCAAAACTACCTTTGTCATGTTAGTGTACCTAAAGTTGAGTCACTGGCTACTGCGTACCGAACCTTCACCTCGTCGCTTCTTGACTAGGACCTACCAGCCGCCTTCCCGTTCGGCCAGCCCTACCAATTTAACTTCGTTCCCCAATTTCCAAGTCAAACTTGCCGACAAGACGAGTCAGCTGTTGACTGATGCCTCCTTACAGATCAAGGTCGAAGCGTACACCACCGAGTTGAAGTTGGTAAGCGGCAAGAAATCCAACCCCAAGGTTCGAAGCCTAGGTTCGGTAAGTGGTTTAGAGTTGCAGAATGATGTCGATATTCCAGCTGAGGTTCGCATTTCGACTTTTATATGGAAAGTTCCCAAGTTGGTGCTGCTAGATCATCTGAATTCAAGTTTAGTAAGTAAGACCAAGGATTCTACACTGGAGCTCAGGTTCAAGTCGAGTAGTAGGAGAAAGGAGTTCTGTGAGATCGTTGAAGGGGAAGTTATTAGGAACCGAGAACAATTTTTGAGGAGAGTGCGATTGGCTTTTTAACGGGAATTAGAAATATAGCTGTTGATTAAGTAGGCTGAGTTTGAATGGGTGTTGTAGTCTTTTAACTGAGACCTCGCTAGTTATTTAATGGGAATATATCGTCTTTAGAGTTTAATAAAGTAGTTAGATTGCATTCCTGTTTTCATTTTTATACCTTTCCATTCTAGTTTAAAGGACATCCCATTTAGTTAGATTGAAGGAATGGCCGCTTTAAATTTGAAAAGAGGATGTAGGTGCTTGCATATACTTTCTTCAAATACATATGTATTTGAAAATATTCATTTTGGATTTTAGAATCCATAATCTGTCTAACTACAACTTGAATAATTTATAATAGGCTTTCATTTAACCTCTTGGGATGGAGTAGTTTCCTCAACTCAATCTATATTAAATCTTAATCCAAACGGTTGAGATATATGCCCCCACCTGTCAAATATAAGCTATAGAGGCCAGTTTTGCAGTTTAATGCTTATAAGTAAACGTATGAGTCAATCTTGCTGACTCCTATTTCAGTTGTCATGTGGAAAGCTCATTAAATCCCCTCATAAACCTAATAGCTTTCTTGTCAATTCAAACACAGCCAGAATTAATAATCCAATGATTCCCTGTAGTTAATCCACCTGCCTCCTCTCCAAGTCCTTGGCCGCATTTGCAATTTATTTAATAGGCTTGCTTTACAAGAAAAAATGCTAGTCCGACCGTTTACAACGTTTAAAAGAGGGCTATAGCCCGAACCGTAGGGAGATCCTCCCTTTCTATACACTCAGCACATCGTTGTAGGTATGCTAAGCGTACTATGCCCCATAAAATCAATTTAGATATTTATAGACACGTATGTTTAGCTACTTTCTATTTAGAAAGTCCCCTTATCGAACCTTCAAAAGTTTAGGTCTTCGGGCTAAATTCTAATAGGCAAGGTAGAAACTAGCTAAAAAGTTAAAAATAGCTCAGTCCCATTATAAAACGAAGGAACGATTTTGTTTTTATTTCTTTCATTGTTGAGAGAAACTTGCAGCTCGGACGAAGTTCGAAATTCCAACTACATTTACTTATTAAAGTTCCTTTCTAGCTTTAATACCCTTTGCAAATACTATATAGAAAATCAAAGGTAGGAACGATGTACTTCTACGAGCTTTTAGGTCATCTCTCCTTGGCCAGTTGGATCATGGTTATGGTACCCCAGATCTACACCAATTACAAACTCAAGAATGCAACTTCATTGTCGCCAGGGTACGTTAGTTTAAATATAATAGGCAACTTTATATCCTTCACTGGGGCCATGTTAGGCGACCTTATACTTTCAACCAAGTTGGTGACTGGGTACCTCTTCCTTCTGGGTCTGATTTTATTTGTCCAGATATACGTCTACCGACCTAAAGATAAAATCAAAGTAATCTGGAAGAATGTGACCAGCTCCATCAAGAGCAAGAGCAGATTAAGTATCTACCAGAACTACCAACCTCTAGTTCAACTTGTTGAAGGCAGTGACGAGTACGAAGGTAGTAATGAGGATAACAATACCATCGAGGACCGTTTGGAGATTACCCAAGTACCTATCAACTTCAACTTCAACCAAGTGCGACCAACCTCCATCATCCAGATCCATGAGGAGGAGCCCTTGTTGAACAGCAATCTCTCCACCTACTCTACCCTTTCCAAGCGATCTTCTATTGCTAGATCCATCACATCTAACTACCACATTGACCCCAACCCCAACTTCAACAGCAAGGTCAACTCCATACGTAGATTGTCTACCCACTCCACCTTATCGTACCCCAACACTCATGATATTAACGAAAAGGATACTGGTGTAAGTTTGCTTTTACCCGCGCTGTTCATTATGTCCACCTTCGTATTGGTATCTTTGATTGTTATCCTACCCATCAACGTCAACAAGTCACAGCTTTTGGGTTGGTCATCATCTAGCCTGTTCTTCTTCTCCAGATTACCCCAGCTTTACCACAATTATAAGCGGAAGAGCGTTGAAGGTCTAGCTTTCTCCATGTTTCTCATCTCAATCTTCGGGAACATCACTTACCTAGGTGCCATGCTAGCCTTCAGTTTGGAGCACGAGTATTTATTGCTCAACTTACCATGGATCTTGGGCGGTGCATTTGGATTGATAATGGATCTTGTTGTCACCTACCAGTTCTTCAGATATGCCGATAACGTCTTACAGTATGAGGATGTAGAGGTAGCTAATTGATTATATGTATATCAGTTGAAAGTAGTTGAGCCTTGGTTTATATTTTGTAATATGTGTAATAAATATCCGTAGCTAGAGCCTTGTTATTAGATAATATAGTTTAAAGTTACAACAACTTAATATTTAGACATTTGTTTTCTCGCCGGGGCGAACAGAAAGGTATTTCAAAGTCCTAAATAACATAAATAAGCCCATATGTAGGTTTTAATTGGATTTTTAGTTACTATATTAAATTGTATTCACTTACCCCCATCCTTTCATCGAAGCCTTAATGCCAAGCTAGCTTACACCGATACTTCAAAATAGCTTTAGAAGCAGAGAATACCTCATCAACTCGACTTCACATTTTATTATAATAAGGAGTTACTACTTTGAACTATAGTAAAATCAATGTAGGATAAGCTGCAGCCCTTTACATAGAAAGCATACGCTTATACTGCAATTATAGCCAGAACTCAACTACTATGTAATAACCCTACAATTACTATAGCAATTATATACATGTTTAATAAAGTGTATTGATAAACTATACAATATCCATACAATGAAGCAACCAAGTTAAATAAATATTTCTAATAGATTTTGTGATGAATCTAAGCTACCAGCCTTTACAAGCTCCTTACAGCAATTTAAAAACCGGCTCTTGAGACGTTTAGGCATCCAATTCAATCCGATGGGCATAAACCTATCAAATTGAGAGTTGTTTCCCAACATTTGATCCAAATTGATACCTTCAAGTGCATCTGAAGTAAAGATCAAATTGAAATACCAGCATGAAGATTGATTCTTAATAAAAGCAATGGAAGCTGCAGTAAATCGAGGATACTTTGAAGCTTTAGATGACAAAGTTATATCAAAGGTCAGAAGCCAAACATGGACAATCTAAAATGTTCGTTGATGGTTAAGTTTTTCGGGTTGTTTAGCTTGGTAGGTGTAATTTCCAATGGAAACTGGGCATCTCTCGATATCTTACTCAACTTCAAATTGAGTTGGCATAGGCAAAGCGGCAGGTTTGTATAAGGAGTTTAGAATAATTTGGCGTAGAGATACATTAGGTTACCACACTTTTCACTTAGAATGATGGGCTGTGATTCTCAAAGGGCACCTCTAGCCATTTTAAGGCGAGCCAATAGGTACCTTTAGTAAAATAATTTATCGCACCGAAATCCGAACTTCCAGCTACTGCTACAGATAAGCTGCAAAGTTTAGAGAAGGTTGATACACAGGTGGCATTTTCGCTCTAACCTAGAAACTTGGCGCTTATAAGTAAGGAGTGTAGGTTCAGTAAATTTGAATTGCTATCAGTAAAGAAGTCGAGCCTAGCTACCTTACATTTGATGGAGAGGAATTATAAACTAGTACTTTGGAGGTTTAATAGTAAGTTTGGAGGTGTAGGTCTGACGCTTATCTTAAATCTCTTAAGTTTGCTGAAGAGGCGTGTTAGATCTGATTCTAAATAGTTTACTAAACTAAATTAAATTTCAGCTCCCATAGCTGATCAGTCGGTCTACCTATCCTTGAGTTTTGATAATGAGGGAGTATTTCTTCAAGTGGGTGAAGGTTTCCAATTCAGGAAGTTTTTATATACCTGACATATTTATCTACCAGATGTAAAAGTAGATCCGCAATTATTTGCTTAGACGGCACTGTATACTGTTGTGAAAGTTATGCCCAGCAGCTTTTTTCCGAGCCTGAAAATCTTTATCGTTCAAAAATACTTGATCAGTAGTTTCGATAGCAAATCTCTCTAAGCTTATCAATGGCCTCTTGATCTTTAAGTATAGGTGTTGTATAGTAGTTTAAAGGTTAAACTAAGTCACCATAGATATTGGAACAAAGGATTGATTGAAAGTACATATTGATTGAGCTAGGATAAATCTTTTCTTTAAAGTCCAAACATTCAATCATCTCTAATATAGCTGATTCGAATTTTTGGATGCTGGTAAGTGTTTTGGATATCTCGTATAGATTTACTATCGGCGATAGGATTGGAAGGTAGTACGAAATGTAAAATTTACATCTATAAAGCTTTGATTCCTTATTTTGCATATGCTATCAATTTTTCAAAGACAAATCTTCATTGCAATCATAGATTTAAATAGTATAGCATATATATAATAATAATTTCCCATATATAATAGGTGACTACTATATATTAAAAATATAATCACTTTTGACAGTTACAGGTTTAAGCCAAAGGCCAAGCTATTATGGAACTATGCAAAAAACTAGAACAATAAGTATAATGTTTACTTCCATCTCCGCTTGGACAATTCCCATTTCAGATCTATAAAGGTAGTGTCTAACTTGTTATACAAGTCGATATGGAAAAGGTATTTCATAGCCTGCATATTCATTAGTAAAGGCCAATTATAAGTAACCTACTATTTTCAAATATATTTAGACGTAAATATAAATGGACTATCATATGAAAGAAGTCATCAACTGCTATAACCTGAAGTCGCTATACTATGCTATAAAAATCACTATAGTGCATAAAGCTATAGCTTTCACAGATTCTATAAAGATATATTTACCAATACAATACCTAAAAATTGGTTAAAAATATGCATAAAAAACCAGGACATAGCAAATTTAAAGTTAAAACAATATATTGAGAAGCTTTAATGAAGGGGTGTTTGGATAAAAAACTATATTCGTATTAAAATAATAACTTAGCCTCAAATAAAAATTTCCGATAAGGATTGTGACGAACTTAGGCTTCTAACCTTTACCAACCCCTTACGACCGCTTAGAAACCAGCTTTTAAACCTCTCTGGTGCATCTCCAAAATTGATAGACATCAGTCTAGTAAAATGAGGATCACTTCCTAACGTTGCATCTAAGTCTACTCCCTCGAAAGCCGATGAATCGAACTGTATTGTGAAATGCCGGCACGAAGGTTGACTCCTAATAAAGTTGGTGAAGGCCGGAGTAAAATCCTTCATCACATAAATTTCTAAACGGTGAAGCTGTATGGAAGGCATAAAATTGAAAGAGGCGGATTTGATAACTCCATCGATACACAGGACCTTCAAGTTGCTTAGGCACGTAAGTAAAATCTCTATCATGGAGCCTTCAGCTGGGTCCATAGTCTGTACGTTTAGTTCTCGAAGTTGAGGTAGACAACGCAGCTGATCTAAGTAAGGGAGTCGTAACGAACAGGCAGAAACTTTAAACAAGTTGTTCCAGGTGCCACTCAAAGCGATTGGTAGTCTTCCATGGAGCGTTATATCTAGATACTTCAAACTTGGCCAATAGCTCCCATCAGTTATATAGTCTACTATCCCGCTACCTGAGTCATTACGTATATATATTTTTAAACTTACAAGGTTATGAAGTATGGGCAAACAAGTGTCTTTTTCATACCAACCTTCAAATTTGGTGCGAAGGGTAAGCTGCCGTAAGTTAGGTAGGTTGGCATTTATATAGGTAAAAAAGTTGAAACTGAGAGTACTGCACTCAACATCAAGTAGGTGTAAAGTAGTGCTGCTAAAATCAGATAGCAACGTTGGAAAGTTGTTTTTAAGCCTTAGATCAAGTTTCTTAAGGTTGAAAAAGAGGTAAGTTAGGTCGGCAATCCTATATACTAGGGTGAAGGGTATCATCAAAACCAGTGTTTCCAACTGCCTAAAGCTTTGTCCAGTGTAGCTAAGTAGTTGGCTAATCTGTTCCTGCGTTTCAATAGCCATAGTAAAATGCTTCAAATTGCTGTAACTTTCAATTTCGGCAATAACTTTGCTGGGATTGAAAGTTTTGGAAGTTTCTATATGCCTATTAAGCTTGGTTATAAGTGGTAAAAGTAAGACCCATAGCTGATCTAACTTTTGCACCATTAGCTTTTTCATAAATTATCTCCTTGCAATTATCCTTTGTCCTTGAAAATCATTGCTATTTAAGAAGGTATGGCCTGCATTTTGGATTTCAAACTCCTGCTCAAATCGTACTCTATATGCCTCCCATCCTTCTAATGCAGGCAATGTATAGTGTCTAACTAAGTGGACTAAATTCTTATAAAGCTTGGGCAGGACAATAAAATAAAAGTATTTATTAGTTAAACTTAAATTGTACCTTTCTATAATATTCAAATATACTATTATTTCTTGCAATATACTCAGTTCTAGTTGTTGGATATTGATGCGTGCTTTATACATCTTGTTAAGTTTAAATCTTGGTGCTAGGTTGACAATAGAACAAATTGAAGGATTTTAATAAATCTTGACTGGATTTGAACACGTCATCAAAGCTTCTGATAGGGAAAATTGTATTCAACATTCATAATAAACTTGTATGCTTTATCACAGCCAAGGTAAAAATTTCTCTTAAAAGTGGATGCTTAATATGTAATGAAAGACAACATGCACCTTTAAAAGCTGCAGGTTCAATACTGAAGGTTCTCCAAAATTTTGAATATAAAAAGTCTGCTAAGCTGATAAGAATAATTCCCACTTCCACCTCAACTTGAACAACATCTATTTCAGGATCATAAAGGTATCATCCAGTTTGCTATAAAAATTGATGTGAAAAATATCTTCAATGGCCTACAGTTTCTTTAGTAAAGACTTGAACTATATCCTATATGTAAAAATTATTTCAAATATATTTAAACATAAATGTAGATACACTAATGCAGCGTATAGGTTGAAGTTCCAATTGTATTATTAAGCTAGAAATTATATTTATTAAAGCTGTAGGTTCCTCAGTTTCAATAAACATATATATTTTCATTGATATAGTATAATGTAGCACTGTTAAGAATATATGCTAGCTGTAACAACCCTGGTCGTCACAATCCCGATTATTAGGTCATAGACCTACTCTTTTTCTTACTAATTTTCCAATTTTTTTGTTCCTCAATTCATAACTATCTTAGTTACGAATCCACCCCACATATCAATTATTTCGATTACCTTTATTATTTTCTTAAACTTGACCATAACCTGAGAACTCCAACGATTAGCAGCATATTAGCTGATCCATACCTTCCAACCATGGAAACGCACCAGTAGTAGTTAATAGAATTACTGGCTCTTTTGGATAAACTTGGTAAACACTCAATTGATCTATAGAGTAGTGGATTGTTAAAGAGGAACCCAATCCCGCTAACATCACTACAACCAAGGCACCAAGAAGATATTTAAACCCCTTGGTGACTACCAAAAGCCAGCATCTTGACAGCGTTCCACCTCGCTATTTTTAATGGCTGTTACTCACCCCCTGTCCCTAGCCGTAACTGTTCCCAGCAGCCCGGTATCGTCCTTGTCCCTAAATAAATTTATCCTTTACCCGTACTTTTATTTTCAGCATAGTAATACTATGTGGTCTAGTCTCCCCGTCCTTCCAGCCTCCTACTACCTTTTGACGATCCTTGCTACCCTCGGATCTCATCTTCTTTGGGCAATTAATATTACTAATACCGTCTACCCCTTTGAACCAACGTTGACCTATCAACCAACCCCTACTTTTGATCCTAACACTGTGGCACCAGTGGTTGCGCAACCACCACCTAGCCGGCCCCCTTTAGTTCAGCACCACTCCATTTTCAAGTCCCAACCCGTTTCTTCGGTCCCCTCCTGGAACTGGGACTTAACTACCATTGTATGAGCACTCCTTATAGTGTACCTCCTTCACCTAGCTGTCTGGCCTGCTATATAGAGAATTCAAGCCTTTGTCACCAATGCAGTGGTGGGTCTTAGTTCCGCTTTCCTAACCTACCACGTCATGAGTTCCCAATATAATGCCATCATTGACTGGATCCAGCGATGCCTCCCTGGACCTTACACAAGCTATTTAACTGTACAGATATTGATTCAATTAGAAGATAATTATTGCTAAATTGTGATAAGGGAAGATATAAGAAGTTGAAGTCGAGTTTCATTAGGCTGTCCCGGATGCTGTTAAATATGACTGATCGTCCTCCTTGAATATATACTATCAAGTGCTTAATTCAACAGCCTCCATCATATATTTAGCTTAACAACTTATAATACGAGCCAAAGTAGATATATAACTTCAAGTTTACAATGTTGGGGAAAGTAGGTAAGTGCTAAAGTTGGTGAATAGAGTGAAGCTGATTATTCTACAGTTGATATTGACTTTATGTAGAATAATACTTTGTAAAGCAGCTAGTATATCTGGAAATCGGTTTTGATGTCCAAATAAAGATTTCTGATACTGCTGAAGTGATTTAATAGACCGATAGCCTATTAGTTTAATGTAGGAGGTATCGACAAAGTTAACTGTGCTAGATGGGCCAGATCTATCCCAGTGTAGCTGCAAAGCTGGATAGCTTTCTCAAGCGTTTCAACGTCGATAAAAAATTTCAAGCTGTATGAACTTCAAGTTCATTGAAAATCTGAATCTTTTATATACCTACTGAGCTTTGTTAAAGTTGATTTAAGTTGAATCCAAAGCCATCTCTTTCCAGCTAGTATGTTCCTTATATATAAATTCCCGGCTATGATTGCTTAGGCATAAAAACCGTGGTCGCTCAAGTGGACTAGGCCTTCATTTTCATTGATATACCTCCTTTCAAATAAAGTAACGAGGGTTTTCCAGTTCTTTAATAGGTATCTTGAAAACATTTCTTTCACTCGATTAAATTGCTGTAAACCTTGAGTAATGTAACTGATTTAAGGTAGCTATTAGCTTTGCTTAATATAAATCGATCTTTAATGTTTAAATATACTGCTATCTCTTCCAATATACTTACTTTTTGAATGCTAGTAGGTGCTTTGAACATCCTACCTAGTTCAAAGTCTCAGCAAAAACTTTGAAAAACAAGATGTATGTAAATATACGTTAATTGAATAAAAGTATTTGTTAATGGAAAAGCCAATTATATATTATTATTGAATAATAAAGTCTATTGAAAGAAAAAAATTTATTTCTAGATATTTATCTGCAATTATATGTTGGAATGTGGGTTGCTCAAGTAATCGTTATTAACTTTAGAGGTAGCTGTATGGCAGTATAAAAGTGCTTGACAAAAGTAAAAGGATAAAGCCAAACTAATGTATCTACAAATTTTAATAATATATCAAAATATAAAGTAAAAAATCATATATATAATAGTAGTAGGTGATTCAGACAACTATCATCCAGCCACTCTTCACTCATACAGATCGGAAAAGAGTGCAAGCGGTTTAATCAACCAACTTTTGCCAATTCCTTCCTACAATCAACTCAATTTTCAATTTGTTTAGGTATATCTATCATATATATGGACATCAGCCTAGTAAACTAAGAGTTTCTTCTCAACATCGAATTCAAATCAACTTCCCTAAGCATATTGTGACCTAAGTGTAGCTTAAGGTGTTGGAGTGAAGGTTGGTTCCTCAACATATGCAAACTGTGTAGTTGGATCGAAGGTTGAAAGTCAAATAAGTTGAACCTAATAGCTTCTCGCAGATATTAATTCTTAAGGTTAGGTAACTGAGTGAGTAGTGCTTCCATGAGAAAATCTTCATCATTATATGCCTCATAGAAGTTGAGTTCACGAAACTGATTAAGGTATGTCAATTGGTCTACATGAGATATCTATATCGAACAGATATTAACTTAGACTATTCCAGGTATCACTTAAATCGATCGGTTGGATTTTCTCAAATTCAAACCTCAGATGCTTCATCTTGGGTTAGTAGTTGCCTTGAGTCAAATAGTCTACTACCTGCGTGTTTGAACTCATCTGCGCTTTTACCTTCAATCAAATAGGATCCAAGAAGATAACTGGATACGTGCTCTTCTCAAATCAGCCTTCAAACTGTATGTGAATATACAGGCCCCATAAGTTGAGATAGCTTTTGTTAAAGTCAGTAAAGGCGCTAAAGCTGATAGCTACACATTCGATCTTGAAATAGTGCAGGATGCCACTTCTAAAGTCAAATAGCATTGCCGAAAGGTTGTTGCGGATTTTCAAATCCAGTTTTTTAAGGTTAGTAAAGTGATGAGCTACATCTCTAATTGCATAGTTCAACTCATCATTTACTTGCAGAGTTAGTTCTTGCAGCTGTTTAAAGCTTTTTCCATGTAGAGGAGTCGTTTGGCTTGGTCGAAGGTGTCTATTCCGAAGGTAAACTTCTTCAAATTGATGCACACTTCCATCTCGACTAAAGCATTTCTAGTACCCAAAGTCATCAAAGACTCGATGTATGGGTCGAGTTTCTCTATGGAAAGCTGGAATTGGACCCAAAAGTACTCGATGATTAATTAGATAGATCACTTCTTGTGCTTTTTCTACGCATCGCTTTTCTGAACTTGAATTTGGCTACTGCATAAGTTGACTTCGTCTTAAAGCTCTATTGAGTTTTTTGAACATTAAGCAGGTTGGGTTTAGTCCTCATAGATGTAGGATGAGTAGTGTTTTAAGAAGTGGAGCAAAAATTATTATTAGTCAAGTTGAATTTGATATGTATAAATGATACTCCAGTATACTTTAGAGCAGCAATAGTGCATCAAAGGACATATTCGTTTTAATTGACATATCCAATCATATATGTATTAAAAACTTATGCTCTGCCTATTCGATGAAAAAAGCTATCAGACTTACGATCTCGCGTGCTAAAGTCTTGGAATACGATATTCACCTACTGAATAAGTTTCAGTTTCACAAAGGAATACCGATTCTAGCAACGACCATAGGTTAAAATCCACTTTCGTCAAGTGAAGGACCAAAGGCTAGATAAAAATCTTTATACTAAAGAATCTTGGTTCAGTAAAGTTAATTATATAAACAAGAAATAGTTGTGGTAGACTCTAGGCCTTGGACGTATAGCTGCAGCTTTCGAATATCTAAAATGTCGATTATCAATAGTAGTATGAATAAACATTTGAGAAGAGATGGATTTAAATCTGGTTGTCATAGAAAGAAAAATATTCTTTTACTCTAGCTTTATCAGTACACTTTACCAATATTGCTATTTAGGAGCATCTATATGTAGCTATACTTATACACTAAATCCCCTTTGATAAATTTCTTTCCCCAAGCAATTGATCAAATCAAAATATGACGTAAACTTTTAAAATGGTCAGGAAGGCAAAAAGGTAGAATAGGCGCTTCAGTCAAGCTTCAGAGATCTCAACCATCAGCCACACCAAAAAATCACATAGATGAGTTCGCAAGCATGCATACCCGAATACTACGAACAAAGTCTCTACACCAACGAAGTTCAAAGCCGCAACAGCGTAGGTAAACTTCTATTAAATGGCCAAGATATAAAACGCAGTTATGAGACCATAATTTCAACCCAACGCAACCCCAACCTAAAGTTCAACAGTCTACCTACCGACCACAAACCTATCAACGCTAACAGCAACTTGGAACTCAACACTATACCTTTACAGCTAACTTTAGTTAAGCTTTTGGATACCAAGCTGAAAGGCTTCCCTTCCTATTTTCAGACTTTCCAAGCCGACGTTGGAAGTGAAGATAATTGTGAAAGATTTAAGTTCGTAGTTGGGTTGGAAGATGGCAAGCTGATGCTATTTGAATTCGATGGAAGTAGGATAAGTCCAAGTCAATTAATTTTAGGTCCGAACTATGGCGCGATTAATAAAGTCGTAATAGAAAAAGTCAAGGTGGAGCGGTTGAGTTTACCTAAGGGGACTGCTGTGGACCAGATAATTTCGTTGACTGACAAGGCTAAATTTAATGGACAGTTCGCATTCGTTGCAACCGATAGAGGGTAAGTGTTTTTCTATCAATCATTGAAATCTATCAGTATTTTTGTTTACACTTTTATTTAGAGGTTTATTAAAAATAGATCTCCAGGCTGGTAGAGTGCTTTTGACAGCACCACCCCAACCTTCAGAGTCCTCCATATTAGACCTTAAAGTTATGAAAGTTGAGAACATACCTACATACTTATTAGTTTACGGTCTAGGCAGGTTAACTTTACATAACTGTCACGACTTCAAGGTAAATTTATTCTAAAAAGTAAAACTTAACTTCCTTCGATAGATGGCTTGTGATATATTAGTGACCACCAAGTTTAGCATGGCGACCCCCTTACCTCACTTAAAAATCGGCGATAAGGAAGGGTTAAGTTTGTTGCTCACCCGGCCGAGTACTGAGAACGAAACGGAAGGCTCCGAAGTAGCTTTAGGATACCTGCTATCGGAGGGATACAACAATCACTTGAGTGTCAAGACTCTTCTGAGCTTGAATTTGCCAGGTATCAAGGGTATTAAAGTTTTGAGGAGCTTGAACTGTAAGGGCCTGGGTAGACTTAACGTCAATGTCGTGCTCGTAGTTTGCAATCAAACCTTTTTGGTAAGTTTTTTTAGCCAAGGTTACTAATACAAACTTTTGCATTTTTCCAATTTTAGTTATTGACTGTCACCAGCCAGAAGGTCAAATTACTTTCAAGCTTGAACGGGTTACCTGGTAAGACCAAAGGCTCGAAACCATTTGCCCCCTTTCACCGTTCCAACCTGGACGACAGTTGGTCAGATGGTTTCTTCTTGAACGATAGCAATTTACTTATGAGCACGACTGGGGGATGTAACCACCTATTTAGCTGGGACCTGGAGGGGCTGTTGACACGAGATGGAGATCTCGACGGGTTTATTAGCGATGTTAATGAGGGCTTGACGATGGATTCCAAGAGCTTCACTTCGGTCTTCAGAGATGGTGACAAAGTTAAACTGTGTAAGTTCGGTAGAGTTCGACTCGATGCAAACGGGGAAAAAAGCAATAGCAAATTTGGATTTGGACTGGCTAGCTGGGACATTAAACCCAAAAAGCAGATCAAAGACAATCCTTTCCAAAACTTTCGATTAACAAAAGTTGAAGGTAGGTTTTATACTATAATGATTATTTACATATATCTATTTTTCAGATTGGCTAAGCAGTTTCGATGAAGCTTCTACACCTAAAGAGACTCGACCAACTACCATCATACCGGTGACCTTGGGTCTAAGTTCCCGATATCAGGACTGGTTGGCCCAAGGGTACGAGAATGGGGCTATCCAACTTAAACCCATCCAGAATCTTTTTTCAATCGACACTACTACGACCAACGATGCCAACGTTAAAAAAGACAAACTTGCACCGGAAACCCAATCGAAATGGCTGCTGGGACATGCGGCCGGTATAAGTTGCCTGTATGAGCCCATACCCACCCGGAACAACACAAAAGTTTATTTATTATCAGGAGATATCGAAGGTAATGTCCGACTCTGGGAACTCAGGTATTATTTCTGCTATCTAAAATTGAATTACTAATCCGTTGATTTAGCTCTGGTGTCAGCCTAGCCACTTTTCTGAATCATAACGCTCCAATTACATCCATATTTCAGCTACCTTTACCCAACCTGGCACCAAACACCAAAATCCCGTTAGCTACTTCTCTCAAGATCAACCAATATATAGTTTCGGTAGCTGCCGACAGCAGCTTAGCTATACTCTGTCTCAAGCGCATGGTTTGCCTAGGCTGTGTGCATGGTCACTCCTACAAGCTAGTTCAGGTACAGTTTCAGATAGAGCAGTCCATCTTAAAGCTAGTTTACGAAGATAATACGAGTTTATATTACTTTGTAAAGGACACTTCTATCAACTTAGCTAGGAATAACGATGTACCCGTGGATTTAAAGTTCGATTGTGGTATCGAGCTATCTGGCTCAGTCAACCTGGGCGAGGATAAATCTTCTATTGTCAGTTACCCAATATTTGGGGTAGGTAACCCGTACCCACTGGCCCAAATGTTCGACATCAACCTACGACGGCTAGTTAACGACCTTACTTTGGGCAGTATGCCTTCGATCCACTTCTTCAACCACCTACACCCTATGTTCAACGCCAAGCTAGGCAAATCGAGCACCACTTACTCTTCCAACTCCTTGCTGAGAGGAACCGACATTTCTCAACTCGAAGATCCTACCAGTTTGGCTTTGAATACGATGGTCAAGGATGTATTTTGTATACTGTTAAACCAAGGGATTGACCCAAAGATATTTGAGAATTTGATGAAAGGATGGGATTCAAGTTGGAGTAGGCACAACGCATCGTTTTTGTTTGCCATTCGAGGAGCTGGTGATTTCATTAGTTTAACTCTACCTACTATTTCGAAGAATACCGGCACTGAAAGTAAATTTGAGAATCCATTCCGTTTGACTCCGTACTATACAGCAGCTCGTTTACTCCCCACGTTATCCTTGGCGAAACCCCTATTGTTGAAATCCAATCTTACCGACATGGAAGTAACGACTCGGATCCGAAGTTTTAGCGTCCAATTGCCGGAGCTAATAGGGTCCAGCTACCAGCCTCCTTCCTTAGCCACTTTGGTCCGATACTGGTCAGACCCTAACTCCGACCTGCAAAATTTAGTTCACTCCTTGACTTCGATATCCATCAACGATCTACCTCCCAACGACCTAGAGATTCACCTCGAAACTTTAGGTGAGTATTGGACCCAGCATCTACCTGAGAACCTCCCTCTGGATCTTATTGACCGACCACAATCTTGTATATCGGTCCTGATATTAGCTGTCATTTTGAAGGATCAACCCATGCTTCTGGAAGCTAAGCTAGTTCGAGAACGGATCGGTTTAGGCCTGCAGTGGTTGATCTCCCAGCACTGCAAGTCCAACTACCGGGCCGTCGCCATCGAACTTTTAGCAAATTCCTTCAAGTACTTGGAACCTTTTGTTGACGGCCTACTTTTAATCCAAACATTGCTGGATATCCTAACTCAAGTCCGACTGCGGTCGAGTGCCTACTGGTCTACATTGGTCCTAGAGTGTAGCTACCGGATATTCGAAGTCAACCCGCCTACCTTCATCACCTTCATCACCATGCTCAAGTCCTCGGATGCCATTCTCAGTAGCCTGGAGCTGATTCCCTATCTCATCCAGAGGAACGGTGGGTTAATATTCCCTTTCATACCCACTATAGTCGATATCTTGATCAAAGCTATCGACCCCAAGCTCGGTGAGACCAAGAAGAAGCTGTACCTGAAGTCGGTGACCTCTTGTTTGAAGCTGTTAGTGGATACCTATCCCAATGTCGACTTCTACCCCCCCAACCAGTATCTGGCGGTTGGTTTAGCTGAAGGTGCCTGCTCAGTATATGATCTCAAGACAGCCACCCGCTTAACGGTGGTGGAAGGATTCGCGACCCCGGTGACGGCGGTTGCCATCTCGACCGATGGGAAATTGCTGGCCACCTTCTCAACCTTGGAACGTATGCTCAAGATCTGGAACTTGGAGCGAGGATTATGGAACGAGCTTTGGAATTTGGGCTGGGGAGCTTCGACTCCCCAGCCGCAACCTATTACCAGTGGTAATCGAGGTGATCGTCTCGAACGTATTCGCGAGGAGGGAAGTGGCAGTAGGATGGGGACACGGTCAGCACCTACTTCGGGAAGAAACTCCCCCATGTCGGAACCTAGTTCCAAAGGTTCCAATGGTAGTAGATTTGGATTCTCTAGCTTGTTTACAGGAGGTACCTTACCTTACCGGACTTTTAACGTCAATTTCGAGGAAGGAAGTAGTGAAGCTATGCCCAGTAACTTTTTTAAAATTTTGTTGTATGCTAACTTTTTTGTTTTTCTAGTGTCCCCGACCTCAGTTATTAGGAGTGTGCGCTTAACTTTTATCAAAGAGCGGTCCGTTAACTTGGTTACCGATGGGTTGACTTTGGCCTTTAACGTCTGATGGATTTTTAGACTGTAATATAATTTTATCTTTTATAGTTAGATTGATACTTCTTTATAAGTTTGTTGGATTGGTACTGTAAATAAACTTAAAAGTATTAAAGTACAAACCTGTATCGAAATTTACTTTGTTGTTTTTTGGAAAAGATATTGATTAAACTTATAAATACTGTAAAACTGGTTGTAATAGAAGTTCTAACAAATTCATTATATATACATAGTTCGAAAGTTGTATTTTCTAAACTACAAAAATTAATTTATAGAATATAAAACTATATATCACTTTTAGGTATATTTTAAATATACACAAATACAAAGTTATATCACAATTTTTGAAGGAAGCTCGGGTCAAAACTGTTTAAACTATTTTGCATATCAAAATCATAATTGCATCTAGATTTGATTTCATATACTTATAACTTTAGTGTCAATGATTGAAAAGCTCCTAGACAAACATACCCTTTAAAATTTGGGATGTACCCAAGCTCTTGACCTTTATCAGTCCATTTCGGCTACCCAAAACCAAATTTTCGGCTGTTCAGGCGCTTCCCCTAAATCAATGAACATCAGTCTAGTGAATCGAGAGTCATTTCTCAACGTTGCATCTAGGTCGATATCTTCCAAGGCTTGTGGATCAAAACTTAATTTAAAGTGTTGTCACATAGCTTTGTTCTTTATAAAATTGATAAAGGTCGATATAAATCCAAGCAGGTTGAATACTATCGTGGAGTGATAAGCTCTTCAGACTACTTAATTGAATAAGTAAAATCAGGATAAAAGAAATGTCGTGATCGTCAATACCACTCATACTCAACCTTTTTAGTTAATGTAGGTTGAAAAGTTAGCTTGCATAGATAATATCAAGAATATTAGTGCCAAGTTCAGCTAAATTATCCCAAGTACTATGCAAAGCAATGTGCTGTCTTTAGCTGCAGCTTACACTTAGATACTTTAAGTTAGATCAATAATTTCATCAGTAATATAATATATGATGGAGTGACTTGAACTTTCGGATAAAATTACCTGTAACTTGATAAGCTTGAGGAAGATAGACAAGTAAACGTTCATCTCCTATAGATCTTTGAGCCTGGTTTAAAGAGCTAAACTCTGTAGATACGGTAAGTTTGTGCCAATGTTGGTGAAGTTGAAGCTGAAAGTATTGCAAAGAATGCCAAGTTGCTATAGAAAGGTGCTTTTAAAGTCGGATAGCATATTGGGAAAATAGTTTCGGTGCTGAAATTTTTTTCTATTGAAGATTTTTGATATTTATAAAATTGCTAAACCTCCATATAAGAGAAAAGCAGGCCATGGATGTTTTTGCCTCTGATACCGTACGTTTCTCCAACAAATAAACTCGAATTTTGATATTAACCATTCTCAACATTAAGTTCCTTTTCGAAACTAACAAAGATAGACTGTATATCCTTATTCCCAAGCAATATATAGTAGTCTTAATAGTTGGCTATATTGTAATAGATCTTTAGAACGAAGGCTGAGTAAAAATATAGATTATCTAAACTCAATTCGAACCTTTTGATGAAATCCGAGTAGTTAATAGTCTTTTCGAGCATATTTAACTCTAACTGATAGGTTGGTGACACTTCATCTTGGCTTGTAACTCTAGATATTAGTTGAATTCGAAAACTTTCCTAAAAATTTGAAAACAACATTGTCAATTTTACTTGATGGAAAAATTATAGTTATTCAATAGATACTACCAAATGATCGGCTCTTACCTAGACTAAAGCTCCTCCAGCTAGGTTGATATCTAAATACCACAATTAAAAAGGCCTTAATGATGGTTGAAGACCTAAGATATTGATATTCATCAATCAATTGATACTATAAAGCCTAAGAATAAGAAAGATTAGAAATCTCATCTTAGGCTGATAAGAAAGCTATTAAATAGGACTTGGGAATGGTATTTAGAGCAGCCCTCCCTTCATTTAAGACCTATATTATATAACTATGAAAGTATTTAAAAATCAAGTGATGTAAACCCTATATTCTCAATTTGTATGAAAAATTGAACCGGTAGTAACACCATAAATAGTATTGAACTGTGTACATAGAAAAGAAATACAGTGGATGTAGCGGGTATAGGAGCTGGTGAAAAATTAAAAATAAGAAAATATACAGGTAGAATTTAGTAAAATATGGTAGTATAGTAAAGACACTCATATACTTACAGCTCTTCATTAACCAACATTTTACTAGGCTTCAAACCCATCTATTCGATAAGTATCCTCTTGGCTTAAGGATGCTCCAACTACCCTTAAAAACTAGTTTCGACTTGTTTGGACGTGTTATATAAGTATAGATGCGACAACTTAGTAAATCAAAGATCTCTCTCAGCACTAAGTCTATGTTAACTTGCTTAAAAGCTTGTGAATTGGAATGCTGGCACGATAGCAGGTTATTTACAAAGTTGATGAAAGTTGCGGTGAAGTCAATTATGACATTGATATTCAACTTTCGAAGTTGCACTGTAGGTTGGAAGTTGAAGAAGTCAGATCGAAAAGAACCTTTAAGAGTTAGTCCCTCTAAGCCATTCAACTGAGTGAGTAAAGCTTCCAATGGGACGTTATCGTGCTCGCCTATTACTTTCAACTTTAGCTTCTTGAGTTAAAGGAAGCAGCCGTAGAGATTTTTATGGAAGTTTAGAATGAGTAGATATACAATTTGGTTAATTTATTCCAGGAGCTGCTACATAATCCAGTACTTTGAGGTTCCTAGTCTTGTAAACTTTCATTTCTAGATAGATAAGACCAAGAAAGGTAAATAGCTCGGCATTGCTGGTATATCAACCTTCGAATTCAATTCGGATCAGTAGTTCCTGTAAATTTGACAAGCTGATGCCTACGTAGGCAAAGAAAGTGAAACTGAGGGAAAATACTTAAGGGTAAGGTGTTGTAGATGGCTTCTGTGAAGATCCAATAGTATAATTGAAAAAGATTCGCAAAAGATAGAACTAACTTTTTGAGATCAGTAAGGTGGTGAGTTAAATCCAACAATTTATAGCTTAGTTGAATGTGCACTTTAATAGCTAATGTTTCCAGTCCTGCAAAAGCTTCAACGTAGCTGAGCAATATTTCGACTTGTTCCTGGGCTTTAATGAGAATATCAAACTTTCTCAAATTATGATAGCTTTTAATTTCAGTGATGAGTTGATCAGTATCAAAGACACCAGAAACTTTATATACCTATTATACTTATATACTGAAAGTAAAAGTTGAGTTCATAACCATCTCAATTTGTGAAAACGTAGATTTTTATTGTATTATCTCAAAAACCGAAATTTAATATCAAACAAACTGGCTCCAGGTTTGATGCTGATGGTAAATTCCTTTTCGAAGAGTAATTTTAGTTCCCTTTAACCTTTCCCGGTACGCTTTAAATAGTAATCGATACATTTAGTCAGATCCCTGTAAATTTCGATACCAGTGATAGAGTGGAAATAATTGCTTGTTAATCCTAATGTATATTTAAGTTCCAAGGTTTTTACGATGTTAAAACATATTAAGCTTTAGCTGTTGGGTGCTAAAAGGTGTAGTAGACATCTTAGTGGATTTGGTTTTTGGTTTATAAAATGAAAAGTGAAAGATTTCGTCAGCTTTTCCTCAAAGTTTGCACTGCTTAATATTTATTAATACTGTGTAGTGAGCTTTGCAATTTCATTAGCAAATCAAATAAGCTTATTTAGTACTGCTTCTTTACAAATAGCTGACTAGTAAATACAAATTTATAGCAATTTAATTTGCCATTTGAATTTATCCCTCGATTGTTACCCTTGTAGGTGATTTCTGTGTAAATGTAAGCTGATAGAACTTGAAAACGAGCAAAAATCTACAGGTTCCTTCGAAATTTTAGATATAACTGAACAAGCATGACAGTAGGACTACTAAGAAGATATCGGCCAACTTCAAAGTAACTTTTTCATTTATATATATACTCAGTTATTAGGCTTTCTACTAGCATCCAACTAGCAACTTCAACATTGAACCGACCTTTTACCACAAAGAATCTACTACTGAAATTTCAAACCTTTAAACATCAAAGTAATTTATATTAAATTTTATTTTATTTTTATTGATGCCATTGTATAAAGGTAAGCGAGTAGTAACTTGGTTTGGCTCCACCAGTATAATAGCAGTAGGAAGTTTAATCTTGATAACGGTTGGTAGTAGCTTATACAACGAATTAACGATAAGAAATTACGATGCAGCACTACCTACTACAATTCAACTACTCAAAGAGGATACAAGAGTATTACATTTTGATATTTCATATGTACTTATATCCATTCTATTAGGTGCAAAAATATTTTGGTGAAAACTTTGAAGTTTATGGGTATACATTCTATGGGAAGAAAAAACGGTATGCTATAGCGTAAGTATTTGTTGATTTGTAATGTAGTAATGATGAATTTAGACCTAAAGTTTATATGGTGGATAAGAAAACTTATTTGAGATTAGATTACTTTATTGAAAATAAGGATGGCAAAGTCATTGGCAAAGTGAAAGCTACTTCGGAGAGAGAAGAACCAGAGTTGAAGTGGAAGGTTACTAGCTTAGAGGTTAACGTATCAGGTATTGTGAATTTTATATTTTCAATGGCTTTCTAACTTAACTATTAATGTTTAGAAGGTTCTAAAGAGGTTGAAAAGATCGATATCCTCTCTAGGTTGCCCAAGTTCTTCAGCTGGTTTCATTAAACGTTGGGTGACTTCTAATCTTGGTTTTAAATGAGCATATTCGATCTTCATTGTATTTTTGAGAATAAACGTATTTATTATGAACTTAAATATATATATACTTGAGCCAAATATATAAATACAAAGCCCTCAAAACTAAACTAGATTATAATCCAGTTGAAATTATAAATTTTAATTAAAAAGGAAACTAAGTTTACCCAGAGGCTAAGACCAGCAATCAGATAGCCCTCCACTTTCTACCAATTCAAACTTGAAAGGTATTTCTAGAGGAAGGGAACTGGCCAAAGTCTTAAATCTACATTAAGGATAAACTTTCCAAAGATTGGGTCGGAACCAAGCGATAAACCTCCAGTTCGATCAAAGGTTGAAACCGGACGGGTCTCAACCCAACCAGAACAAGACGGATATCAAGTCCCTTGCGATTACAACCTCTGACACAAAGTTGTAATCTAAGAGCGCAGAATCAACTGAACTCGCTATTATCCTTACTCATTAATTTTGACAAAGGAGCTTGGCTTTTCAATTTTGTTTTCATCTTGTAGTGGAATTTTTCTTGAAAATACTGGCTTTGATTGGATGACATGGTCGATTAAAGCTGGGTTTTACATCATAGCTTATGGGATTTGGAAGGAAAGTGGTGATGATTTGGAACTGAAAGACTTCTAAAGAACGTAGTATGGACCAGGATATCGACAAGTTGTTGGCTAGCATCGACAAAGACTTATTGGTACCTATTGAAGATGAAGATGAAATTCAAGATGGAACTGGAGGCAATATTGAAGAATTAGATCCTGAATTTGATACTGAGACGGATCTGGAACTACTGGTAATTTATTTTTAAGCTTTTATATTGAAGTACATATCTTTTGTTTTTAGAAAGAGTTAAATAAGTTGGCTGAAACGGAAGCAAAACCCAACAATCAAAAGTCAAAGCGAAAGTCTGAGGAAGTTGACCCTGAACTTTTGGTAAGTTTTACTCAAGCATCCTTTTGACATATATTTTATTAGCGTGAGCTGTACCAGCTGACAGCACAAACTTCAAATTTAAATTTGAGTGAAGATGTCAATATAACGACTACTTTCACTATAGATACGATAGGGGAAGGAGAAGCTCAGCTCTTGGAGAAATCGATTTTGGATCGTCAATTCGAACTGAAAAAGCTGGCTTCCCAGTACAAGAAGGTCGGTGACTTGGTAACTACTAAAAAATTGATGGTGACCGCCAAGGAGTTGGATGCTACTTTGGAATTGGTTCGCAATCGTGTACATCCAGGTACTGGATTCAAACTACCACCTCTATTACCTTCTCCGCCACCACAACCTAGCCAACCTACTCAACCTATCACTATAAAACCAAAGGTAAACATTTATAGCTTAAATGAACTAAAATTTATTTAACCTTATTTTGTTAGAAGGAGCAGATGGAATCCTCTCAAACAACCAAAACTTCGGATATTTTGGATCAATTGGAAACCTTGGATAGTAAACTAACCTTACAGGCTGACGAAGCAGGACGTTTAGCCCGCCAATTCTATAAACTGGAGGACAAATCCAATGCTTTAAGGTTCCAAAGGTATCGCAAGGGTTTTCTCAGCCAACTGGAAGGTCTCCGCAACTTAAAGCAACTACAAAACCCTGTCGTACCTAAGACCAAAGTCGAAGTAGTACGGTACCAACTCCCTATCACTGAATTAGATATCCCGCCCAACTTACTAAGGCTGACCATATTGGAGGGGAGTGGGCTAAGTCTCCCCAGCTTGGGATTGAAACAAGTTGACAGCTTCGTAAGATACGATCTCAACTTCAGTGCACCGACCGGTAGTGCCAACCAAGGCTATACCAACACCATTTATGACAACAGTGACCCTAAGTTTAACCAATCCTTTGATTTACCGGTAGATATGACTAGTAGGAACTGGTTGCGACACTGCCAACGTAAGGCTCTGACCTTTGAAATCTTCCACTATCGGGGAATTTTTTTCAAAAGTGTCAGTCTCGGTAAATGCAGCTTGAAGTTGGATTTCCTGTTGATGAACAATCAAACGGTACAGTATTTGGAATTAATCAACGAGAAGTCGCGCAAAGGCCACGGCAGTAAGATCAAGATTGGGGTTAGATGTAGGAACCCGGTTGTTCGCGATAAGATCGATGTCAAAAGCTTCCAGTGGACGGTTATCGAGGATGTTAAAATGGAGGAGCCCACTATAGCTGCTAGCAAAGTTAAGGTGGAAACCCAGCCTTATGAAAAGAAATCGATTGTCAAAGAACAAACGCCATCACCTCCACCTACTAAAACGGATACTATCGAAGAAGATGTGACCGAGAACTTGATAGTCCAATATCTCGATCTGGACTCCATCAAAAGTCGACCATCCATTGAATTCGAATTGGAACTCTTGGCAACAACTAAAGCTAACACATGCGGTCTACCTCCTAAATTTGCACATTTGTGGCAACCTGATACTCGTAAAGTTCAGCTACAAGTCAAGTTGGAGAGTTTGGAGCTGCAACATCAGCTTGGCAGTTTAGATATCATAGCCTATTATAAAGATGCAAAGTCGGAAGTGGAGAAGGATCTGAAGTTGGCTCAAGAGTTGAAACAGGCTGGGTTTGATCAACTGGTTAAATTAAGAATGATACGGATCCAGAAGGTAAAAGAAGAACTGGAGGTCATTGAACAACATATTTAATAATAACGAATCTATGACAAATGCTGCAAATTTATTTTATTCTGCTTTTCAAGAGTAGTTTAGTAAAGTCAATAGTAAGCTTTTAGCTATCTATAGATTTTTGGAATCAGTATAAGTTTAGTAGTATATAAATAATACCTTTACGTAATCGTTCGAATCAAGTTGTCGTAAATCATCTCCCTCCTTCTCAGTTCCCAATCGTAAACTATTGAAATGCCAATCTAAATTTTCCTCGATCAATGGCACCAATCTATTGAATACCCCTTCCAAATTCCTTTTCAACTCCGAGCCAAGTAATTTTGATCGATCGTTCCAATCGTTGTTCGTAAACTTTAGATGGAGATCGGTGGTCGTCAATGAATCCAAAACTAAAATTTGGGAATTTGTGATGTTGAGTGGAGGAACTATCGTACCTACCAAATTGTTGACCAAATGGTGACTAAATGGATTAGTGGAGAGGAGTAACAAATTGAATTTTTTGGTCTTCAAGTTAGATTTGTTCAAAACTCGGTCAAGCTCGGTTATCGCGATCAAGTTACTCCCACCGTAAGCCCCTACGCCATCCACATCTAATTATAATTAGAAATTCTTATTTTAGAAACTTTAAAAGATACCTGTATCGTTGTCGGACCCATTAATCAGCCAAACTTTACTTTGGTAGTACTTGATGAAGGCCAAACTCTCGATTAATTCCAAACTCAAATTCAACTCTAACCTCAAGTTTGAACCTTCCGTCAGTTTGATTAAATTGTAAACGGTATCACTTATAGCCAATACGGGTATCCTCACATAGTCTTCAAAGTTTGTTAAGTTGGAAGGCAACATTCGGTAGTGTGTTTGAGTGGAGGCGAAGTTGGAGTCTCTGAAATGGAGAATTAAAGCCTTTATTCCGATCTGTCGTTGAAAAAAGTAATCAATTAGCAATTTTTGAAAGGGGATACAAAAAAAGAAAGCTACCTGTTGAGCAGTATAAGCTAGGTCATACAAATTACAGTGGGAACTTATAGATAGAATGACGATGGATGCTATGTACTGCTTGTTGTACAAGTTACAGGTATCTAGCGTTAGGAATTTGGGTTTTCTATTGATAGTCAAAGGTCTAAACCCACTAAACGAATAAACTATGGAAAATATATTATAAATAACATAGTGAACATAGTGTAATATACCTTTATAGTCCTGCTTTGGCTGTAACTCGATATTCTTACCGTCGATATCCACTTCGAACCTGGAAAACTCTAACTGCCAGTTGGGATATTTATATTTAAGAGTTTGAATATATCCATCGTTGCTAAACCTTTCTTGCAAGTAACCTTCAACGGATGTCTTCTTTAGCTTTTCTAGCTCATTTTCAAAGTTGTCAACCGTAACTCTGTTCATTAAGGCACTTGCTTCATCAGTGAAACTGGAGGTGAATAACAAGGTTATCAGTAGTAAATTGAAAAGAATCGTCAAGAAAATGACTAGAAAATAGGTGGTCTTGCTGACTTTGCGTCGAGTCCAACTACCTATTATGAAATTTAAAGTTTAAATGAAATGATAATGCTAATAAAAATGAGGTATAAACTTACGATTAGGCAGTAAAGGTTGAGTTGGTAAATCTTGCGAGTCATCTGAAGCTGTATTCCTTTGTTCATCGGTCGAAGTATACATTGCCTTTTCTACTTTTTGTATCAGTTTAGTTTTAAGGTTGAAGCGATCTATAACGTCTTATAGGTATTTGAGTTGCCAGCTTCAAAACATAATTAGTGACGTCCAATTTCAGGGTTTTGAATTGAACCCCACCTTGAATCTCCTTTTCAATTGGGATTAAATTTGCTAGGAGGTATAGGTGGCATGGAATTCTAATGGAAATCGGTAAAGAAGTAGTTGAAAATTTTGACATCTATTCTTTACTTAATGGATTCTTTGAGGATTGTATCTGGTACAAGACATAAAGGAATATAAGGCTCAAGCTGATTTAAGTGGAGAGTACCTATCTCTTAATACCACTTAATTAGATAGCAAAGTCAAAAAATCCATATCCCTATATGAACTTTACCAGGCCTAGAAAACGTTACTACAGCCTAAATAGAAATCTAATCTGAAAACCTATAGACTCATCTTCAGTCAGCCTGCTCAACGATAAACACCACTATTTCCAATAAAAAGTACTACCTCAATATAAATGATCTCAGTAAAATGAGCTAATTTTTCGAACATAGTGATAAGAAATTTTGATAAAGCCTTGGATTAAATTAGGCTCCACACAGAATAGTAAAGAACAACTGAAGTGACATCACATCTAAAATCCATAGCTTCCACTTAAATAAATGTTCATCTCCATTTTGAACTTGGAATTGAAAGAACCATTTGTATCAGCCTGAAAAAGCAGTAATGAACCATAACGTAGCAGCTACTACCTTAATCCTAACTTTGTTCATCCCACTAAACTTGAACTTTGAAGATGTCAAGACTAACTTACTTTCATCAGAAACATTTATTGAACATAACCTCATATCCAATCGACATCTAAATCCAGCTATTGAAGGCATGGCCCAAAGCTGCCAAGTTTACGAACTAACCATCGAACACCCAACTTCAAACTTAAAGGAATTACAAGATATCCTCAACTTACACTTAAAACCAACTGAAGTGGTAGTTCAAACTTTTTCTTCCAACAGGCTGCCCAAACTAGCAGTCTTTGATATGGACTCAACATTAATTCAAAATGAATGTATCGATGAGTTGGCTAAACTAGCCAATGTAGAGCCACAAGTCAAGGTAAATTTTATCTATTTTGTTATTTTTTCTCAATAAGTAAATAGGAGATTACCGAACGAGCTATGCAGGGGAATATGGACTTCAACGAAGCATTAGCTCAAAGGGTAACGTTACTTGCTGGCTACCCTAGCAGCTATTTGGATGATATAAAGGATATAATAAAGGTGACGGAGGGGGTAGAGCTACTATTAAAAGTTTTGAAGGCCAAGGGATGTAAATTAGCTTTACTATCAGGTACATTTATCTTCGAAATTTTAAATATCGCTAATCAACTTTATTACCTTTATATCATATAGGCGGATTCGTCCCCATTGCTGACTATATAAAAGAAAAGTTTAATATGGACTATGCCTTTGCCAACAACGTAATATTTTTATTTCGAATTAATAGTGAACCGATTGTTTACAATAGCTGGAAATCAACCTCGAGGATAACACCTTCACCGGTAAAACTTTTGGGCCCATTGTCAATGGGGCTAGAAAACGACAACTTTTGATTGAACTAGCCGAACAGAACAAACTCCAACTAGATCAGGTATAGTTTTTATTTTGAAGCAGCGTTTTAATTTTTATAAGGTTGTAGCAGTAGGTGATGGTGCTAATGATCTACCTATGTTGGGAGAAGCTGGGTTTGGGGTAGCGTTTCGTGCTAAACCTTTAGTTCAAACCAAGGTGATTTAGATTGTAATTACAAAACACTAATTCTTTTGAAAATAGGCGAGAGCTAAATTGAATCAGCCGAGTTTGCTACATTTGTTATATCTGTTCGGCATGGATAACTATGAGATTTTCAAATATATGTAGAATTAAAAGGTATAGATTTTGAATTTTAAGCAAATACATATCTATTTCGATAAAATAAGTTTAAACTACCTGTAACCTTTCATTTGGCTTTTCGATGCAAGATTTTATGTATTGCTCATCAGTTCTTATAAGGCTATAGTTATGCTTTTCATATTTATCTTCAACTGAAGTAAATTGCAAACCATACAAATAAAAGCTCCTAAAATTTTATCAAGATTATTAAACGATTATAATTTACAAAAAGATACAGGAACTTTACATTACATTTCAAATACTAAAGGTTTAAATTAGTTCAAGTCATATGTTGATAATTGAACTATTGAAAATGTAGTGTAGCAACTTTTACTAAAGCTTTCGAATCTTTAGCTAAAATATCAAGCAGTTTCATACATGTACCTGAAGAGAAAAGACATCCGATAGTGAGTTAATATCTCGGGTAGTATAGTGGTGAGTATCCCCGCCTGTCACGCGGGAGACCGGGGTTCAATTCCCCGCTCGAGAGTTTCCTTTTTGTCTTTTGCTATATTCGTTTCCATCTTTAAGGACACTAATCTTCTACGTTACTGTTTCAACACTATAGATTGTACAAAATTTTTTGTCTATATAGTAGATATTTCCATGTATGCTTAATACCTGTGAATACTATACTATAGGAACTTAGCCATATCTTTTATACTTATATTCCAATATATATAAAATCATTATAGTTGACTTTTATAGAAATGAGTAAAGAAATTTCATTTACTTCAATTTTTTGAAAAATAATGATATATATATAAATTCGACCTAATCTTTTATGTTGGGACAATGATTGTAAGGAGAGCAAAAATTAATGTAGTAAAAAGACAAAAAGAAAACTCTCGAGCGGGGAATTGAACCCCGGTCTCCCGCGTGACAGGCGGGGATACTCACCACTATACTACCCGAGATAAACACCAGATATTCCAGTTGCCTTTCTTTCAAGAACACCTAGATAAATAGTTATATTTCTGGTTATAAATTTGTAAAAGGTTTATGATTCTTTATCGAGCATTCAAATTGAGGAATTTTGGATTGAAGTGTGTTTATAAGACAAGAACAAAAATTGTACTTTTCTTTATTAATGCTGCTCCATTTTATATCTGATAGTATATAAGTGGTAAAGTGTCTTCAATCAAAAATTTCACAATCCAACTAATATTAATGAGATTATCAATTCTCTTTAGTATTGCAAACCCCCAATCTTTCAATAGAAGCTTGACGAACATCAAATTAAAAATACTGTCGTAAACATGTTTTCTTACAGTGCGGCTCTAGACTACAATTGGCAATATAGCAACTACTGCAGTTGAATATGGAGAAGTTTTTCAAACAGACATTGTAGTATTTTGATATATATATCGGTACTTTCTTTCGAATCCTTTGGGTATTTATTCATATAGATATTTGGCAACTTTTAACCTTTAAAATTTAAATTCAAAGATAACCGATAGCTTGAAAGTCTTTAATAGTACAACATTTATAGGTACTCCATTATACTAGCATGGTCCTCATTCATCAAAACCTTTTGGTATTGTTTTTAATTCCTTGTCAAAAGCTTTATAAAGATACAAACAATTGGCTAATTTATTTCTCCATAAACTAAATGTAGACAGGACCTTTTAGGTCTTATTGCCAAGTCAAACATAAGTTCCTATAAAAGCTACAAACAAATTATATCTGGATAAAGTAGCCAAGACGAATAAGTCTTTTCCAACAAGAATCAATTTATTTTCCAACTTATAATCCGAGTGAACAATAAGGATAAAGATGGCAGAAGAAAATGCAAATGCAAACATCAAGGGTAGGCTGACCAACCTCTACAACCATGTATACACAAACTACGACGCCGACCAACTATTATCCTATGATACACCAGCTATGGTTCGTATTCGAGACCGAAGGCTAGGCTTACTCTACTACTTCTTTATTCTAGCCATCTTCGCCTACATCGTAGCTTACCAGATAGTTTACAATAGAGGCTATTTGAATTTAGAGTCGCCAACCGGTACCGTCAACTTGAAGTTATTACCCAGTTTGTCGACGCAAGAAGCTCAACCTAGTTACTGCGTTGGATCAGTAGACCGTTGTAAGTACTTTGACTCAAAGTTGTTGGAGCCAAGTGTCGATGACGACGTATTGTTCGTTACAACCAAGTTGAGGATCAGCAACCAGAGCTTATACCTGGAAGGTTGCGAGGAACCTTCGTATCTAGCTTCTGAGCGAAGGTGTTTATTCAACAGTGAAGTCGATGCCGGGAAAGGTAGTTTTGTTGAATACTTTGTCAAAGATGTCGACGATATGAACGTTCTGATTGAACACAGCGTATCCAATCAAGATAATAACAAGGGAAATTACAAGAGTATGCAAGGTAAACTCGTCAAGCTAAATTCAACAGGAAAGGAGGAAGTTATAAAGATGTTTGAAAAAGATATGTCGCCTCAACACTACTACATAAAAGTAAGTCAACTAATCGAAGCGGTCGGCCTCAACCTAGACAACGATCAGTTCAAACTGCGTAATGACGGTCTTCAACTGTCAATTTCCATCACCTACCTCGTCGTCGATTCGGATGGTAGTCTAAGTTATACTTTAACTGTTAAAGAATTGAAGTCAACCTCCACAACTAAGACTCTCAGTGTAATCCAGCACCAACAGAAACTACTACAGCTCATAAAGATGAACGGTATCTCCATCACTACAAGTTTGGAAGGTAAGGTAGGTAAATTCAATTTCATGACTTTACTTATCAACTTGGTGGCCGGTACTGCTTTGCTGAAAATCGCTACCACCATTGTCGACTACTTAATGCTGTGGGCTTTACCCCAGAGACAGATGTACCGCAGTTATAAATTCAAAGGTACTATGGATTTCCAGGATTACCGTATAATGAATATGAACATTGCCAACAACGCCGCTCGAGGTAGTGGCAACAAGGTGGCTCCTGAGTTACCAGAGGTGATTCAAGTTACTGAGGGCAAAATGGATGTCAAATTCGATGCTGGGGAGGTCCAGTCTATAAATTCGATGCAGGAAGATCCTTTGGCTTACCAGTTGCGTCGTAGGGTTGAGTCAGACTACTAGTTTTAGCTAACAAATAAATAATTAATATTAACAGCTCAGATATCCTTGGTTTAATGTAAGTTTTTAGTGATACGATTCAAATACATCAATAGTATTGGCTATTAACTGAGTACCTCCATATCTTTTCAGCTACACTGTTTTATTACTTATATGCCTATTCATCATTGAAGCTATATCTAGTAAAAGATCTGAATATTTCTAAATCACAGATGCGTAAATAACATCAAGTGTTGTGTCTCTTCAAGCTATTTAAACTACAGCCAGCCTTACCAATGAATTGGTCTAGATCAACTTTCGATAATAAAGAAATCCTAATACTTCGTCTAGTGCTACAATTCTTAGATAATGGAACCGATAGTGATTAGGTTAAAACTATAACTATAGACCAGCAAACTTCTACCCTTTCAAAGATACTCAAACAACTCCAAAATGAATACCCATCCATGTGTCCTCATATATTGTAGTAGGTATTAGGTTTTCTTTGTAATCCCGTTGCCCATCCAAGTTTAAACAAAGAGTTCTATAACATACGAGCTCAAAGAGAGGTGAGGCTTGGCATTAAAAAGCTAGTGAAGCTTATCGGATATCTCGGTCTCGATCTATAAATTGGAATACATTAGGCCATCGCAAGCTTTTAAATATAGAGTATTCAGCTGATGGTATAAGCCTTCTGTGCCACCTTAAGCCAGGTAAAATCCAAAGATAGTACCGGTGAGATCTATATCTACGAATATATCTATATAAATAGCAGTTTTTGGCATCTAAGCTGCTAAATCTAACTATGAAGTTACACATTTGTATGTTTTTGATCTTAACTCTAGATTTGACAGTAGTAACTTTAGCTAATCTTGGTTCCATTGTTTACTCAGATATAGTTTTACAAAGTTCATCTATGGGGAAGTGAAAATACTCCAAGGCATTTCGGGATGAAGCCGTTCAGAAGCTTACTTCCAGGTCGAGGTGAAGGGTTTCTATCATTACTTCAAAAGCCATTTTGCCAAACCTACTGTGATTTCGAGTTCGACTAGAACCGCTTTACCAAGAAACACATGAACCAAGAGCCTAGCCTCAAGGGAATCAAAGAGCGTTTATAACAATTCTGCCACTTTGAAGCTAAAAGGGTGCTACAATTCAATAGCACCACTTTCAGTAAACTCTACAACTCAAATACGTACCAGCAGCTGATTCTTTTTCAAATTATCGATGTAGCAGGTATGACCGCATTGTCAACATCAACTTGGAGTACGAGTGTACTTCTACTTCTACATCTTTTGGACTATCAAACAATAAGAAAATTGTGACCTACGAGGTATTATATAAGGATTTGGACTAGAAAGTTATTTACGTCTTCCCCAAGAATTATAACGTCACAAAACTTGCTGATAAAATCCTCTGGGCTAGGGGTAACCTTTAGTTGTGATAAGCAGCCAAAAATACTGGATTCTACTACAGAAAATTCATAACTCTTAAATATTATCGAGGATAAAGCTGGGCTTAATATCAATGTATTGGACTATAATGGGTGGTATTTCCATGATATCAGATCCAAGAGTGAAGATAGATGTATAATTGATGGTGAAAAGAACTTCCACCTACTTTCCTATGAGGGTTTTTTAGCTAATGGGACATACCAGGCTGTAAATAACAGACTCAAGCTTTTTGTCATCAAACCTACAGCAAAAAATGAGAACAAGGTCAAGATCTACGTAGACGATAGATAGAACAAGCCAAGAATGCCGATTCTTATAATTCCCGATGCCTTCAACCCTTACGTCGAGGTGGCAAACATTGAACACATTACTTTGACACTTATCACCAATTACAAGGCCAAAAACTGTAGGAATATACATAAGATGCCTTAACCTACCTCAAACTCTTCAGCCTGAAGACCCAGCAGCACTTAGGTAAGATTCTCATCGACTTTGGATTCATTTAGTTTGTCAAATTCAACTTGGATCACTCAGAACTGGCCTACATGTTGAATAACCTCCTAACGATAGGACAGATACTCAGCTACAATTTTGTCGCCAATACAATTAAATTCATAAACGAAACCCTCAGATTCAACAAAAGCGAGTACGCTTGATGCCAAATTGCCTTCAAATCAAAAAGTAGTCAGGAAATCTTGACAATTTTCACTCACTGTAGAGATTTGAAACCAAACGGAAGCCATCTCATCTTGATTTACATGTATGGAGGTTTTGGCACTATTTCCTATCCATCCTACAAACCGCTGTGGATCTATTTAATTGAAAGTGAGGATACTGTAGCCGCCATAGTTTCGATTAGAGGCGATGGGAAACGTGGATGGTTCTGGCACCAAAACAGCAAGCTTTTCAACAAACAGAGCAGTTGCAATTATTTAGCTGCTTCTGTAAAGTTTTTCTAGACTGAACTCAACTTCAAGCTCGGGAATAAGAGTACTGTCTTCATAAATAGAACATCGAACGGTGATTTGATGGTAGGTATCGTATACAACCAGATCACAAATTTCCTGGAAATATATATTACCGAGGTTAGTTTACATGACTTGATAAGATGCTCATTGTTCATATCAAACCACTTCTTGACTGATAAGTATCAATTAGCTAACCTGTAAGGTCCAAGGGGGTGCCGTTGGATCCAACTAATGATGGTGTCATAATAGGAGCGTATGACATAAGAGGTCGGGATAGTAGAACCAATGCTGACCACTACATTGGTAATATGAATCACCCAAAGGAGGTAAGTCCAAAGGGAAGTGAAGAAAGTTTGAACGGAGTGAGCTAAGAGGATATAAGGTCAAACCACATATTCGCACGATCTAATAACTAAAAGGCTGACCAGGAACAATACTTTATTCGTAGACAAACAGATCAGGCTGTTATAATAGCTATGGTTGATGGTTGAGATCGAAGTGAGTAACAGCTATTAGAAAATAGCGAGGTGGAACGTTGTCAAGATCCCAGCCTTCAATGACATTCCAAGGGTTTAACTACCCTTTTGGTATCTTGACAATATTGGTTGGTTGGTGTGGATCAGATAATGTGCTGCTAATCGTTGGAGTTCCTGAGTTATGGTCGAATTCAAGAAAATAATAAAAGTAATCAAAATATTTGATGTGGGGTGGATTCGTAACAAAAAATTTTGAAATTTGAAAAAATATAGCAAGAGAAAGGGAGCTAAAAAAGAATAGGTCTATGACCTAATAATCGGAATTGTGACAACCAGGATTGTTACATAACCGATCTGAGATAGAGTTTGATAATCTGTTCGATACTTCACTATTACCCAGCATACTCAAAGTGAAGGCTAAAAGGGAATAGGCTCACCTATGTTTTTGACAATTGGGAAGTCTTACAATAAAGTAAGCAAGCTATATGCTTTTAAGTTCATAATAATTATATAGCATTATCATAAGCTTTCTAAAAACCTAAACTTGATGCACATGTTTTGGAAATCAGATTATAGTACAAGTAAATCTGTAAAGCAGTTAATAAAGGCTAGCTTGAATGTAATTGTCTTTATAAAGTTGGTTATAAATAGAATTTAAAGGGGTAAACATATTTAAGCTTATTATTAAATATATATTTTAAATCCCTTTAAGCTATAGCTGGCTTAGTTTTTGGCAACCATATTTTATTAGCATTTTAGCTTCTATAGAATATAAGTTTTCCAAATATATATTATTTTGTTAACTTGCTAATATATTTTTATCTAATATACAAGGTTAAGTTTTATAGATTGTAGTATTTAAAAGTATTGTAATATTGGTATAAGGTTGAAAACTTTTAATCAATGCCTTAATACTACGAATATTTAATTTCTATTTAGTAGTTATATATTTTTCTCTTTATACTTCAGCCAAGAAACCTATAAAAGTTTGGTTTCTAGTAATTGATTTCTATTCGTTAGCTCAATACTAACTTGTTATAACCAATAAAGATAGCATCTAAAATTAGTTCTTTATAAGTAACAAATAGTATATTTCCCCGGTAGAGAATGGTTCCAAAGATTATGTCATAAATTTATTACAACACTATAAAGGGTTTTTGGAACTTGTCAAATAAACCCTGTTTTAGAGTTGAAAATCCAAAAGAAATTTGTCAAGACAAGATGATGCGATTCAACAAGAGCAACGTTTTACTAGTCCTACTCATTATGGTAGGGCTTCCCCTATTCTACCTGATGTCTCAGAGACCTGTACCCGAGAAACCTGGCCCAGTCCAAAAACCCAAAGAAGTTAAACTAGCTCCAGGAGAACAGAAAGTTGATCACGATTTAGCAGCACCCAACACTCAGAAACAACTAATCAAAACTATTACTCAAACAGTAACTGAAAAGGTAACAGTAAATGGACCAATGCCAACCGTACCTAATCGTAAAGCCAATGCCTGTTTTGTTATACTAGTTCGCAACGAAGACTTGTACCACTGGTTAGGTAGCATGCGGCAGCTAGAAGATAGATTCAACAAAAAGTATCAGTACCCCTACGTTTTCCTCAACGACAAACCGTTTACCGATAGCTTCAAAGCACGAATCCAGAATTTCACCTCAGCCAATGTCGAATTTGCCACTATACCTTCATCCCATTGGTCAATACCTTCTTTCATTGACCGATCTAAATTTGAAGATAGTATAAAGCAGATGAAGTTGGACAATGTCATGTACGGTGATAGTGTAAGTTACCATCACATGTGTAGGTTTGAGTCTGGGTTCTTCTTCCAGCAGCAGATTTTAGACAAGTACGACTACTACTGGCGCGTCGAACCTGACGTAGACTTCACCTGTGATATTGACTTCGACCCCTTCCTTTATATGCAGGAAAATAATAAGCTGTACGGCTTTACTATCAGCTTGAAAGAGTACGAAAATACGATCCCTACTTTATGGTCTACCGTCAACAAATTTTTGGACCAAGATGGCAACCGTGATAAACTACCTAAAGATAACGCCTGGGACTTTGTTTCGGAGACAAAGGATTTGAAGAAGTACAATTTATGCCACTTCTGGAGTAACTTTGAGATTGCCGCTTTGAAGATGTGGCGTGACCCCATGTATTTGAAGTTCTTTGATTATTTAGATAAAACTGGTGGGTTCTTCTACGAACGGTGGGGTGACGCTCCCGTCCATTCTATATATGCGGCATTGTTCTTGAAGAAGAGTCAGATCCACTTTTTCGATAAGATTGGATACAAGCACAACCCGTTCCAGCACTGCCCTACCGACCCTGAGGTCAACAATAAGTGTAGCTGCGATCCTAAGGATAACTTTGACCTTAACGACTATTCGTGTACCCGTAAGTGGTTCGACGTTTCTGGGATCAAGTATCAGCTACCCGGATCGAAATGATGAGTAAGTTTCGAGAGTAGATCTTAGACACAGCTAAAGCTTTTACTACTTTATTTTTTGGTTTGAGATATGTTGGGTTTTAAAACTGATTCATTAAACTACTTTTCATGTTTCGATATTTTGCCCTTGTTATCAATTTATTATTCTTCCAATAGCAGCTACTATAACCAATGTATTTGATTGATAGTATAATAATCGTTTTTACATCAAGCTAAAGCTATTTGTAAATGAGACCATTTTATAATGCTTTTAAAGAACTACTTTACAACTAAACAATCCATTTAATTTGGATGTAAATTGGTAAAAGTAAAAAACAGGTAAAGTTTAGTACAGCACTACATAGAAATGATAAAATACTTGAATAGAAATAGTAGGATGGACATTCTATATGAACTAAGCTTCAAATCATACATATCAAAGTAACAATGGTATTCAGAGTTATAGATGAAGGCATCGGATTATAGAATAAATGTAGATTTGAATGAAAAGGATGGAACCAAGTGCAATATCGCAAATATTTTGCAGTTTAAAAAATACATATACAGATGTTAAGCCAACATCCTTTACAAAATAAAGCTCACTACAAAGAGTAACAAATATAGCAAAATTTCGATCGATTATTGTAAAGCCAAACTATGGAGTTAAAATATAGTTGATACATAAGAATACTAGCTTAAACGGTATCAAGTAAATACTAAAAATAAAAGCATATTTCTTTATATAAAAAGCATGTACATATAAAAGTAGCACCATAAACTACTAAACCAATAATCCCATCATCTAAAAAATCTAACCATATCCTCCCTATTTACAACTCTAGCAGCATTTATCAGCACCTTACTATCTTCCAAAAGCATCCTTCTACTACACCTTTAACTTCAAAACCACCAAACTTGTAAACCTAGGCATGGATCCAAGTACATCATTCAAACTATATCCCACAAATGCTTCTTTTACAAAACCTAATTTAATGTGCCGGATAGGCGTTTGATATCTAATAAAGCTAACAAAGTCGGTAGTAAAACCATCGGTAACATTCAATTCCAAATTGAAAAATTGAGCTGAGGATCAGAAGGCGAACATGTCAGACTTAATTTTACCACGTAGCTTGAGCTTCTTGAAGCGGTATAAGTCTTTGAATATAACTCCAGCAAAGCCACAATATATATCTCCTCGAAATCCAAGCTCAGCGTTCTTATATGTGGTAAATTAGGTCAAGAGTCGACCTCAATAAGCTCAATTAAGTTGGCGTTCAATCTGATCAATTTATTCCACCTCCTTTTTAAATTTATAGGGCAACAGCCGTACTGATAAGCATCCAAATAGCTAACATTAGATCAATACTTGGCATTTGTCAAGTACTCGACAATTTCAAAGCCATCACGGTTGGAGATAATAAACTTCAGTTCCACTATATTGTTAAAAGTTAAAAACTGGGAAAGTTGATACTGGTAGTGATGAAGAATCGGTTGTATATGAATACACAATGCAGGATAGGTTTAGTTAAAAGGGTGCTAGTGAAGCTTTGCAAGAAGTTGGGACCAAACTATCACAGCTCCAACTCGAGGTGTTGAAAGTATTGAAAACAATACAATGCACCAGTAATGTCGAAGTTGATTATTGATTGGATGCTAAGCTCTACCTTTTTGAGTTTGCGAAAATCTTATCCATCGTAGTTTACCAGTTGGATGACCTGGCCATGGTTGATAGGGTTGAGAAAGTAGCTTTTCAATTTGGTTATAAAGTTGTTGGGGCTGATGACTTGGGAACTGAGTATATACATGCACTTGATTATTAGATATTCTATTTGATACCACATAAGTTCTTGATGGATATAGTTGTATCCGCTGTTGTTCGCTTCATCTTTGATATTTTTATTATGGCTTTTTTGAGGAGTATATCTATATTTATTTTTAATTTTTTTACCTAAATTCTTGGTTTTGAACGCTTGGAAGGTGTTGATATCTTGAGCTAAAGATTTCGATTGGATATATTGGCTGTGGATGATATGTGGTACAATATATTGGGGATAATAAAGTTGGGATATTTGTTGATGTAGAGTAAGGCTAACCTTTCACTGAAGTTGAGCTCTTGGATAATCTCTTCCAGTATGGGGACCGGTAACTGTTGGTGCTTCCATTCCACCCAAATTCTCTTGATAACTGAAAGGTTAAAAATCTAATTGACGAATTTTTATCAAGAGTTGAAAATTGAGTTAGGTAGGTTGGTTTAGCATAGTGTTCAGTACCGAAATTTATAATAGAACTGTGCAAATTCAAAGATTTTCATCGCCTCCTTATTGAGATAGTAGTGTAGTGCTTAATTTGATATAAAGCTTATAGTAATTGCAAGCTGATGAAATATGTGTATGATAATGGATATCAGGCTTTTTATTAATGTTTAAACTCAAAGTGCGTCACTACATTCAAAAAACCAAGTTTCTTTGGTAAGTGTAAATCTAACTTTGTCCCAAGTCGCAAAGAATATATGCAGCCATCTAACAAACCTATATCAACAGGCAACATAGTGATATTACTAACACATATCAAGTATTGATAAAAAAGGAAATGGCAGTATGTAAAGATAAATCAGTTTAATTTTTAGTTAAAGGCAATACTCTTTAGATGTACCTAGTAGTCTGATCATTCCCATTAGCTCTCACAATCTTCGTCAAAGTCTTGCTCCCCTTAAAGAACCACTCCTCCAACGCATCGGGAGCATCCACTAACTCCAAAGATCTCAGATCATTAAACTGATGCTTCCCAGCCAGCAAGAAGCCCACATTAACATCCTTAAAGGCATCTTCCGTAAAATTCAAGTCGAATTTACGACACAGTGTGAGATACTTGATAAAATTGACGAAAGGTAAGGTGAAATTGGTCAACTTATAGACCATAAACTTGTGTAATTGAATCTTGGGTTGGAAATCAAATAACTCTGAAGTCAACTTACCACGTAATTCCAAATTCTTCAAGTTAGTCAATGAAGTAAAGATAGTCTCCAGTAAAGGTTGGGAGTAGGGTAAATCGAAACTGAGGTAGAGCTCTTGAAGTTGATGGAAGCGATCGAACTGAGCCAAGTTAGCAGGGTTGATCAGGTTGGTATAGAGACATAGCATGTTATCCCAATTACCTACAAAGTCAACCGCCTTCTTATCGTGACAGAAGGCGTCCAATCCCTTCAGCTTAGGCCATCGTTTCCCGTTGGTCAAATACTCTATAGCCCTAGGATCGAACTCGTTGACTACTGTAAACTTGAGATCAGCGATTTTGTCAAAAGTAGGTAGCTGCTCAATTCCTTCATCCCAAGTCAGCTTATGGACATCAAAGTCCAGGTAACGCAACTTTGTTAAATTGCTTTTGACATAGGCAAAGAACTTGGTACTGAACTCAAACTCTTTGAGACGGAAGTAAGTTAAAGTGTCACTTTTGAAATCTTGCAGCCAGTTGATGTTGAGTTGAAAGAGCTCCAATTCTAGTTGCTTGAGGTGAGCAAAATGAGGGAAGAGGGATTGGACGTCGTACTCCATGTATCCAGAGCCGCTAATTTGAAGTTCGAGTCGGTTTAGTTTATTAAACCCTTGTCCTTGATAGTTAACTAAGGCGTCAATGTGATCCTGTGTTTCCAGTTCTAAACGGTACCGCTTTAGGCTAGTAAAAGTTTCCAGCTCGGCTTTGAGGTTGGAGGGATTGATAAGTTGGGCGTCAACGATGTACTTGTTGTATTTTCGGATGGCACGTTCAACTTGGGCCCACAACTCAGCTTTAAACTGGGTCTTACAGTTAGTCTTAAATTGCTCCAACTGATGCTGCTCCTGCTCTTCTTCAATCAACTCTTCATCGCTATAGTCATTAGCATCTTCGTCAGAGTTTTGATTTTCATCATTTTCACCTTCTCCTTCAGCTTGAGCTTCATCTACTTTTCCTTGAATTCCGTTCTTTTGGCTAGCTGCATCTTCTAATTCACGTTCCGATCTATACTTGGCGAGAAAAGCTTCGCATTCTTCGTCACTAGGTTCGCCATCGGGGAAGTAATGGTCGTAGATAATGTCCTTGTACATTATAGGGGCAGCTATGGAGCTAAAATATCTGTTGAGGAAAGTGAAAGTCAAATGGTCCTCTGAATCTAAAGTTGAAATGAGCTCTTCCAGCATGGAGAGTGGTAATTGTTGGATGTTGGCTGGGAGGTCGACCATATTTGTTGTATTTGCTTCCAGTTCTATTGTTGATAGAGAGGTGTTAAGAGTGAAGGGCCTATTTATACTGTTCCCAATCCATCGATAAAATTTGTCCTTTGTCCTTTGTCCTTTGTTCTATGTTTCGTTAACGTAATCCCTAAAATAGAAAAGCAATTAATTGGCTTGGTGGCAAAGCTGAAATAGCTTAGTTCGATACGATTCTATTGCCTTCTTTGATATCGATTTAATCGGTAATAAATGGGTATATCTATATATTTAATTGTTAATTATACAAATAGAAACATATAAGTAAAAACGTATACTCATAGTACATTTTATGATACTGATTTATAAATTTTTCATAGATATGGAAAAACGAACAAGTATACTCTTCACTTTGCAGATTATATAGAACAGATATGGCTTTGGCTAATAGATTAGTTATACCGTTTTCAGAAGAACCTTTCAAATAGTAGAGTAAGATACCATAGAACCTGATTTCAAGTCTACTAAATCGTATATTCTCTACTTTGAGTGAGACTACTAAAGCCCATTTCAAAATATACACTTAAAATTCCGGATTAACTGTACTATAAAATAGCCAAAATAATTAATTGAAGTGCACTTTATTCGGAACCTATTGAGCACAAAGCTTTGAAATGTATTTTTATTTTATAAATACTTTATACAAAATATACATCTGTGGTAAATCGTATAATAACAACAAAGCTAGGTATCATTACTAACCTAGAGCGAAATTGCAGTTTACAAATTGACTACCCACTCTATATTGGCATGTAGGTCTATTTTCAATTTTAGTAACTATGTAAGCTTTCTATATTATATTTTATCCAATAATCCAACTATATATACGTAGTTTTCATCTTATTTGCAAATAAGCAGTATCATTTCCATCCAACAATTTAAGTTCAATAGCACCTATTATAAGACTTTAGAAGAATCGAGAAGCTAGCTACCAGATTTTTATAAATAATGCGGAGTTACCTACCAAGGGGGAAAGCTGACGCTACCCGGTACTCCTTTACAACTTTTAGGAAAGCAAGCTACCTACATTTACTGGGCCTTTCCCAATATCAACTGTAATGGAGTGGTATCTATCCCTTTTCGACAATTTAACGTCCATGTGATAAATTCTATTAAAGATAAAGCCTTTAATAGCGATTAAAGTTTTGATGAGTCACATACAAATCCATTTAAATTCCATACCATTGACTAGATGGTTTTGAATATAATGTTGTAGCTATATCTAAGATATATATGCTTGCAGACTAATAAAGGTTAGGCTGTTGTCAGTTCTATTATAGTTTTGGAACTTGAAAGTGGGTCAACAATACTATGAAGTGGAAGTATAATTTATACTCTCCGTGTTCCAAATTATATCTATAATTCCAATAGATTTTACTTGATAAAAATGTAGGTATAATTCGAAACAGTGGGAATAGTGCGGATTTAAAACTATCGCCACCTATATTTCCGTACGTAACTTAGATGAAGTAGTGTATACTAAAGAGATAGTAATCTTTAAAGATATTCAAACTTGCAATAGATTGCTACATTAAAACAGAATGTATATTAGGTGGGACTTTATTAGGATGACAAAATTGCTATTAAGATTGAGAAGAGGAGGCAAGCTCGAAGAAGCTTTGGCAAGACACGAATTAGTAAACTGGAAATGGAAATTAGAAAAGCAAATAGGAAACCAAGCGAGAACAACAAATTTTAGACCATGATGGGGTCGACACTCTTGGACACATGCATTTGGTAATACTGGAAGGAAGCGTTAACCTTGTCATCCAATTGCACCTTCTGAACTTCTTTCTTCTTAGGCACCGTCACTTTACCACTTATGTACTGCAAGTCATTCTTGTAATGTCGCATCGACAGATAGGCCGGCTGGGCAGAAGCTTGCGTCAAGTTAGTCATCAAGTTACATATCAATAACTTCTTGTGCAGGTTCAAAGGTTTCGAGTTGGGGCTTTGGGTGGGGTTGGAGGTGAGTTTGGTCTTGGTAGTGTTGCTAACCTTGTACATGAATGCTCTAAAGGGGTGAAGGTGATGCGTAGTGTTCATTTTGTAAAGTTGGATATTAGGTGGAGGTAGTAGAAAGGTGTTAGAGGGTTAGTTGGTAGAAATGCACTTTAAAAACTTGAGTTGAATTTTTAAGATGAAATGCTGAAAAGCTGGAGGGCTTGCCTTCAATTTATAGCTTCGAGCTTAAAATTTGATAACAGTTTCTTTTGGGAAGGGAGGGGAACTTGGAAAAGTTAATTGGAATAAATAAGTTTGGGCTGCTGTACAATTTATACTCATTTTGGAAGAAGCAGTTGATAAATTTGGTAGTCGCTTGAAAGTCCAATAATGTTGGATTCAACGACCTATTGATTGGCATTTGAATTTATATATACGTTTTCAGTTAATATTCATTTGGATTATAATTTTGGAATATCAATAGAGATTTGGTATAGATTTAATTTCCGTAACTTGAATCGATGTTTTTCACTTTCTTATAGCTACTTCGATGCATTGCCGTTACGCTCTTTTTAGGGCATACTCTAGATCCAGTAAACCTTATCAATGGCTGATTGGTAGACCACTACTTTACAGCTTTCTTTTACCAGCTTTTGGGATGCTGGATTAATGGTTAAGGTTACTTAAATTGAGCGACAATGATCTAATTTTTATCTGTTGCAATGCCGATAACTATCAAGGACTGGAAGCTGAAAGATTTTTTTTTACCGGGATTTTGAACCAAGATAACTATCGAATTATGAGGTGCTTTGGTGGCAAAATGTAGCTTTAACCCTATAAACGCAAATGGGTAGCCAGTTATAGCTTATCTAAACCTGAAGATGAAATTGCGGATAAATCTTGAAGAACATCGTACCAATATGGAAGCAGGATTCTGAGGTTAACTTTTCCAATAACTCTGATACTGATAAGGACCAAGTATATTGGCAAAGGGGATATCGATTTGCACTTACTACTTAATAGGCAAAAACGAGAGAAAGGCTAATTGATAAACGTTCGAATAACTTAAGCGAAACCTGTAGACTACAGCCTACTTTTTTGTAATCTTTGCATCTTGAAGAACTACCAACTAGGGCTCTAAAGCTGTAAGAAGCTGCTCATTATTTCAATTGCAATAAGAATTCATGATGATAAGCCTTCAATTGATTAGAAATTTGACAGTACCTACACTAAAAGTTCAAAATATCACAATATGTAGATAGGACAGATGCTGCAATGTATGAACCATTACTAAGGTTGCTAATCAAATGATTTTAATTAAATTAGATTAATAATTGAGGCGGGGAAGTCTATCTATTGTTCCAATTTCAATAAGCTTTTGTGGGTAAAAGATACGTGGGGTTTCCACTAAATAAATTTGGGCTTGAATTGCTATTGAAAATTTTAATCTATAGGAAATTGGCCCATTTCCTTGATTTCTTGGAAAGCTATCCGGCTCATAAAATGGCATTTATTTTATATATGGAAGGAAAGTGCTTGCTATCTTAGATGAATGATAAAGTCCCTATATATCTCTAATAGCTATAAGATACGTTGTAATAAACCAATATACTTGGAAAATAATTAACTAGAGTAATTAAGGTTCTCTATTCTTGTCCACATCTCTATTATAAATTGTAATTAAAGTAGGTTTATCATAAAAATGTAGCATATTCTTCATTTAGAAATACGAATCGAGTTCTTTGAAAAGACAAACTTTAAAGGTCAGTTATTAAATGAAACAGAGTTGCCATCTCCCATCCTCTTCACGTTTAATCGAGAAAAAGTTGATGGAAATCAAATAAGAAACGGTACTTTGGCTGAAACTATAGCAAACTTTTAATACTTTACCGTTAATTCATATATTAGAATTGTATAAAAATGCTGATACTGTTCGAAGACTTACTATCATAGTAACAAAAGTATTTACGATAAGGCATATTTATGATATGCCTGATGTAAATAGGTTTTTGAAGATGGCTTCTATACCAGATCAATATTTAAATAGCCAACAGGTTTAACTATTGTTATAACTGGTAAACTTATACTTAGGAACATAAATGGATTGAGAGATATATAGAAAAGTTAAATACAACGCTGTAAAAGAGTACGATTTAAAGATAAAGAGATGGTAATATATGAAATTTAATAGATACAAATATAGTTTATCAAGTTTTTAGAATATAAAAACTAAACAGTGGTATATATGGGAGCTAACTTAGCATAAGTATATCATGCCTATAGTGAAGATGCATTTTCTTTTAGGAAATTTAATGAAATGCATTATACATTGTAGCAAATGAGAATATAGATACAGAAAGTATGCCAGTACAGTAGGGAATAGTTTTCAATCAATATTTGAAGACAAGTTGAAGTAGATATTTCCATAAATATCTAAGCATCAAACTAATAATAGGAAGCACTTGTTTCTTTGACAGTGTGTATAAGGTTGTCGTGGTCAAGTGTTCCATGTCTAAATAAATTTTTAGCTAATACCTCGAATTATTTCTCTAAATAATCCAAAATATCCAGAACTTTATTGATGAATTACATATATTGATCGTAGCTATCTGCAAAAGCTTTGCTATATACACTGTAGCTCAGAAGTAAGGCATAACTTGAAGGCTTGCAAGTAGTTCCTTTTCCAATGAAATGGAGGGTCCATGTCCCGATTGCAGTTATCCACCCCAGCATTTAGAACTCACTTTCTCTGCAGGACAATTATCGGAGAATCCGAAATCAAATCTAAACCAAGCCTGCATCTTTAATGGGAAATCGATCTTAGGTAGCTAAGCGAACTGGCAATTGATTAGAATTGTAAGGTCCAAGAGGGTGCCGTTGGATCCAACTAATGATGGTGTCATAATAGGAGCGTATGACATAAGAGGTCGGGATAGTAGAACCAATGCTGACCACTACATTGGTAATATGAATCACCCAAAGGAGGTAAGTCCAAAGGGAAGTGAAGAAAGTTTGAACGGAGTGAGCTAAGAGGATATAAAGGTCAAACCACATATTCGCACGATCTAATAACTAAAAGGCTGACCAGGAACAATACTTTATTCGTAGGCAAACAGATCAGGCTGCTATAATAGCTATGGTTGATGGTTGAGATCGAAGTGAGTAACAGCTATTAGAAAATAGCGAGGTGGAACGTTGTCAAGATCCCAGCCTTCAATGGCATTCCAAGGGTTTAACTACCCTTTTGGTATCTTGACAATATTGGTTGGTTGTCAGAATTCCGGTATCCAGATGCTATCTGGTAAGGGTTGGAGTCCCTAAATTATAGCTGAACTAAGGATATGGAAAAATATTCAAGAATATCTAATAAGTAGAACAGATTTCTAATCGAAACCAGTTATAAATGTAAATTGAAAGGTTGAAAATTGGGATGAGAAAGTGATATGATAATCAGATAAAAAGATAGATCAATGACCTTATAATAGAAATTGCAACAATCAGGGTTATTACAAGAGTAATGAAAAATAAATAGGCAGTGATTTAAAGCACGGGAAAAGGATAGGTAAATATATAACCCCAAAGTACATTGACAAATAGTAATACAACTGTGGGTTATTTACGAAAAATAAAAACATTTTAATGTTCAACATATAACTTAGAGAGCTAGATTGACAATAGCAAATACACACAACTGATGTTGAATAAACTTCAATAATTTCTTTTATATATGATATATCTATATAAATGGTAAGCTAAATGATTTTTATAATTAATGAGAATAGAAATATTGAAAATATATATCTAAAAAATCAAATATGAAATTATAAAAAGAAGGCTTTATAGGTAAAAAGCTACAATATATAAAAATTAATAGATGTAAATATAGCCGGCTATATTAAGAATATGGATTTTGAAAGCAAGTATAGATAGAGACTCGCAAGGTGTAAAGGTGCTATACTTACAGCAAAGTCTCATTTTTTGAGAATCAAATAAAGTGCAGCCTAGATCATCATAGATAAAAATTGTAGATACTGGAACTATGTTATTCTAGTAGGTTATAACTATGGCTTTCAAAAAATAACATGCTTGTAGTGGAGGACTGCAGGAAACAATTTCAAACTAACATTCAAAATCAAACTGAAGTAGCTCTTAATCTGCATATACACCAAAAAATAACTATAAGTACAGGATACATACCTCGTCGATGATATCCATAAGGTCGTCATAGTCGGGAATACCATCCTTGAACAGACTTTTGAAGAATGGTTTAGGTGCTTCCTCACTGAAGTATTCCAACCTTTCTAATATTGAAGGTGCCTCCCTGATAAAATCCTTACATTGATTGTAGTTGGGCCCAAAGACATAGTGAGTTCCAAAGGCGTCGTGGAAGTAACCACAGTAGTCGTAATCAGGGCAATAGGGAATACAACCGAAATGGAATTGGAACCTAGAACAGCGAACTAAAGAGTGGTTATGAGTTTGTATATACTCTACGGAATCATGTGGTAACTCAACTAGAGGTGGACGTTCATCGCCTTCACCTTGAGATGAAGGGAGGGAGATGTTCGAAGCGCACTCGAAACAAACCCAGTTTTCCCGGACCAATTCAGAGCAGGCAGTGCACGCATAATGGCCACAGTCGAGAGTATCCAACTCATCATAAGAATCATCATTACAGTTATAACAATAGAGTCCGTCGGGGTCAGGTGGAGAGTAGTTTGATCTACATTCGAAGCAGGCCCAGGTTTCCTGTACCATGTAAGAGCATTCAGTACAGACGAAATGGTCACAGTGAAGGGCATATAATTCATTATAATTGTCGTGTTTACAATAAAAGCAGCTAAATTCTTCCTCATCCTCGCCATAATTGGAAACAATGGGACTGTCCCTAATCGCTTGACGAGCTCCAGAGAAATGTATAGGCTCTGTTGATTGGGGATTTGAATGAGGAGTTTGTTGTACATTAGAAGAAGACTGCATTCCGTTAGAATTGGTATAGGCTTCAATGCTAGGAAATAGATGTTCGAATTTTTTCCTACAGACTGGGCAAGTATCGGAAGATTTGCTCCAATAGTCGATACATTTTAGACAAAATATGTGAAGGCAGTTTTCAGGAGTGTAGCCATTATTTGGAACTTCTAAGCATATAGAACATAGCTCTTTAGCAATGTTATTGGTAGCTGTTTAAAAAGTTAGCCTGCTACAGAGTTATAAAGCTTTACCTGTAGGCTTTGGTTTACTTGCTGATGGTGAATTTGATGAATTTGAATTGGAAACTGCAGACTGTTCATAAATATGCTCGTTGTAGCAGCTATTGCCGAACTTACAAGTCCCTCTTTGAAAAAACCTGCATATCATATTTCGTTGATGTAGTATAGCTGGTTTACTCAGCAAGATGTTTAACTGTAATTTGGAAAAATCCATTAAAATAGGCCTTAAAGTGAGATTTTACGTCATTTGAAGTCGAAACTGGGATATCAACTTTATGAATGATGAACAGTAGGTATCAATGGTGGAGATTCATAAAGAGATATACTGCTTTTTTGCTTGAAATACCAGAGATAAAGAACGAGAGTAGTAGCCTATGATGGAACTATCCAACTGAAACATATACCTATGTTAGCTAAACCAAATTTAAATAACGAAGCTACTGATTCAATTGATATCGAAGGCACAATAACTAAACTGTACTACTTTTACTAATCTAATAAATTCTGAAAATATTTACATGTATTATAGAATTGTACTAACAGCTATTCTGTTTTGTGCCTATAACTATGAATGTGTGCACTTTTTCAATCGGAAAGTTTTTAATTACCCATCAACTTGACATCTGCTTTTTATGCAAGTTGAAGCTCCTGGAAACTGATGTCAGTTTCAAATTTAACAGCCCAATAAAATAGATACAAGCCTTCAAATCCATTGGATAAAGTTTACATAAAAGTTTCAACCCCAATCAGCAGCTAAAAAAATCTAGTCTCAACAGACTGATTACAAGAAGTTACCTTGACGTCGATAACCAACAAAGAATTACCAAAACATTAGTCTTAAAAGGAGTAAAAATACTTGTCAGTAACGACCAAATTGAACGTGTACATAAACAGCTATGGAAGATATAGATTTGAAGAAGGAGGCATCCAACCAAAACCTAAAACAACCTAAAGGAAAGCGAGCAAAAAAACGCCCAACTCAAACACCAACTCAGAAGGCCGACATCCAGCCGTTAAAAGATAGGTTATACAACAACTCTATCTATCAAAACCTAGAGGTTGACTTTCCAGCAATAACAAAAGTCAACCACATGCCTATAGACAAGAAGACTTTCAAAGACTTTAATTATTCCGGCCCCAAGTACAAATCCAAGTACGACATACCGGAAGAAGCTTTACAGAATGTCATCAAGCCATTACTCCTCAAAAACAAAGATATTTCTACTGATGGTGTAGAAGGCTCCATGAGTTCCAAGAAGTTACAGCAACTTTTATTTAACGTAAGATACCGAAGGTTGGACCAAAGTACTGGGACTTCCAAATACGGACTACCGGCCCATGCTTTAATAAACAACACTATACCGCTTTTACCTAAGGATAACAGCGTCAACTTGGATAACTCAAAATGGTACGTCAACATGAAAAAGGTCGACCGGCCTCCACCTAGTAGGTACGACCCAGACTTTAGTGTTAGTTATAGCTATGAATCTATAAAACCCAAGAAAAAGAAGTCCAAAATGACCACTGCTGACGATAAGCTTACAAGTTTGGATACGTCGAGTAAGAAGCGAGTAAAAAGAGAAAGAGTGGCGGTCGAAAAGGATACCAATTTAGTGTAAAGTACGTAGCAGTTGATATTTATAGTAACAGTTTTGAAGTTCGTGAGGAAATAGTTCAGATAGGCAAGCTAGGGTTTGTAAGATACGCTAGGTTAAGCAGTTGTGGGTATTTCAAATTTTAGGAAGAAAGGTATTAATAATTCTATTAAAATTTTAATTCCCTTCAGATAGTTTATTTACATTGCACTTTAATTTATTATATGCTTGACTATCAATTGCATTCTTCTTTAGGTTTGTATTGAAATACCTATTTTTATCCATGAGTATTACAATTCAGATTTGTTGGAAAATACAAACTATACCCCAATTTTATCAAATTTATTAAATATATATCATTAAAGTAGCTATTTGAAGAACTTATCTACACATAGCCACCTTACATCCAAGCGAACACTAAAAGAAAAATAGCTATATAATGACAATTTATTTAGCTTATAAAAGACAACTCAAGAAACTCAACTAAGACTAGGTTGTTAAAAGTCGAATTTGCTCACATATAATACACTCTTCCCCAGTTGATTTAAACGCTTTAGTACATAAGGAACAGATACAGTGACCACAACTCAATATCTCCAAGTTCTTGCTGAGACCACAGATATCACAACTTATTATACACTGGAAACTACTTGACTCATTGAGAACCTTAATATAATCTTCCAAAGAGTCTTCTATCCCATCTTCCATTTCACTTAATTTGTCCCCACTATGACTTTTGTCCGACTTTGAATCCTCCTTTTGGTAGATAGTATATCCGATGAATCGAGCTCTACAGATAGGACAGGATTTGGAAGTTTTCTCCCAACTTTTTATGCAGGTGACGCAGAAAATATGGTTACAATCAGAGAGCTTGTAGTTGTCGGATGGTACTTCAAAGCAGATACAACACTGCTCACTTGTACTTGAGACTTTTGAACCTATTTAATATTAGTATGGTAGTAAATGTAGTTTTTAGAAGGGTATGGCGCTATAAAACTGTTACCTTTTGTTGTATCAAGAGTCTTTTGGAGTTGAAGATTCTTTTTGATTAGTATTTTGGCGATTGACATGTTGGGGAAGAGACAAAGCTTGCTTTTGAGCAAACGTTTGCTCTGTCTATAGGATTTATATATCATGAGTCTATAACTTTTACAGCTTTGATAGTCATAAACTAATTAAGCTTTTTTAGATTTAAAACTTGAATATTCAAACCTAATATTTTAGTATGATACATATATTGCGTAGGCTATTTAACATTAGTTAAATTGTAAAATGGCTAAATAATTGAAACCTATCTGATAAAACAGTGTAATAGTTGTTTCGGATTGTAATATTAACTTATATATACTTGAAGTTTGATATATTAGAAAGTCACCTGTGTTTCAAGTATGAGTAAAGTATATAACCTACTATCCAAAATAAAAAGATTAGCAATTTTAAATAGTGCCGGTATAAAATATATTTACAGTGGATAAATCTATTTATTTAGAGATGCACATATTTATACTGCCCTAAAATAAATATATATTCAAATTATTGCGATTTAAATCCAGCTTCATTTACTAATATAAAAGATAAAAAACCACTATCTCAACTGCACAACCTGCACTTGATACTATCCTTGCTCATATAAACAGCACAACAGGCACATATGAAGCAATCGCAGCGAAGTTTAGTCATGCCACCTACCGAACCGCATATGATGCAGCTAAGCTCTACTTGACTACGCATCGTCCCGGCGAAAGTGGAGTTCTTTAAGTATGGTTTACTTTGTTGGTCACACCTCTTACATCGATTCCTATCGAATATTCTTTGCAGAAAAAATGGTTATAATCATTCTTGATGAGATTAGAACTTTTCGACTCACAAAAGCTACATACGTCGTTAATCAGTATCTGCTGAAGGAACTATTTGGCTAGAATCTCGAAAATAATTTTATTTAAACCGCTGTTGTAGTTGAGATGTTTCTTGGTCTTTCTGACTTTTCTAAAGGCGATTGAGAATAAATATAATAGAATAAAGTACCTAATTTTTATAAAGTCAAAAGCGACTTTGTAGGTGAGATAGCTTTGCGAAGGTTTACTCCATTCCTTGATGCATTTGAAGTAGAATTTGTCTATATAGTAGGAAGGTTGAACGAAATCAGTCATTGTCTTGGAAAAGATACCACATTTATCTTAACTTGCTTCACCTATTTTACATTTTAAAATAAGTTCTAATATATTATTAAACTCAATAGAAATACTTTAAAAGTTACTTTGTGGTGCAGTACTTGAGGTATCCATTTGTGAAACTAGAATTAAGGCTGAAGAACCTTTGTAGCTATGGCAATACCAATATTCATCTCCAAATAGATATATACTCTGTTGAAAGTATTTACAAGGGATTATCTATTAAATTTAGTAAAAATTTATATAGCTAGATTTGTACTGTTATGTTTCGATTTCAAACTTGAAAGAAATGTTAATGTGAATTGCAACACAATGCAAAATTACCTTTGGATCCAAATTATTGGATAGGATTGGCATAATTTTCCAGTAGGTGAAATTCATTGGACAATACAGCTACTCTAATAAGTATAACCAATGAAATGGAGTGTGTTAGATTTTATGGAGGATGATAAGAGAATAAAGAAGTAAGATCAATTAATAGGATACTTTGATAATATAGGTATAGAATCGAAAAATAACTATTAGATACTTTAGTTATATTGGCAAGTATATCTTTTATAAATACACAAATAGTATATTTTGATTGTAGTAGGTTTTTTATAATAGAGTTGTATTAGTTAATATCCCACTTCTATCAAAACTATACTTTGTGTATCTGTATGTATTCTAAATACTGGGATATCAGACTTTATTTTGAATTTGGAGATCTATATTTTTACTAAAGCATGTTTACAAATAGGTATTTTATTGTTGTATTTAACAACAAGGTTATGATATATTTAATTAAAATTGTAAGGTCCAGGGAGGTATCGCTGGATCCAGTCAATGATGGCATCATATTAGGAACTCAAGCTTTTGTCACCAATGCAGTAGTGGGCCTTAGTTCCGTTTTCCTGACCTACCACGTCATGAGTTCCCAATATGATGCCATCATTGACTGGATCCAGCGATACCTCCCTGGACCTTACAGTTTGTCAAGATCTCTAACCGACTCCATGCCAGCCCACCCCAATGTTCTGGTTTTGTCGGCCCTGCTCCCCGGATGTACCGTCTTAGGGATTTGTCTCTATCACGCCTATATCCTGCCAATGATCACCTCAACTCAAGATACTCAAGACCGGGTGATTCCAGTCACAGATAAACAAGCAAAGAAAGTTTCAACTGAAGTTCAAAAAATAGTGGACCCAATTGATGAAGCCGCTACCATTGTAACAACCAAAACTACCTCTGAGACTAATTCTAACATGGCTATGAATACTGTCGCTAATCAAATCACTACGACCCAAGCTAACCCTACCCAGTTGATTAACGTTATTCACAAGCCCCCAGTCGCACAACACCCATTTCCCCGGTTCAACGGTGAAGAGCACCTTATCCTCAATTTCTTACGTGACCTTGGACTCTATTTCCACACTCAAGAACCTCCTATCACTCGAGATGCAGATAAGATCACCCATTTACTAGCCGCTACATCAGGCCCAGCCTGCTCTTTGAGCAAAAACATGGGTAGAGCGACTGCTCAGGAAAACTTGTCTTATGCGGAAGTCTCCAAACGCTTTCTTACCTTCTTTGGTTCATCAGAGCGAGAGTACACTAAGATCCTAGGTCTTCGACAAGGAGCTCAAAAAACCAGTAATTTCAACTTAAGGTTCTTAGAGTACGCTGAACTCACTCCCTACGATGAGCAAGTGAAAATTGACCTATACTTGAAGAGTATCAAGCAGCCCTTGTACGAAAAAATGCGCCTATTACCTTTTCCCAAAACCTTATTGAAAGCCATGACCCAAACCGCACGACTGTCTAACCAAGAAAGTGTAGAGCAGGAGCCTAATCTTTCCTCAAGTCCACCAAGGATACATGAAGTAGGAGACCTGCTAACACCGCCAGATAATAACCCATCTGAAGTCATTGCTGCCATCGGCCCTGGCTATGCCCCGAGTCTGGAGGATACAGGTTCTCGGGTTTTTGCAACGTTCCCTAAGTCTCGACCTAAGCTATCTCAGGAAGAGATCCAAAGACGTAAAGACAATAGCTTGTGCTTCTATTGTGCCTCTAATACCCATAATATTAACGAATGCCCCACCAAGAATATCGATAATGAGGTAACGCCAAGTTTTCAATAAGCCCGGTACTTCCTGCCTTGGGCAAGCTAGATCCTTATGAAGTACAAGCAACCTCTTTTGTCCCTAGTCCCTACCAACATCTACTCCTCCCAGTAACGTTAGCATTGGAGGTCCCCTTCCATACTTTTGCCTTAATTGATACTGGGGCCACTTACAACCTAATTTCCCAAAAGCTTGTAGATGCCACATCAATCGTTACTACATCAGACCCTTTTGGCCCTAAGCTTCAAGGACTAACAGGTTCACCCTTAAGCTCTAGCACCAAAAGAGCTAAAGTCCCCTTTTCCCTACTGTTACATAAGGAAAATCTCCCACCATCTTACACCGTTGACCCAATCTGCCTAGAAAACATGCCATTCCCACTGGTACTAGGGCTCCCCTGGATAACTCAGGCAAAACCTATCTTTAACTGGGATCGGAAGAGTCTATACATTCAAGACCAGGAGTTCAAATGCCTCCAGGAATATCCCAATTCTTTGGAAGTCCCTCCAGAAGCGTTACTAGATATCCCATTACTTCCTGAAGTCGAACCAGTAATCACGAAAAATGACCTCCTCCCTCTCCCACCTGAAGAGTACCGCCAGTTTCACTTTGTATGGGATAGTTCAAATCAAAACCGACTGAGAGTCCCTACCAAACATGATCATGCAATCGACTTAATCCCTAATGCTAAACTTCCAACACCCAAACTGTTCCCAATGTCCGAAAAGCAATTGCAGGAATTAAAGCTATTCATTGACGACTTACTAGCCAAAGGTTTCATACGAGAGAGTAAGGCACCAATGTGCGCGCCTTTGTTGTTTGTGGGCAAGTCAGATGGTACCCGGCGCTTATGTGTAGATTACCGGATGTTAAATGACATTACTGTTAAGAATCGGTACCCTATCCCAAACGTAGAAGAGCTGTTGGACCGAATCAAGGGAAAAAAGTATTTCACGAAACTGGACCTTCCTAACGCGTACCATCAGATCCGAATTGCCCCAGGCCATGAGTGGAAGACCTCCTTCAAGTGTCGCTATGGTCAATTTGAATGGGTAGTTATGCCTTTTGGCTTGACTAATGCCCCAGCGACCTTCCAAAACATGGTGAACGAGCTCCTTTTCCCCTACCTGGATACATTTGTTACAGCATACTTGGATGATATCTTGATCTTTAGTAACACTCTAGAGGAGCATGTCCAGCATGTCAAAACCGTACTGAAGATCTTCAACGACAACCAGCTTCCCCTAAAGATCAAAAAGTGTATCTTCCATCAAACAGAAACAGAGTTTCTGGGTTACTTTATTAGTGATAAGGGAGTTCAAATCTCTACAGACAAAGTACAAGCCGTCTTAGACTGGGGTCGCCCAAAGACGAAGAAGGACGTCAGATCTTTCCTAGGATTTGTGAACTACTCACGCCGTTTTATACCCAACTACTCCCAAATCGCCTTACCCTTGACTGCGCTAACTGCAGGCACGTCAAAAACACTTAGCTGGACCCCGGAATGTGAACATTCGTTCGAATTGTTAAGGAAATTGGTATGTACAGCTCCAGTCCTGCAAATCCCGAACGTGGAAGAGCGATTCTTCCTTCAGACAGATGCCAGTGATTATGCACTGGGTGCAGTGTTGCTCCAACAGGATGGAACAGGGTTACGACCAGTAGCCTACCACGCTAGGAAGCTTATTGCTGCCCAAATAAGATGAGATCCGAGGGTAGCGAGGATCGTCAAAAGGTAATAGGAGGCTGGAAGGACAGGGAGACTAGACCACATAGTATTACTATGCCGAAAGTAAAAGTACGGGTAAAGTATAAGTTTATTTAGGGACAAAGGACGAGATCAGGCTGCTGGGAACAGCTATGGCTAGGGACAGGGGGTGAGTAACAGCTATTTAGAAAATAGCGAGGTGGAACGTTGTCAAGATGCCGGCTTTTGGTAGTCGTCGAGGGGTTTAAATATCTCTTTGGCATCTTGGTTGTAGTAATGCTAACGGGATTGGTTTCCCCTTCGGCAATCCACTACTCTATAGATTAATTGAGTGTTTACCAAGTTTATCCAAAAGAGCCGGTAATTCGATTAACTACTACTGGTGCGTTTCCATGGTTGGAAGGTGTGGATCAGCTAATGTGCTGCTAATCGCTAGAGTTCCCAGGTTATGGTCAAGTTTAAGAAAATAATCAAGGTAATCGAAATAATTGATGTGGGGTGGATTCATAACTAAGATAGTTATGAATTGGAGAACAAAAAAAAGAATTTGAAAATTAGTAAGAAGTAGAAAGAGGAAGGGAATCTAAGAAAGGAATAGGTCTATGACCTAATAATCGGGGTTGTGACAACCAGGGTTGTTACAAAAATAGATAAAATACTTTAATACAATGTTTATTACTGTAGGTACGAATATCAATTACAAAGCTTAGATTCCTTTAGCTATATATTTTTATAAAATTTAATACTTATCAGCAATATTACATATACAAAAGATATAGTATTTCTAACAATATATAATTATCTTATATCTAAAATGGCATTATTTTTATTTAGGTCTAATGTATACTTTTATATAAATATATAAGAAAAAGGTATAAGAGTAAATTTAAATAAAAAGAATTATTTGTATGAAACTCCACTGTATTTCAAATAGGCAGTAGTAAAAAGTACTTATATCTATACAAATTTAACATATATTTCAATGGTACATAAAATTCCACTAAAATATGTTATCTAAGGAATGATAAAAAAGAATGCCGACACTGCGGATTGAACGCAGGACCTTCAGATCTTCAGTCTGACGCTCTCCCAACTGAGCTATGTCGGCTAGATTCTAGAATTCGATGGAATCAGCTTCTAGCTACCTATGTATAGAGTCACAATTTACTAACAATAATAAGCTAAAGCTTTTGATTTCTGTACTATTGATAAAATACATATGAAGATAACGCCACAAAGAGTATAAAACTAGTACTATATTATAAATACCAAATTAAAATAGCATCTGTACTATTTATATATACATGAAATATGACTTTTAATGTAAAATTACCATTAACTGTCCAAAATTTCTTTATCTGCCTATTAGTAACATCCACAATCATGACTTCCCATACTATCTATACCTCACCTTGCCAAGAGTCAACCCGTTAAACTTAATTCGAATTTCTTGGTAGATATCGGTAACATGTACCTACAAATAGTAGCAATCCAATTAGATGTTTGGACATCGGTAAAACATCTATGTAGTTGAGTGGATAGGTCCAATCCAAATAGTAAAGTATTAGTCAATTGTTTATTCATCAATTAGCTTAGCATATTCAGTACGTTTCATCAGGTCTAAATAGGCATGTATGCAACTACTTTGTGGTGTAAGATTAATTGAAACGCCTAAATACATTTGTTGGAGTTAATGTCAGTAGATATATTTTTAAAGCTACAACTTAGTTCGGGTAAAGGTGAGCCTAAAGTGGCACCTTATTAAATCCTACCCTACACAAAAAAGCTTTTGAGGGTGCCTGAAGAAACAAAAAGTCCTTACATTTTGATGAAACTCTGGAAAAATTCGATGTGCAAATGCTGCCGAGCATAAAGATCCTCTAATAAAATTCAGGTACTTGTCTATTCCACAACTCTAGGAGCATTTCTACAATGAAGCTCATAGAATTTCCCCCAGAATTTCAAAACATAGCCGTAAGCAGCCTTTTTATGATGCCTAAACCTTCCAAGATGTCGAGTTGGTTGGGGGTTTTGGACCCAAAGTTCCCAAGTTCTAGTCCACCTGAAATGTAGATGAAAAAAGCGGTTTTCTGGAGATAGAAACTAACCAATTTACTCTTATAAGCTCGATCAAAATTATCAAGTTGAGAGTTTAATAGCCCTAGTAGTGACGGAAGATTAATTAGCGACACAAATATCCTTAATTGTTTCGTTACAATGCATTGCCAACTAATACTATCCTTTACAAATCTAACCAACCTTAAATAGTAAGTTTTGAATTATACCATAAATTGAAATTGCTACCTACCCAAATTTGTCAAAGTATAGGGTCTTAAACTTTTGAAACCTATTATATAGGAGGCTTGGCAAAATAAAATATCCCAAAAATTGACCACAACTTCCTACTATAAATATGTGCTAAAAGTTAATATCTCTCATACATTTAAATTATAAGAAGTCTCAAATATCAAAATGAAGTTCACCACCTTGATCGCCGCTATTTTGCCCATGGCCCTCATCCAAGCTCAATCCGCCTCTGATGGTTCCTCATCAGCTAGCGTTAGCGCCGGTTCTTCTAACTCTACTGTAGTCTCAACTTCGAATGCCAGGTCCAATGTAGCTTACGCCGCCCCTGCTGCCATCGCTGCCTTGGTCGCCGCCTTATACTAAGAGCCAGATACATAAATTTGGGGTAGGTAGTGGATGATTTACTAATATAAATGGATTTATTTATACGTTGGGTTTTTGAAACATTTACACTACACTATATTTTATTTTATGCTTTCCAATTAGTATGATTGATAGCGTAGTACTAGAGACCTTTCAGCAGATCTATGGGTTTATATAGATTCTTCTGCCATCTTTCGATCACTGATGTTTTAAAGAAAACTCGATGGTAACGGTAGTGAAGTAGCCCCAACCCCTCTACACACACTTATGGTATTGATTTCCAAATGATGAATTTGGACTTTACTTTCGTACGAAATAAAGTTGACTGCTACTTCGAACCAACATGTCCTTTTAATAGGTTTCCAAGGTTAAGATTCCACAGGTATGAGGATCTGGTAAGAAAGGTACCTACTACTCTTCAGAATGGATGATGGAAGTTTTACTATATTGTTCAGAAAAATTAGGTATTTTTTACAAAGTTGGTGGTATAAAGTACTCATGTTGCTGAATAGTATAGTAAATCTTCTATTACTCATTCTGGGCCATGATAATATACTACATATTAAATTTATATTGTTAAAAGTGTAGAATTCGAAAAACTAGCCAAGGATCGTATAGGAATGCTGTTATAAATAGAATACAATATCTAACAAAGAAAATTTTATTATTTTAGTTCGAATCCAACTTAGCCTTGAATACATATGAGTTGCCGATTAAAGCTTCCTATATACAGCCCCATAATCTTGTCTATTACCACTACCATCCTTATCATGGTTTTTAAGGTTGTCGAGGTTCAGTTCGGTGGCTAACAGCCAATTACCAAGCATTATAAACTCGTTGAAATTTTGGTAGATACCAAGCAACCTGCAGTTGCAAGTGATAAACCCGTACCAATTGAAGAGCTTAAATACGATGGGTATAGTTAGTGCGAAAATCTCCTTTTTATAGATAAAGAATCAAATATACTATTCATCCATCGTATTGATTCATGCGTCGTGACCAGTCTCAAATCAAGTTTGTAACTCCCCATAAAGGAATTAATCTTCTTTTCAATTGCTTTCATGATACAATCAATATAAGCGTGCTTAGTTAGCAGTTTCATCTTGTAGACTGGCGTCAATGAGATCCTCAATGAAGTCTGTAAATCTAGAATTTAGACCACCCTAACCATCTTTCAACGAAAAATCGAATCTAGTCAGTACAATGTAGCATTATACAAGTATTTTAAAACACCAATTAAAGAATTTGGAAGTGATTTTATCAAGTGTTATATGATGACCAGGATTTTAAAGATAGTGTGTTAAATTTAGTACATCACTTGTATTCTTTCTGTAAATTATAGAAAAGGCAAATTAGATGTACAATTGAAATAAATGCAGATGGAGGTTCAAGTTTGTGGGCGATAATTATACGATATATAAGCGAAATGATTTAGCTCACTAGCAAGCTATCCTAAAGGAAGCATGCGCAAACCTCTATCAATATAATTTACAAATTATTGTTTTCTTATTCAAAGCACTATAAAAATTGAATATATATGGAGAGTATCCCTATCATGGAGTTTTTTAGGCCTAAGCCCACTAATCGATTCTTCTGTAGAATTACTCTACAAATAGCAAACACAAAGTATCATTGATCTAGGCTCGCCTATCTTAACCGCCTTTTATAGAAACTAAAAAGATTGTAATCGAGGTTTTCGAAGAGAGGTATGGCTTCAACCACATATATAGAGTAAAGTTTTGCAAAGTATATAGTATTCTATTTGAAACTTTACCTCATGTTTCCAATTATAAATAGTAACTATTGAATTCAACTGTTATTATAAGTTAAAGATACATAACTCTACATGCAATCATGAGATTTATTATCTTGATAGCCATCACCCTATCAGTAGTAGTTGTCTAATATCTATCGGTAAGCGGGTTGGATATCAAAGGTATTGCTACTACTATGATTGATTCTTTGGAAATAGTAAGTGTATTGGAGTTTGTAAAGTTAAATACCGATGTAGCTATCATCATTATAGCAGTTCCCACAAAAGTTTCAAATGCATCAGAATCTAGAGTTGAGTACCAACATGATTATCATTACTACAGCTATTTCTGAAGAGACTACCAGCATGTCGAGATCTGTATGATTGAAGATTAGCAGTACTAAAGCTGATATTTCCAATGGTAGTTCCAACACTGTATATGCCATCTCAGTTACCATCGTTGCTATAATTGTCGTTCTTTTTCAATAGCTACGTATAGCTATTTTTCGTAGATGATAGCTAATAAATTTATTAGTAAAAGTGAATAGTGTACTTTCCTATTAAATTTTATGTTTATGGTTTTTTAGGTTTAGTTATTTAAAGCATAGTAATTAGTATATACATTTTATTATAAACCATTTAAAATTATGTTAAATTGAGGATATGATGAGTATAGTTGTGCATTAATCTACCTAAGCTATAATATTGGCAGAGGTTGACGGTACTACTAGTTTATATTTTTACAGATGTTGAATTAGCCACTGTGCCACGTCCTGAAGTATACCGTGCCAAAACCAGTTTAAGTTCAACCTACCTTTGTAATCTTCTACAGCAAACGTAATATGATTCTTTTACCACTATTCCATAAAACTCATAGTTAAAGATAGCGGACAAATTCTACATCCTTCCCAGGTTTATATAAATTGAAAAGGCTATAGGTTCTAACAGATCTATAGATTTAAAATATAGGACTTCAGCCTGTGTACATAAATCTATATTTAGCACACTTAATAACGCCAAAGCATGTATAGTTTTGCATAAAAGTATACTTCAGCCATGACCCGCCCGACAATTTACTTTCACCATCTTAGTCAGTACCCAAATCAAGTTTAATAGATAGAGTATCGGTACCAATGTCTAAATCCTTGACTGGCTTTGTAGTGCTCTTACGCCAATCGATCTACATGTCCTTTAGCCCTAAAGATTTGGATTTCAAAACAAGTTTCTTTGGCAAGTTACCAGCTAATATTTGATGATATCGATCCTTTAATATATCTAGCCATTCGAAAACATTAATATTTATGTAAGGTATTCATCCTAGTTATAATTTTGAATTCTAACCTCAATTTACAGTTGTGGTGCAACTCAATATGGAAAATATATAGCTTCCCAATTCAAAGTCCCCATCCCCCGTTGCCAAGAAGCACTATAAAATATAAATACTTTACCTAAAGCTCCAAGTTTATAATTAGAAATGCACTATTACTTTTATATTGTTTCATACTTATAGATGTAGCTATAAATAGTTCTTTTTAGTGTATGATATAACGCTATAAATTCATAAAACTATATTTAAAGCTTTGTTCTATTTCGTTTGGAAATATAACAAGAATTCTAAAAGAAAACTCTATTAAAAATTCTACCGCTTTTCAAAACAGAAGCATTAGTAAGAAAACCATGATTCGGATCATAAATGTACTTGAAAAGCTTGGCAAAATCAGAATCTTTTACAAAGGATTCGATTTAGTCACCTATGTAAAACAGTATAAATAGCATCTCACCACCATCAATTTTTATACAAACTAAAGTGAAATAAAGAAATTTAAAAGGATATAACCAAAAATGAAATTCACCACTTTGATCGCCATCGCTTTATCGGTAGTTTACGCCCAAGAATCATCCAGTAAGTCAAGCACTGAAGTAAGCTCTACCACCAATACTGCCTCTAAGGAGACTACTACTGGAACTTCCAAATCAGTAGAGCCTGAGAAGAACGGGACTAGTAAAACTTTAACTTCCAACGCCAACTCTAACGTAGCTTACGTCGCTCCTGTCGCTATTGCCGCTTTAGTTGCCGCTTTGAACCAATAGTTGTAAATATTGCAGAGTTGGAGGTAGGGATAATGAAGGTTTACCAATAAACTAGTAAATACTATGCCTACTTGTATATTTTAATATACATTTTCCCATTTCTATATACTTTTTAATTGTGTTAAATCCGTAATAAAATAGTATATACATTTTGATGTAAATGGTTTAAATTTGAAGGATTTGCAAAAGATAAGTTAAAAACTACGCTATGAAATATATGTATCGTAACTAGCTCAACTTACTATAATTGATCCTGCTTAATTTAAAACAACTGAGCTATGTCCTGAAAAGTTTAGTGCCGTGCTTGACACAACTAAACTCAAGGTTGATGAATATATAGCATCCTAATTTAATATTCTTTTGATTTTAAATATAAAATGTATATAATCGAAACTAAAATATTGCCATGAAAGAAACTCTTTAGTAAATACACCAAGCAGAAAATATTAAGACAAATTTCATTAGATCAGTAGGAAATCTACCAGTGTACTATTAGAAAAAAGGTAGGTGAGACGATGTGTATAATTTTAAATGAAGACAAAATAAATCCCCCACCCTAATTCTGCTTATCCTCAGTAGTACCCTCCATACCTTTAGCCTGGCCCCTCAAGCTATTCAAATTGGTCTCAATAGCCAATAACTGATCGCCCAGCATCTTCAAATTCTGCTGCAATTGCCTAACATGCGGCTTATTCTTTTCCAACTTCAATGGGTTAGCATGCTCCTTCTTGATACTCAACTCCAGTTTCTTCTTATGCAAAGCGATCTGCTTCTCCAAATTATAGACCCACCACCAGTTAACTAAATTCAAAACAGCCAAGACACTCAACACAACAATCATCAAGTTACGGAAGGTAAGTCGAGATCGCGGTCCATTAGGTAAGTTGCTTTCGGCGTCATGAGAAATACCCAAATCGAGCTTGATACTAGCAGCATCAGTACAATTATCCTCACCGACCGGTTTGGTAATTAACTCGGGATGTTCAGTCCAAGTACTTACGGATGTCAACATCTAAAGCCTGGGCTGACTTGGTAGCGCCATCACGGGATCCCGCTTCAATTGGACCTTTGAACCAGCTAGATTTGGACCATTCCAATGTTGTCGTCATGACTAAACGACTTTGGTCGCTGCGGTATCGCATCATGCAGGTCTTGGTGATGACGGTAAAGGCGTCCCCAGATGGGACGTCGGGGGTACGGATCCTAGCTTCCACGGTCGCATAATCTTCAGCATCGTGATGGACAACAGTCTCAATAATATTACAATGGGTCTGCTTAGGGCCTAAAGGGTTGGTCAAAGGCTTAATGTAAGTAATGTCGCGAGCATTGCTGTCCTTCCATGCGCCGATACTGACTTCCAAATTGGAGTCCTTGAGGTGATTGAGGATGAATGTAGTGTCTTGGCCGTAAATGAGTTGATATAGACTCTCCAAGGTCATGGGGTAGGTCGTATCGATATTCAAGGTACCTTCATGACTGCTGGATTTGAGGCAGGCGCATAGAGTGTTAATACCAGCGTTAGTGCATTCACCACCGCACTTTTCGTCCTTTTGATCAGTACCGGTAAGTAAGGGTTTGTTAGGATCGGTAGCACGGTTGGGACATTTCTTGTACCAGAGGTCGTACAATAAGGCGAAGGCACTGTCTCGGCTCATGAACGAGGTGAAGAAAAACTAAATTTTCATGTTAGAATGATAGTATATAAAAATTTACCTTCTGATCCAAGGTGATGATCTGGATGGCGTTGGGGATGACAAAAGCGGTACTACGTTTCTGTAAGCTCACGATGTCGCTGAAGGCAATTATGGTGTGATTGACCCAACCAAACAAGTTGGAAGTGGAAGCAGATACGTTCTTGAGTTATGTACAGCCGGCCCGTTACCAAGATATCCTTTTGTAAAGCACAGTGCCAGTCCTCAATGAGGATATCGTCCAAAGGTAGTGAAGGGAAGTTGATGTGGAAGTCGATATTGCGCTTCTTTTGCACAGGGTCCATCTGAAGATCGGCTAAAGGGTTGTACGGTTTAGGTTTCTTTTCAATGAGGCTAGGGCTCTTTCCTTCGTCGCTATCACTGTTGGCATTACTGTTGGCGTTACTCTTCTCATTGTCGATTTCATTATTTAGTAAATTGGTCCCGTTGATGAGGTCTCGAGTTGATTTGGGTTGGTTTTCTGAACTAGTTAACCAGGTTAAATCTTCTAATTTGAGTTCGGCATGGTCCTCATTTATGCGGATGTTGTCCTTGGAGGTGTTCAAGTTTTCGGTTGAACTAGAGTTGAAATTGGAGATTGATTGGGAGTTGGTAGTCAAAGCTGGGCTAGGTTTTTGGAAGGAGTTGGTGCTGGACTTGGATTCAGGTAAAGTCAACCCAGTTCTCTTCGAGTTGGGTGTCGTTGTCATCTTTGGTAGTTTCAATGGTGCTATTACTTCGACTGGAGGTAGGTAAAAAACGTCGTATCCGCATAGATAAATTTTTAACTCTAGATTCTTCAGCGACTATCGCCTCCTTTTTGGGGTTTTCTAAGTCGTTTTGAGTACCCGAACTTGCTTTGGGTGGTACTTCCGATGCTGACATTTTATATTGTTGGTTTTGAGGTTGCTTCTGTGGGGTTGTTAATTTAGTAAGAAATCGATTTTTCGATTAGGTGGTGTAAAATGGATTCTCTAGTTTGTTGAAGTGGGATTTATAGAATTTTCCAAGAACCTTGTTTGGCCAAGCACATGCCTTTATTTAGCTTATATCATGATGATAATTGGTACAGGAGAACTAGATTTAAGCCTAATTTCCTAGTTTCACTATGAAGCGCCTAAACTTTTGTACAGGAGCTTTGTAATGGAGAAAACGATTTAGCAATTTCCCTCATTTGGAACTAATCATTCGTTCAATAGATTAGGATAGTTCCGTTTTACTTGACGTATAAAGTTAGGTTGCAGGTTTGTTCTAAATTAAGCGATTATTAAATATAGAGTTAATATAGGTTTATTTATAAAATAGTATCCTCACATTTATTTAATTTCGAACAGAACAATACAATAAATTGTTGCTTTTCAAAACAATTCATATTTATACTTGGAATTTAAACTATCCATATAGTAAACATTATCCGTATACTAATTGTGATTTCTAATTTAAGTGTTATTTAAAAAGCTATAAGTGTTTTTAGCACGTTATACATTCCTTTCAATTCGTATTGCTAATCATTCTGTAAGCAAGAGATTGTGTAACAAAGCAACTAAGCAAAAGTTACAAGGAGAGTGAGCCAATTTCTCTTCAGCTAGGTAGTCTTTCTAGAAAGAGGATGGTATATTCATAACTAAGGGAAAATATTTAGTAAATTATAAAAGCTGAATTGTTTAAAATCTGACAAGTTGACAAACAAAATCTCAGCTAGCTAAGTGTGCGACGACTAAAGAATTTCATCAAGCTGATCAAGTTATATTGGATCGAGTAAATACATTGTACACTTTTAGATGTAGTATAATGATTAGAAATTATACATATATTGAAAGTAGTAAGTTGAATACCATATTATTTTTTGGCCAAGATATCAAAGTTGAAGTCCCATTTTTGTACCAATCTTCAAAGTGAATATCTTCTGTCAACTTATATTCTTTGATGCAATTGTAATTTAGATTCATCTCTTCGTTAAAGGATTGTACGAAATATTACTATTCCCACTACAATCAGTATAAAATTATATTTTTTATATATTTAAGATATTTAAAATAAAATAACAACATATATTTGTATAAAAATTGATACAAGGACACCTAAAGCTATCGATTTTAATATTATAGTTAAAGTGTGACTATATATTAAATAGAACCGTGCTGCAAAATTGTTGAGTTATAAAATGCAACCATTTCTTGAAGGCTATATATTTTTATCAGTCTCCATCCATATACTTTTAGAGTAAAGAGCTCTTATAGTGATGTTTTTAAGCTAAAACTATTCAATGTTGCATTTAAAGATTATACTAATCATATGAAAACCAACTTTATTACAAACTTATCAAAGTTCAGTAGTTTAGCATTATCCAACAAAGCATCCCAAGATGATTCAACCTTCTTTTCCTGCTTACTACCACCAATCTCTAAATTCAACTACAAAAACAAAAAAATAGAATAGATCAAGTATATTTAAACACGCTATTAGTATCCACAATATTTCCACTGTTTTTGTTATATCTATGTACAGCTACTTAATGGTTATGTGAAAGATAGTATTCAGTAGAAAAGCAATAAATTGAAGATACCAGCCAATTCTATTTCGATTAGTGAGAAAGCATGACAGGTTACCGTTTTCAAAGATAGCTCAAAAGGGAAAGGAAAATGAATTAACGTTGGTTAACATTAGAGTATTATAGGTAGTAGAGTCCGATAAACAGATTATATATAATATGTGGTACAACGATCTATTCAAAAATTCATAAATATTTAAAATTAGTAGTGTTTACATTCGAAATACTAGCTTTCGGATGAATGGCTATTGGGACGATTGTGAAGTTACCAACGTTATCGTTTGTAAAGAATGCTATAGCATTGAAGGCGTTCAAGTTCTTTTTCAACTTGGTAATAACTAAGATTGTGACTACTAAATAGTACACAGCAGCAATGAGTTTAAATATAATGATCAAAGTAAAAGTTAAAACTATACTGCTGGTGTTCTCTTTAAACGTGTAGAATCCATAAATGTCCTTGTTGTATATATTGAGGGCTATTTGAAGGCTAGATCTGCATTGTAAAATCGATATTACCTAGAGATACGATACCACATATGAGGCTAGTAAATAGAAATACCAGTCAGTAAGCTAATTCCCATCTAGGTTTGAGCAACTTATTTTTTGGGAAAATAGGGGTGTAAGTTCAGTTATGGCCACATTGAGGAAGTAATACATCTGTATATCAAAGACCCTCCAGAACTTGATAAAGATATAAGTTGGATCAAGAGAAGTCAAAGCTATAAAAATGAAAAATAAAGTAATTGGTGGCGTCGAATAAAACCACATCGACTTGAAAGGCGTAAAATAATGTAGTTGACTAGGTTTCAATATAAACTTACATAGGTTGCCATAAGGATCAAAGAGAAGAAAGCCAATTCGATGCTGGTTCTTTAGGCCTTGGGGATGATGTTATATATCAGTGAGTTCATCGAAGATAGTTGAAGTATTTTTGGCCAGATTGAAGTTTAAAGAATTTTGTTTTTTAGAGCTTAGTAGCCTTATATAATTTTACTTATTGGAATAAACAATAGTAAATCTTTTATTTTTCTTCAATATCAGTAGGTAGATTTATACTCCACCTAAGCTGAGGAAGAGTATATAGAGTTGAAATTTTGGAATAAGTGCTTTTGTAGCTGGCTTGATGGAAAGTACCGTCCAATTGACTTTTAAGAGTTTGCAGTACTTTAGGTATAAGGTTTAGGGTTGAGTTGGCCATATTTAAAGTCTAGTTAATCTCATGAGCTTATTTATTTTAACTTATATTGATGAATAAGAAGTTTTTGAGGTCCCAAATTAGTATACTGAAAGTAAATGTTTTAATTGAAATACACTCTATTTTTGTTCCTGGTGCAAACTTTTTAGATAGCTATATAAAATACATTCGAAATATTCCAAATAATTTGTGCACTATTATTATGAACCTCCATATAAAATTTTGCATAGTATGTCTAACAAACTCAGAGCAATATTATAGACTCAGATTTTATCAGACTTCAAACAAGCTTGATGGAATTCTCAACATTTATGAGATTTACATAAATAATAAAATTTGCATATGATTTATTGCATACTTTCCGTTAACTATATCTATAATAGTAAACATGTATGCTTTGCCAATTCTGTTGCAGGATAGTAAAGCTCAAGTTTCGACTCAACATTACTGCCAACATATGCCATTATTCGATTTAATTAATCCGCCTTATTTTGTCACTTTGTTACTCACATCAATTTGGTATTAATGCTAAACTACAATTTAACCTCCTTCAAGTAATCCGATCAGTGGATCTTCAATTTAGTTGACGGTTATCCTCTACCAAAATCTGAAGCCCAACCCAAAGCCATCAAATATATTCCACAACACTACAAAATGTAGTTTCCAGTTTTAGCTTCCATTAAAGCCAATTATACACCATACCATCCCATCATTATGGATAATGGGGTTGTGATCGAGGGTCGATAGCTATAATAAGCTTGATAAAGAGCTATAAACAGCAGTTTAAAACGCAATGATATCCTAATTATGCCCCAAACCCGTAAAATAGGCAATGCAGAATGAAGTAATTACTCAAGCTATCCAGATCATTTACCATCAAACTTTTTATCAAGACGGAGTTTACTCAACTTTTAAGAGGATTGTTTTCAACAAGAAATAAACGAACAACAGCAACTACAGACAACAAGAGATACAACTTTGAATAATGGCAGAAGATGCACCGCTCGATAATTCGTTCAATGCGTTTGGTACGACTTTGGGCATCAATTTAGCTATTGGTTTAGGCATATTCTTGGCCTTCAGTTTATTACGCTCGAGGGAGAAGAACATCTACTTACCAAAGACTTACATGGTTTCGGAAGGGTAAATTCAATAGCTTGTTCTTTATTAATTATTTTTAGAAAGCGTCCGTTGAACCCTCCTGAAGGCTTATTTGGATGGATCTTGACTACGGTCCGTACCCCCGATGAAACTTTACTCAAGGTGGCCGGCTTGGACGCATTTATGTTTATAAAGTTCTTGAAGCAGAGTCTGATGCTCTTTGCCGGATTTACTGTACTTACTTTAATCGTTTTATTGCCATTGAATGTGCTGGGTGGTAAGAAGCAAGGTTTAGATGCTTTGACTATGGGTAATATCGAAGAGGAAAAGCTCAATTGGGTCTGGGCACATATCGTCTTTATGGTGTTGCTGACTGGTATAGTTGTCACTTCTCTATACAAATCAGTTATCGAATATGCTGAACTGAAGCAAGACTGTCTACTCGACCCCGAACATAGCACTACGGCACGGGCCCGAACTCTGCTTATCGCTTCGATTCCAAACAGCTTGAACCACACCGAGACGCTTAAGGAGCTGTTCGATATATTCCCAGGCGGCGTCAAGTATGTCTCCGTCAACGTCAATGTCGGAAACCTCTCCGACCTGGTTCAAAAGCGTGACGATTTACACTACAAGCTAGAGCAGGCTTTAACCAACTTTATCGTTAGCAACGTCAAGGTGTACAACAAACAGGGTGGTAGCCAGCCATTCGATCCATCCAACCCGCTGTCAGCCAGACCCACCCACCGCTTAGGATTCGTTGGAGAGAAGGGTCGACTCGATAGACTACTATCACCGCCAAATCCTCGAGCTGAATGCAAAGATAATGGGCATACGGGAGCGCCGTGATAACATGGAGACCCAAGAATCAGCGTTTATCCTTTTCAACACCCAGATCGGAGCCCACATAGCTGCACAGACATTGATTAGCAACCACGCCCTACACATGACTCCACGCTATACAGAGACCGATCCCGACGAGGTTATATGGAGCAACCTGAACTTCTCACCCACCGAGCTAATGGTGCGCGGCTTTATCGGCACCACCATTGCCACCGCAATGGCCATCCTGTGGTTCGTACCGGTTGCCTTTGTATCATTCGATATCCAAAATCGAGAAGCTGGTGGCCTTCTTCAATGAAAAAGGCTTCCCCGACGTGGGTAAAGCTTTGAGCGACTTTTTGAAATGGAGCCCCTTCCTGACCTCGCTGATCCAAGGTATGCTGCCAGTTGTCCTACTGTCGATCCTAACCTCCCTCGTACCTGTCATCTTCACCCTCCTTTCCAAGTTCCAAGGCTACCCGAGACTTGGTGATGTCCAGCTATCGGTCATGTCCAAGTACTTTTGGTTCTTGATATTCACAGTGCTGTTGGCGTCTACATTGGGCTCTTCAATTACCGATCTTATGGGCCAACTAGAAAAGATAAAAGATGACTTTAAATATCTCTTCATAACTATCGGCTCCACACTCCCTACTGCCTCGTCCATCTTCATCAATCTTGTACTGCTGAAGTCACTTATGGGCTCGTCACAGGAGATTTTACAGGCCACCAATCTAGTGAAGCGTCGGCTGATGGTATGGTTATTCACCACTAGCCCCAGGAAGAAATTGGATGTCATTGCCATGTCCGACGTCAAATGGGGGATCCTTTGGCCTGAGCATACTTTGGTCTTTGCTATCGGTATCGTCTACGCCATCATTGCGCCCTTATCCAACATCTTCATCACACTGTACTTTTTACTATTTTACATCGTATACCGTTATCAGGTACTATACGTTTACCAAACTGAGAAGAATCAGTCAACCGGGATGTTCTTCATGCGAGCAGTTTCGCAAATCTTTGTCGGTGTCTACCTACTCCATATCATCTTCATCGGCATCACGCTATCCCAGCAAGCGTGGGCCAAGCTAATAGTTTCCCTAGTTACTTTCATCCTAACTATTACTTCCCATAGTATGTTGGCTAGTAAATACGAGAAGTTGGTCCTCTACCTCCCTGTCCGCAAAGTAGTCAGAGGTATACACTCCCACGAGATCGACGAAAGTTCAGAGATCCAAATGAGTTTGCTGAGCTCGGCCCAAGCTGAAATCACCCCTATAAATCCATCAACTTCCATGAAGATGCCTGAACCCCAAGATTATACGACCAAGGAGCACCTGCAGATGTACGACCCCGAATCGGGCGAGATGATAGACCTACCAGCTGAACTGCCTGACACCCGCTCCATGGATCAGATATTCTCGCACCCCGCTTTAGTCAACCCTCAACCTAAACTCTGGGTGCCTCGCGACAATTTGGGTATTTACGATCAAGAGATTAAAAAACTTAACGACATTACGCGCCAGTACTGCCAGGATGTCCGCCAAGCTGAAGCGAGCACTTTTAGTAAAGTTCGCTTGGCTTCCATCACCGACAATGGGGCTACTGTCAACTCAGAAGGCAAGATCAAGCTATCTAAGTTTAGTATGCCTGAGAACTCATAACTAGATATCGATTCTGTAACGACCTTATTATGTATATAGCTTAATACCCTAATAAATACAGGATTGCACTCTTTATATACATTAAAATCATATTTTCAAATTAAGATAATTTTATTAGAGGTTTTGACTGATACACCAGGTAGTAGATTGTCCGATTAGTAGCCCTTGGTCTCATCGATCATTTCACTTACAGAGATTGGTTCGACGTGGATGATGTCCTTAGTACTGGCGTCCGACTCCAGCTCGACTAGAAAAAAATTAGTTAACATCCTTTTCACAACAAGATTACCATCATACAGCTCAGTATGCTGCTGAGGTTTCCTGCCGAAAGTGGATTTTAAATCCTTATAGACCTCCTTTAAAGCCAGCTGAAAGGTAGGATCAATAAGGAAAGCGATGAAGTTGAAGGTTCCCAATGATTCTATAAATATTAGCATTTTGGGTTGATACCAAGGTATACCTGCCGAAACTGAAGCCCAAAATATTAAAGGAATAAGGTTATATCCGAACATGGCAAAAATGTTGTGGACGATGGAGCCAGTCAGACAGACTATACAAAAGATAGGGTATAGCGACCTATCCAAAAATTAGTACTAGCAACTAACCTCAACTATTTACACTCTAAAGATCAATTTCTCCAAAAAGTTTTTGAGCTCGACCCGGTCTACCAACCTTGCCAGTTGGTTTATGGGCGTTAGCCTCAATGGTTTTGATGTTGCATTTTAACTTGTAGATAACGAGGATGGACAGAATCAGGCAATATACAACAGTAACCAACATAGGTAGGGCAATTAGCCCGAAGCTTAAATATTTGCTATTGTCGTTCTCCTCCTTGAAACCACAGAGGCCAGTTGTGTTCTTGCCATACAAACCAAGGACTAAAGGAAGTTAGTTGAGTAATCTTTTTTAGTTTAACTTACCAGTAAGGTGGTAAACTACAGATGAGACTTATAATTACAGGTACTGCCCAGTAGAAAATCTCCCACTTGGGTCTAAACGACTTGTTCTTTAAGAAGACCAAGTGCAAGTTTAAAGCGATGGAGATGTTCAAGAAGCAGTACATTTGTTTGCCAAAGACACGCCAGAATCCAATAAAGTTGCAGGTGGAGCCTTGAGGAGTAGTAGCCACAAATACCGAAACTAGATGATTGGTGACATCGATCAAAGCAACTCCGGCTTGCAGGCGTAAAGTAATGCGGTTCACTAAACTTCGCTTGTAGAAAACTAAACTGATTAGGGATACATTTTAAGGAAAGTTACATAGTGCGGCCAAAAGTAAAACCGAGAAGGAAGCTAAAGCGAGCGATATAAGCTTGACGATTAAGGAGACCTGCTGGATGATCTTCATTGCCGCAGGTACCGAAAGCATTTTGGAAATATTATGTTGGTTTTTAGGTTAGTTGAGTTTTCGATGGGTAGGGAATTTGTAGTTTTGGGAAGGTACTTGCTCTACCTTAAATACATTTTTCAGTATAATTGAGTTCAGTTCGATAGAACGATATAACTTAGGTAGGTAAATCTCATCTATTAGTCAAGAGGTATAGAACTTTTGGTCTAAATCAGATTCGACTTCAAAGTATCGTGTTTCAATCTATTGCAGGAGTGTCAAGATGGTACTAAATTGGTAGCTATCGACGTACATGCTATTCTTTAAACCGGTATATGTGAAGCCCTTTGATAGATAAATTATAGAGGTACTGCCAAATGTAATAGGATCAAATATTTTTATGTTGGTAGCATTGGCTTTTCAATTTTATTTTTAGAAATTTGGAGTTTGGAGGGTAGACTATGAACTCAACATCTGATGTTCGAGGAGAGAAGGAAAAGGGAAAGAGAAAGGGAAAGTAACCTCCATTAAGGATATATCTACGAATATGAAACACCTCTATCTGTATTGAACATATACTTACAATAGGTATTGCTGGAACCTTACATTTCAAAAAGCTATGTAGAACACCTTTTCAAAACTATATGCAAGTACTTGTAGTTATAGAACTGAAAGAAGATAAAGAACAAATATTTACATATTCCCGGTACGTAACAATTTAATTTAACCAAATTCGAAGTATCTCCTCGGTATTCACGAAGATAAAGTAAAAGTTCTTATTCATTCAAAATATATTTGGCATTTAGGGTAGAGATTTAACTTATTCATCTATGCCGATAACTTGTTTCGACTTTGGTTAGTAAAAGGTGCTATTCTAAAAGAACACTTCTCGGTATTAGGTGAAATTTGATATGTAAAGTTTTGCAGCTAGAACTAAATCTTAGACTATTTTTGTATAGCTATAGGTGTTTGGGGCGAGGATTAGGTTATTTGGATTTTAAACACCATTTCTTGGAAGGAACTATTTAGTCTAGGTTTTTAGCCTCGATATGGATATCCACTTTCTCAATGTATGAAACAGTCGTAAAATGCTGCTTTTTGATATTTGAAAAGGAATGAGACTAAAGGAAGTAAAGGAAAAGGGAGAATAGGATTCAAAAACTTTTACAGCAATGTTTCGGGCAGTATGTAGATGTATACCAGTACTGAAACTTTAAATACAAGCACATTTATAAGGTAAGGGGAAGAAATCGTATAAGACGTATGTAAGATTTAGAATCCAAAGGATATTCTTTTCCTACAATCCCAATTCCGACAGGTATTTAGAACAAATTAAAATGTTTTGCGGAAGCATACGCCTCCTATAAGCTCCACCATATTGATCGACCTATGCAAGTATTGGTCTTTTGAGCGAACTGAGATGTTGAAAGTTCCATCCTGTTCTACCCATCTCTTAATATATCAGCATACGTTACCAACCTTCTAAGACAATGTATCCTTTACTCTCAAATCAATTTCAAATCTAATGAGCTTATGTATTTTTGATGCCACCAACATCGAAATTATACATGTGAACTTGTGGGTGCGATACAAGAGGCTGCTGGCCCACTATATAGATCAAAATGTATTTTGCTGATACCTGTATATATTATTAACACATTTCATTTTGACTCCTTTATACTCAAAGGGATTTTCCCTACACTACATTACAAGTTTTCATCTATGATTCCGAACCTAAAGCCCTTGCCTTAAAATGTAGGAAATGTTGCTTGCATGTAGGTTAAATTACCTACTTATTTTTAGATTTTTGGGACAACCATCTTTGCTCATCCTTCACTATAACATGTAATCGATGTTTCCATGTAATTGGCCTCAAATCGACAACTGAAACTCAGCTATCTATCTATACTAACTTGTGAATATGGTTCTTCATGCTCCAATATACTCCATTAGCACCTTCTTTTTTATCAAGGTTAAAGTTTCGGTACCTGTTCCCAACCGAACATTCGGATAAAGCATTCCCATTCAAGTTAGATGAGTTTTGGAATAAACTAATCTTTTTATTTTGTAAAGGACACATGCAACTCTATAAACTTTCGATAAATAAGTATAACAAGCTTTATCAAAGATACTGGAATTACAACTTTTCGAAAGGGATTTGGAAAAGTATATAAACCTTTGGCTCGACTCTCAAAGTTGGGATTTTAATTAAAATTTTGGCAACTACAATTTCACTACAATTTTAACAAAGATGCTTTCGGTACCCGCGGCAATGAAGATTATCCAAGAGGTATCCCTAGTTGTCAAGCTTATCTCGCTCGTCCTAGCTTCCATCTCCGTCCTGTTGATGGGTATCCTATGTAAGCTCAAATCCAATTACCATTATTAACCTCTTTCAAGTCATTTATAGACGCAACCTAGTCAACCGTATCAGTTTACGCCTACAAGCTGGAATCGCCTTGGTTGATGTCACCAACCATCTAGTTTCGGTATTTGTGGCTACTACTCCTCAAGGTTCTACCTGCAATTTTATTGGATTCTGGCGTGTCTTTGGCAAGCAGATGTATTGCTTCTTGAATATCGCCATTGCTTTGAACTTGCAATTAGTCTTCTTGAAGAACAAGTCGTTTAGATCCAGGTGGGAGATCTTTTACTGGGTGGTCCCTGTAATAGTTAGTCTTATATGCAGTATACCGCCTTACGGTACTTGACCTATCTTAAAGCAGGATACTAACTTTTGGCTGTAGCACTTGGTCTCTACGGTAAAAACATGACTGGTCTTTGTGGGTTCAAGGAGGAGAATAACGACAGCAAGTATTTGAGTTTCGGTCTCATTGCTTTGCCTATGTTGGTTACGGAAGTATACTGTCTCATAATTGCCGTATTGGTAATTACCAAGTTGTACCGCAACTTGGATTCAGTCGCCTCCACATTCTACTCTACCAACGGAAATGCCACTAGTACCGACTCCAAACAGCAGAAGTTTATCAAGAAGTTGATTTTTAGAATGTAGGTTTTTTCAAAATGGAATTCCTTACTGATTACGCCCTTAGCTCTTTGTATCCCATCTTCTGTATTATTTGTTTGACCGGTTCCATCGTTCACAACATTTTTGCCATGTTCGGATATAACCTTATCCCCCTCATTTTCTGGGCCTCTGTCTCAGCTGGTAGCTTTTATTTTCCATCTTGGAAACTAACTTTAGCCATAGAATCGTTGGGCATCTTCAACTTTATCGCCCTCCTACTGGATCCTACCTTCCAGTTAGCTTTCAGATCGCTATATAGAAAGTGGGTTCACCACGGTGTCCAACAAATGGAAATTCAAAACTACGATAGTAAGTCTATTTCATGTAGATATTGTTCTAATAGATTTTATTTTTAGTTGAAATTGGTGAGATCAGCAAGTCTGATCACAAAGACCCCAACTTGACTCATGAAGCTTTGGTCGACGGTACCAAGTTACTGTAGTTGGATGTATATTTTTTAAAATTTCAATAAATGATTGGCTAGCTAAGCTAGTATATTATACAACGCAGTGTTTTGATATACTCATTTGTTTATCTCCCATTTTTAAATGTATTCTATAGTATGTTGATTAAGGTTGCTCATTTTTATAGATAAATTTGCAATTTCATTAGGTTTCACTTTTATATAAACCACAAATTTGAAGCCAAAGTAAGGAATTATGAACCAAATCTAGTAGGCTCTTTCTACTAAAGTTGGCTCAATTTTGGGCTTATCATTTATATCGCTTCATATTAATTTCAAGTAACAAAGCAATTCCAAAACTAATATCTATCTATAAACTATACCGACAGCCATTTAATTTTCTTGCTAGTATATCAAATTAAATTAATAATAGCTTACTTAGATATAGGATCTTATGAAAATTGCATAGATTTCTAGATCTGGTTTAGGGTACCTAAAAACCTTAGAACCAATATATAAATTTTAATTTATAAGCTTTTCAGATGAACTCATTACCAAAGTTTACACACCGATAATAACATCTGGATTTTTCCGATCTATATGAATCATCTATAGCATAGAAAATTAGATTCCAAGTGGTGTTAGAAATATTATCGAATGCCAGTATCTATAGAGACAGTACATCTATTAAACTATTTGATAGATAACCAGCTGGTAATGACAACCTATTGGTATTAGAAAGCTTGTATGCCTATTGATCTTAATGCTGCTTTATGTGGATATCAATGAAAACAATTCTATTATGGCTTTACGGTATCAACTATATCATCAGTTTCAATACCTTAAAATGTGATCGGTCTAATTTTCCTTGGAATGAAACCCTTTGGTCCCGATTTCCACCAAGAACCAAAAAATATTAGTTTCATCGTCTATAGCTAAATCTCTTGAAATTACCGAGAAAATATATGCGCATTCATATCCACCCATACATGGGTATATTGATAATGACAGCTTCAGTTCAAGTTTTATCCAACTAAATCTATATATAGTAAGAATTGTCATTTACTCATACCTCTAATAAAGCTACCAAAAACTAATGATTCCAACACAGCCAAGTTAGGGCTAATATAGATTGAAATGGAGAGGTAGTAATAAGTAGAACAGTTTTAGAAACAACTAACATGTATAACTATTATATTCTCAAATATCTATTAAGAATTTTTAGTGTAAACTATTTTTATATAATTAGAAGGTTGTAGAATTCTATTATACTCTAGAGCTAGAACTTGAACGTATACGACGTTTTATGGATGTGCGGGTACCAAAATTTACCCATTAATTTGCCTTGGAAATAAAAATATTTTCAATACCACCTATACTTAGTGGTAGTTCTGGAGTATATAAACTACCGTAATAGTCAGAGTCCGAATCCCATAAAAATTCAATACATTATTAAAAAGTAAAAAGCGTCCAAATGTCTGAACTACCCCCAACTTTGCAGCTACTCCGGGAAGTGGCTCCAAAAGTTCAAATTATCAGTCTTTGCCTAGCAACCTTCTCGGTAACTCTCATGTCCACCTTATGTAAATATTCTCTGTTACAATCATAACTTAAAACCTTGTAGTTTACTTTAATAAAAAATTAGTTAATCGACTTAGCCTACGCCTCCAAACTGGAGTAGCTCTTGTTGATGTAGTGAACCACCTGATTTCATTATTTGTGCAATCAGATCCACCACCGGCAATCTGCACCTTGGTAGGGTTCTGGAGGGCCTTTGGGTTACAGGTTTATTGCTATTTAAATATTGCCATCGTCGCGAATCTTTATCTAGTCTTCATCATGAAGAAGCCTTTTAATTCTAGATGGGAGGTTTATTACTGGATGCTACCGCCTATAATTGGTCTCATCACCTGTACCCCACCTTTAGGTATATTTACATTTGACTAGTACTTAGCACAATCTAGCTTTGAACCTTTATGGTACCGACTTCACTGGAGTATGCGGTTTCAAAAGTGAGAATCCGAATGCCAAGCTGTTAAACTTTTTATTGGTTGCCGTACCGATGATGATTACTGTTTTTTGTTGCTTGATTGTATCAGTGCTAGTAGCTGTTAGGCTCAATGTCGGTATAAGAGCCTTGGAAAACAGCGGTGGCTTACCAGCAACTCAATCGGAGATGAAACGCGCTGAGCTCAAGAAGTTTTTGCGGAAGCTCATTTTTAGGATGTAAGGATTATTGTATCCAATAATTATTAACTATATGCAGATCCCTTTATCCAATATTTTGTATAGTATGCTTATCCGGATCCATAGTCCACAATATTTTGACAGTATCTGGGAATCCCCAACTATAACATTATTTTCTGGGCTGCTGTCGGATTTGGTACAAGTATCACTTGAAACTTTTATTAATGTTTTTAGAGGCCATTGGCACGTTTAACTGTATAGCATTCTTTTTGGATCCCACTTTACATTTGGCTTTGAAAGATGTTCTTAAAGGCCTAAAAAGAAGGATTCTTTACGCGCATCAAGGAGGAGCTGCAGTTGTTGGAGGTACCATCTTACAAAAATATGTTTAACATAATAGTCGAATTAGAATCACATGAAAACTTACATGTTCGATCTGAAGGTCAAAAGCTATCGGCTTGGGAGAAAGTTAATGGGACAAAAATCTATTAAATAATTGATATGGTTTTTTCATACGTATTTCATGTGCTTTAACTTTAAAGAGTTATATGTTTATGGATTGTAAAAAGAGTATTGTAGTATAGAACGTTTATAATTATATTTTGTTATTCTAGTAATAGCATCTTACAAATTTTACTAAAGGTAAGCGTATACACTGCTTCTATTTTGATATGTGTGCATTAGATTTGTAATTTTCCTAAATTAATAAATTAGGTGCTGATTTTATATATTAGATAAGATATAGAATGCCACTAAGGTCATGACGCCATATATAGAAACGTCAACAGAAAGTCAAAAAGGATATTTAGGTACATTCAGGCATGGTAAACTTGGACAATCGAATGACACCGTAATCGTCAACAATAGCACCATTATCGGTGATGTTCATCATTCTACACCTGCTGTTTTCACAGCCTGTATGCTGATAATAATCAATACAAAACTGGCGGGAAATATCGTTGAGCCGTTCAACCTCCTGGTCGTAGATCCCTAGGCTATCACTGGGAACCCACAGATCGGGCTGCGGGTTGATTAGAGATGGGTGAGAGAATATCTCATCCATGGAATGAGTCTCAGGAGATTCACTTAGGACATCGAAAGCGTGAGTCGATTCGAAGTCTGGTAGTATTATTGACGATGGTTGAACCATCGGAGTAATTTCAGCTTGAGTTGGGTTGTGCAAACTTACCTGCATCCTGGGATGATCTTGTATAACCTTACTGATGGGTAGGTACAAGACCAGCTTTTCATACTTACTGATTAATAGGTGATGGGAAATGGCGGTCGAAGCTAAGGTAAGTAGGGATGCTGCTAGTTTGTAATACTCTTGTTGCGCTAGCATTATGCCAATGAATGTTATTTGCAGTAAATAGACACTGATGAATATCTGAGATACTGCTCTAAGGAAGAAGATCCCGGTTGATCGATTTTTTTCGGTCTGGTATACATACAATACTTGATATCTATACACGATATAGAACAGCAAGAAGTACAAGGTTATGAAGATGTTGGAAAAAGGTGATATTATGGCGTATATAATACCAATGGCAAATACCAAGATGTGTTCGGGCCATAGCATCCCCCAATCGATATTGGGCATGGATATGACATCCAGTTTATTTCTAGGGCTTGTCGTCAGTAACCACATTTTGAATCGATGCTTTACCAAATTTGTGGCCTGCAAGATCTCTTTAGATGATCCCATTAGCGATTTCAATAGCACATAGTTTATAAAAATGGTAGAGGCGGTAGAAAGTGTAGATTCTATGATTACAAATAGCTCATCAGGATTAGTTTGTACTGTTTCCAATTTAGTGAAAAGTTCGGTCAACGTTGAGCCAAATGTAGAGGCCAGCAGCACTGTGAAAATCAGAAATCGAAAGTATTTTGACATAACCGATAGCTGGACATCACATTCCCTTGGGTACCCTTGAAATGTTGAAAGCATGGTGAAGATAGCTGGTAGTTGCGACGTCAGTATGGAGAGTAGAAACGCCGGCAGTAGACCTTGGATCAACGACGTCAGAAAATTATTGAAGTCGATCAGTTTCTTCAACGAAGTAGCTACATACGAGAACTGGGAGTTTTTGAAGAGATCGGTCAATTTGTCCAACTTGGATACTGAAGATACAGCTGTCACCGGTGCGAACCAGAGAACACACATACCAACCGTTATGGCAGTGCTGATTATACTACGTGCGATTAATTGGATTGATGAAAAGCTCAAGTTGTTCCAGATAATCTCTTCGGGGTTCGTCACGATGTAGCGTGAAGTCATATGCAGAGCACTATTACTTATAATAGTTTGAGCGGCGACATGAGCTCCGATCTGCGTATTAAAAAGGATGAAAGCCGAGTCTTGTATCTTCATATCATCATGGCGCCCACGTATACCCATAATCCTTGCATTCATTTCTAGGACCTGGCGGTGGTAATGGTTAATGGAATCGACTTCAATCCCTACTAATCCTAGTCGATGTCTAGGCCGGGCAGATAGTGGATTCGAAATATCGAAAGGTTGGTTACTACCTCGTCGCTTATACGCCTTTACGTTATCGACAATAAATTTGGTCAATACCTTTTCTAAACTGTAGTGTAGATCGTCACGCTTTTGAACTAAGTCAGGGAGGTCATCAACATTCACATTGACTGAAACGTACTTTACACCTCCAGGAAATATATCGAACATCTGCTTGAGTTTCTCTTTGTTGTTTAAATGCTTTGGGATTGAGGAGACAAGTAGGGTTCTTGCTCGTGCTGTAACGCTATGCTCAGGGTCGAGCAGGCAATCATGCTTAAGTTCAGCGTATTCAATAACCGCCCTGTACAGGGAGGTGACGATAATGCAGGTAACTACTACCATGAAGAAAATGTGGGCCCACGTCCAGTCAATCTTTCCCTTGGAGATGTTACCCATAGTCAATGCGCTCAAGCCCTGTTGACTGTTTTCACCTAATATATTGAGTGGTAGTAAGATGGATGTAGTAAGTACGGTGAAGCTAGCAAACAAAACCAAACTCAGTTTCAAAAATCGTACAAACATGAAGGCATCCAGTCCGGCCACCTTGAGTAAAGTTTCGTCAGATGTACGAACTGTGGTTACGACCCACCCAAACAATCCCTTAGGAGGCTTTAGTGGTCGTTTCCTAAGGAAGTGAGAAAATTGATGACTGATAAACTTACCCTTCAGCAACCATATAAGTCTTGGGTAAGTACACATTTTTCTCCCTAGAACGGAGTAAACTGAACACCACAAATATTGTCAAGCCACTAGCTACGTTCACTCCTAAAGTTGATCCCAATGCAGCAAGGGAATTGTCGGTTGTTGGTATCTGGTCCACCATTAGTAAAATTTATGCACTTTGAGAGCTGTTGAATCGTAACATATGGCTGTTGTCGTAGAATAGCCTAAAAGCTGTGATGAACGTCATGTTTACAGAATAGGAAAGCTAGCTGGCTTGTGTCTAATGAACACGCTAAATTTGTGAGGGGAAATGAAAACATTAATTCGCAATAAGTATGTTGACGAATTTATTTAGAAATGTTTGAACTGTGTTCGAAATTATATGAATAGGTGTGCATAATACTTATACTTGGATTCAATTACTTTTATATGGACGACTCCATTAATTTGGAATAAAGTTATTGACACTTTAGGTTATAGATTTAAAAAGCTTGGGATATAAGTGTTTGGCAAATGGCGTCTAATTAATAAAATTGTAACAAATTAAAATTTCAGTTTAATTTAGTTCTAATAAGCTATTTGGAGTTGATAAGTAGAGGAATTCCAACATAGTTTGTTGGTCTACCCTAAGAACAGATATATATTTTGATATATTCAATTGAAAGGCAGATTGTTTATTTAGAAATTGGCAACTATTTTGAAATATATTCTATATATCGCAACTTAAAATTCAAGGATTTTTAAATATACTACTATTGGAGTTGAAAATTAAAAGCCCTCTTTAACTCGCAATATTTTGAATTTGGGTAACCATCTTCGTTAATCTCAAATTCTATAAAAGCGAATCATACCACGAGAACTAAGTACACATACAATCAATTCTTATATAAAAATCCCTAAACCATTCACAGAAACATGCTTCTATGGTCAAATTTTGGCATGTCATAACACTGTATACTGCATTCCATTTTAATCTTACGAGGCATAACAATATCAAAATTTCCATTTATTGTGTATGTAAATAGTAAGTGATGATGGATCCAAAAATTCGAGTTTTATTATAGATATCTACCAACAATGTCGGAAATGAAGTACATCTCAGTTTATAAAGAAATGTCCAAAATATCATTTGAGAGCTATATATCAACCACAATCAGAAATTTATTAGAATATTAGTTTATATATATAAAGACGCTATCATCAAATTGGCATCTAGTTAAGAAATTTCGGGCATACTAAATTTGGACAATTTGATCTTACCTTGAGCATTAACGATAGCCCCATTGTCGGTGATGGAAGCCAATCGCACTCTACTGAAGGTACCGTACTCAACTCGACCAGAATTCTGGCTGTACAGGCGCGTGATATCGTTAAGTCCTTCAACTTCTTGGTCATAGATACCTAAGCTGTCGCGAGGAACCCAGATCTTGGGCTGTGGGTTCACCAACATCGGGTTGGAGAACATATAATCTAGGGAGCGGTTGTTGAGAAGTTGGGCAGGTACATCCACCATCTCACAAGATTCAGGGTCGTAGATCTGGGTAAACTCTTTAGTTGTCGATAGTTCGTAATCTAGTAGATTGTTTGAGGATGACTGAATCGTAGAGATAAACTCGGCCTGTGTTGAGTTCAGCGAATTGACTTTGATATAGGGGCTTTCATCACCTTGGTGGGAGATCATGTCTTTGACTACTTTGTGGATTGGGAGGTAAAGGACCAGTTTTTCGTACTTTCCAGCTAATATGCTATGGGAGATTATAGTCGCAATAAACGTAACTAGAGAAACTACTAGCTTGCAATAGGCTTTTTGAGTCAACATAATACCAATAAAAGTGATATGAGACAGGTAGATCCCAACGAATACCTGAGAGACTGCCTGTATGAAGAACATTCCAGTAAGCTGGTTTTTCTCAGTTTGGTAGACGTAAAGCATCTGGTATCGGTATACGATGTAAAATAGTAAAAAGTACAGTGCGATGAAAATATTAGAGAAGGGTGCAATTATAGCGTAAACCGTACCGATTGCGAAAACAAAAGTTTGTTGAGGCCAAAGGATCCCCCATTGGATTTCAGGCATGGTAACAAAATCTAATTTCTTCCTGGGGCTAGTGGTGAATAACCATACCATCAGCCGACGCTTCACTAGATTGGTGGCCTGTAAAATCTCCTGTGACGAGCCCATAAGTGACTTCAGCAGTACAAGATTGATGAAGATGGACGAGGCAGTAGGGAGTGTGGAGCCGATAGTTATGAAGAGATATTTAAAGTCATCTTTTATCTTTTCTAGTTGGCCCATAAGATCGGTAATTGAAGAGCCCAATGTAGACGCCAACAGCACTGTGAATATCAAGAACCAAAAGTACTTGGACATGACCGATAGCTGGACATCACCAAGTCTCGGGTAGCCTTGGAACTTGGAAAGGAGGGTGAAGATGACAGGTACGAGGGAGGTTAGGATCGACAGTAGGACAACTGGCAGCATACCTTGGATCAGCGAGGTCAGGAAGGGGCTCCATTTCAAAAAGTCGCTCAAAGCTTTACCCACGTCGGGGAAGCCTTTTTCATTGAAGAAGGCCACCAGCTTCTCGATTTTGGATATCGAAGATACAAAGGCAACCGGTACGAACCACAGGATGGCCATTGCGGTGGCAATGGTGGTGCCGATAAAGCCGCGCACCATTAGCTCGGTGGGTGAGAAGTTCAGGTTGCTCCATATAACCTCGTCGGGATCGGTCTCTGTATAGCGTGGAGTCATGTGTAGGGCGTGGTTGCTAATCAATGTCTGTGCAGCTATGTGGGCTCCGATCTGGGTGTTGAAAAGGATAAACGCTGATTCTTGGGTCTCCATGTTATCACGGCGCTCCCGTATGCCCATTATCTTTGCATTCAGCTCGAGGATTTGGCGGTGATAGTAGTCTATCGAGTCGACCCTCTCTCCAAAGAATCCTAAGCGGTGGGTGGGTCTGGCTGACAGCGGGTTGGATGGATCGAATGGCTGGCTACCACCCTGTTTGTTGTACACCTTGACGTTGCTAACGATAAAGTTGGTTAAAGCCTGCTCTAGCTTGTAGTGTAAATCGTCACGCTTTTGAACCAGGTCGGAGAGGTTTCCGACATTGACGTTGACGGAGACATACTTGACGCCGCCTGGGAATATATCGAACAGCTCCTTAAGCGTCTCGGTGTGGTTCAAGCTGTTTGGAATCGAAGCGATAAGCAGAGTTCGGGCCCGTGCCGTAGTGCTATGTTCGGGGTCGAGTAGACAGTCTTGCTTCAGTTCAGCATATTCGATAACTGATTTGTATAGAGAAGTGACAACTATACCAGTCAGCAACACCATAAAGACGATATGTGCCCAGATCCAATCAAGTTTTTCCTCTTCGATATTACCCATAGTCAAAGCATCTAAGCCCTGCTTCTTACCACCCAGCACATTCAATGGTATTAAGACAATTAGAGTTAGTACGCTGAAACATAAGAATAGAAGAAAGCTCTGCTTTAAAAACCTTATGAACATAAACGCATCTAACCCGGCCACCTTGAGTAAAGCTTTGTCTGGTATACGAATGGTAGTTAAGACCCATCCGAATAAGTCTTCAGGAGGTTTCAATGGACGTTTTCTAAAAAAATAAATATAAAATATAGTTTTAATTTTACCCTTCCGAAACCATGTAGGTTTTCGGCAAGTAAATGTCCTTCTCTCTAGATCTTAATAAACTAAATGTAACAAATATGGCAAGACCGATAACAAAATTGATAGCTAAAGTGGTTGCGAATGCATTAAGAGAGTTATCGAGTGGTATCTTTTCCACCATTATCTATAAGCCGAATATCCTGTAGTTCTTAGCTGTAGCTTGTCTATTTCTCTATAAATAGTTGTCAGAAAGATTGTATAGACTTCTGAGTAAAATAGAACTTTGTTGGTAATTGATCTCGAAATCTGCTTTGGCTTCTTTGATTTTCTATAAGCTTTAGGTATCAAGAATTCTATTTGTTAGAAATGGATTAGGGAATCACATCTATCGATTTTTATTTAACCATATCCTATTGGATTTATATCCAAGTTAAAATAAAATTAGCTTGCAATGTTGAGTCACTAAACTACCTTGACATAAAGATCAGTAAATACCAATCTATAAAATATAAAAAATAGTATATAGCTTTTGTATAAAATGTAAGCTATTCACTATTATATTTAAAAAGATATTCTAAAAAACGAATTTATTAGTTAGATATTGTAGATTTCGCCGCCCCACATCTCGCTCAATTTCCTAGCTTCGTCGACATGGCCATCCTTGACCAAGAGTTGCAATACACCCCTCAAAGCAGCGAACAGAGCGCCATGAATCCATCCTACGTTGTGGTCGGTACTCTCGTTAGTGAACACGGTATTAGCCTCAATGCTGTTGAAATTGGTAAGGTCCTTAACTTTATCATCCAAAGCTTCGTAGTGGCTTAGAGCACCTAAAGCATGGGGTTCTAACTGCCAGCATAACCTCTTCATATTTCCCTTACGGTAACTCTTCCTTACGATGTCACCGTGGATACTGGCCAAATACTCTACTGACATCATCTCCATCTCTTCGTCGGTAGCAGCTCCGTGGAACTCAGTCTTATCCAAGAAGGCGTAGCTCACGACGATGACTTTGGAGTCGCCGTGGCTGGGGTAGATGGTAGTGGCGGTGAAACTGTCGAAGTCGGCATAGTCCTGGCCGATGTACTGCTTGGAGTCCCAGAACTTGGTGTGGAACTTGAGCAGGACTTTGCAGGCAGGAGCGTGGAACTGCTTCTGGATGACAGTGGTAAGTCCTCTAGGCAAGGTGGGCAGCTTCCAGAATCTTAGAACAGTCAAAGGTACTGAGACGATAGAGTAGTCGTAGCTAGCTTCCTGGTAAGGTTCAAACAATCTGATTCTCTCTTTGTACTTTAAGCTGACTTTGTCAGTGTAGTTGAGGCCATAGACCTTGCCATATTTGATGGGCACTTTGCGCTGGGCTAGGACTTTTCGTAAAAGATGGGGGAATCGGTCCATACCGTCTTCGACCTGCCTCCAGTCGTGGTAATGCTTGAAGACTTCGATCTGCGTCCTACCGAAGACGTAAGGGATGAGCTTGATCCTGTCGGCTTGGCGGAGAGCATTGGCATTGAGGTAGTCGATAAGCTTGAACACAGTCTTGCAGGCAGGGTCCTCACGGATGCCGTCGGGGTAGGTGAGATTGGTGTAGAAGCGCATGGCACCCAGTTCGTGGTAGTCGTATCGGCCTCCTCCTGGGAAGCGGTGAGTCCAGATCTTGCCGCCTACGCGCTCCTTGTTGGATTCGATTAGTTCGACCTTGTAGTTAAGCTTGGTTGAATCGAGTAGTAGGGCGCTGAACATACCCGACATACCGGCACCGACGATTCCAATCGACTTGGGGGTTTGGTTTGCTACAAACGATCCCGTCAGTTTAAAGTCCTTGACAGCATTGTACCTCCACAGGTTGTTTTCATCTTTGAGATTGAAATTTGATGGGATGAAGGAAAATGCCTGACCTTGGCCAAGCAAGCAAGTTCCCTGCCAGGCCTTGATGCAGAATTTGGCACCGGTCAGCTTGGCATCCTTGGAAGGGGTTGCCCAAGTAAATTTGGTGGGTTTGGTGGTTCCAACCTCAGCGAACCCGACGAATTTATCATCAGTGTGGTGGTTACAGACTCCGTAGGTGAACTTCAAGTCGGTTACCGAATCATCGTAGGTGGTGTAGCGAATCTTGATGTTAACAAGGGAATCTACTTTGACTTGGTTGGCTTCGAACTTGGAAATCTCGATCTGGTTGGCGACACAGGGCTTGCAGGGGGGAGGACGGACTGGGTACCCATTAGGATATCCGGTGTTCTGGCTCAAGACCAACCCCGCTAAAACGGAAGGGACGATAAAGTATTTCATTCGACTTAAAGTGTGAGAAGAAAGTGAATTTAGCCAAAAGGATGTTTTATAGCTGGTTCATTCAGCTCAAATTTCTTCAGTACCCAGCCCAACTTTGGAACGTGATCCCTATCTTATCCACCAACCTCCAAAACCCAATTCTTCGGAAAGCTAAGTACAGATACTTGATGGATGAAGGGGTGTGGAGGGTTGGTTTGGTGATTTTACTAGATGTGATTGGGTACTTTTAGTCCTACAGCTAATTAACTTTAAGTCTTAGATTAGGATAAATTTGAGCTGGTGACCTCGAAAATAGCTTTTTGTCGTATAAAAGCAGCTGCCATATTCCGAGGTGTTCCACTATTTCATCCAATAGGCACTTTTCATATCAATAGTTTTTGAGCTTCATTTGCTGGTTACTGCTAATTTCTAACCAAATTAATTGCTAAATGAGAATAACTTGGGCTTTAACTTCAATTACTAAAGAATCCACTTTAAACCAAACTCCAATTCCAAGAGCTAAAAATAAATAATGAGCAGAGGTCCTGCAAGATGTATAAGATATGTACAACAGTAGTAATAGTAGCAGTAAAAGGTATATACAGAAGTAGTATAAACTGAAAATATAGATTTATTGGCTCACTTAATAAAATCGGTTTTCCTATTTGTAACTACTGGATTCTCTTCCATAAATTCAACGGTATCATCAAATTTGTAAGTAATCCTTTCGATCTCATTCAACTTGAAATCTTTAGGCTCAAGTAACTCGTTATCGTCGAATCCATTACCAGTACCGCTGCTGCTTGATTTGCCTCTGTTTCTGTCCCTTCGTCTGACGTAATGACTCTAAACACTATAGCCAAAATAGCTATGATAACTAAAACGATGACAATAGGAATCAGTATTTTAACCCAGCCACTGGAACCATCGAAGGTGATGTTATCATTGAAGTTATATTCTGACAGCAGCTTCAAATTTTTGATATGCAGCATCTGAGTCATAGGCACGAACCCATCGTTATAACCAAAAGAATATATTAAGACGCCATCACCTTCTTCCAAATTCTTACCCACTTTGGCCAAACAGGGTCTATAGCCGACGTCTTTAAATTTGGGGATATCCAATTCGATCCAGGTGAACGATTTCAAATCCAAGACGAATATACCTTTGGACAGATTCTTCAAGTCGTCATCATCTGAACCACCGGTAACTACAATCTGATTGTTGACAACTATAGCGGTATGGCCAATCCGGGAACTGGGTGCTTTACCCAAAGTATGCTTTACTGACCAATCGTCACCATTGACATCATAGACGAATATCAAATCTAAAGGCAGCAGGGCCCCGTTGTACAACTTGCCTCCTAGGACGTACATCTTGCCATTGTAATAGACGGAAGCGTGGTCATAGACGTTCAGCCCTTGGCTCGAATTTAGGTGATGCAAGTTCCAACTGTCTAATCTTGAGTTGTAGATGCTTACCTTGCCTGCTCCGTAATGTGGTTTGGTGAGGTCGTTGGTTGATAGTATACCGCCGAACAGTAAAAACTTATCCTGCTTACCATCACCTGCCTTGTTGATATTAACCATGGTTGAATAGTAGTCGACTGGATCGGTAGGTAAGGATTTCAAGCTGGAATTGACGTTCAAAGTAGTACCAGGGAACTCGGAACCGATTCGATCCAACAATACTTCGTTCTTGGTTGGGTCATAGGAGTACATGGATTCATTTATGAATACCCCTCTACCCCCGTAGTAGATGAGGTTTTGGTCCGTTGCTATCAAGTTAGCGAATGCTGAACCAATTGTATCGCGCATGACTACCTTCCAAGGTGCTATCGAGTTGGAGTTCAGCTTGATTGAGTCAGTCTCCAGTTTGTAGATGTTATGATTGATGGTTTGGCTTTGCTTGTCTAGTACTCCACCCATGTAGTAGACAGAGTTCCTAAAGGTTTGGCAACTTCCGCCGTAAATTGAAGGTAGATCGTAACTACGTATTAAAGAGAATAGGGTGTTTAAAAGGAGGAGCTTCATTTTATGGTTGGAATCTTGAGTTGATGTCGTCAATAGATTTTCGTAAGTATTGTAAATAGACTTGGTTCAAAAGGATTTCAATTCATTTGAAAGGGAAAAATGGGATAGGCCTGATTTTATATGTGAGATCTGCTTTTAATTTAAATATAGGGTGAGCTTTTTATATGCGCTTTGGAATAGATTTTGTGATGAAAGTTTTAGAACTTTATAATGTTGAAATGTGTTATGCCTGTAGTTAGTTATTTTTATATCAGGATGTTCAAATTCAGGTGAACGGAGTATGTAGAATTTTATATTGGAGCCTATAAAAAAGGCACTATACTATTTCATTAATTTCAAACGGAAAAGTAAGCCATATTTTCTGCTATGCTTCAGCGTAGATCAGTTTCAAGGATTTCAGTTTTGCTTTATACTCATTTGTTTCAAACTTTTTATAGGTATAGCCCTCCTATATTTCTCTAGCTTGCGAATTCTAGGTAGATGTACGCCCTATTATACAAATATTTTTATAGCTTCAAAGGATAGTATACTTAGCCTTGATTTACTTATATCAAAACTCTACAATTAAACCAAGTTGAAGGCTACTATTCAAAATCTAAAGTATATTTTCACAATATATATACTCAAGATTATTACAAAAAAAGGATGAACCTAATATAATTTGTGGCATATATATATTCATTACTCATTTACTATCACTAGAAAAGCAAAAGAAAGACAATCTGCTATCCTTCAATAAAATAAACTAAATAGTATTGCTGATTTAATTCCTATATCCTACCAAATACTATATGGCTATATCTTTAATTTAATAAATACATCAAAAAACATATTTATAACCTTGGAAAACTATGAACATGTATAGTTTACCAATATAAAAGTATATAGTATCGCAGTCCAGCTCTAACATAGCCTCCATCATCAGCTCTCTTTCCTCAACATTACTATACTTTAACTTCTGAACAATAAAGCATTATAGTAAACATTCGGTGTAAAAAGGAAAGCTTATAAATAGGACTAAAAAGAAGTTCTGCAACATAAAAAGGAATGCCGACACTGCGGATTGAACGCAGGACCTTCAGATCTTCAGTCTGACGCTCTCCCAACTGAGCTATGTCGGCTACTTCTCAAACTCTTGTGAAAGCCCTCTCAACTTAGATATATCAATGTATAGTATTTGGCTTGCATAGCATTTACTTTAGTTGCCTATGTTTCTAATTAGCTATAGTTATTATTTATATGTCATTATAATATGATAAGTTATTGTTACTTAATATTTAGTGTTGATTTATATATTTGAGTTTTCTTTCTAATTTGCATTACTCCAGCTTTGAAGACCTATTGATGGCAATCATTAATATACCATCAACATATCTTAGAAAATGTTGATACCCAAAGAAAAGCTACCTTTACTCAAAGGTATAGGCATCAACTTTTAATATTATTTCTACCTACGCATATTTTTAGCAGTTTTATATAATTTAAAGTGTTATTACAGCTTCGAATGGATCTACAGGTAAAAATGATACGTAAATATATCGTATATACATGATAAAGTAAACTAGACGATATTTTGTGATGTTGGAAGTTAAACTAAAATCTAGCACACCTATTTTTAGAGTGTATAGGTGAAGAAGCCTATATTTATAACTGTACTGTTCTATTTGGAGACATAAATACTGTTTCTTAACAGAAAAAAGCACTTTCCAAAAGGGATGTGTATTCATTTCAGTAAAGCTCAAGAAAAATTGATGATCAGAAGTATAAGTTTACTTATTAGCTAAAAATAGCGTTTCAAACTTGTATAAATGAAATATAAATATACTCATCGCATTTATTTATATCAATAGTATCTAAGCCAGGATCATATAGCTAAATTTAGATAAAATATTCGAACTACATTTAGTTGAACCTTAACTTTTGATTAATTATGAATAGGAATATCCATATATTATAGTCGCAGCTTATTATTTTTCTAAATAGGAAATTTTTTTACGTATAGTTCCAAAGTATTGGTAACTTGGCAAAAATAAAATAATAAAGTTGAAGTTTACAGTCCACAACTTTGTCACTGGAGTTATTACATCAATGGTGCTTAAGTGTCTATAGAGGAAGCTATAATAATAAGATATGTATATTTTAAATCTACTCGCTAAACCACCGCAAAATTTTCAATAGATATGGCTTAATAAACTTACTCAAAATTTCAATCCACATCTATAAACTATAACTACCGCTTACATTTCCTCAATTTTCAAACATTGTATTCGAACTGAAACAACATAGATAAAGTTTGCTACCTTACTCGCCATCACTTTAATCCTAGTAGCTGTTCAGAACGCCAAAGATGAAGGAAAATCTACCACCAACGCAGCTGCTACCACCAGCACTGCCAAAGGTACTGAGACCTTGAAGGTCTAATCTATCAATAAATTGATAAAAAGGTTGAAGATACGAACAAGAAAGTCGAAAGTACCAATACCAAATCCACTAACAAGACTGATAAACTTAACTGGTTCCTTCGATGTTAGATCCAACTTAACTCATGCTGTTCCGATTGCTATAACTACCATAGTTGCCACTTTAGCCCAATAGCACTATATGTTTTTTATATTTGAATTAGATTTTGAAAGTTTATTGATTAAGGATTATGGTATCTGGCTCAAAGTTTTACCTTAGTATGTTTTATAAACTGATTTTTATTATAGTTCTTTTGAAAATAACTGATGTATAGTAATATAACAATAAAGCCTTCTCTTGACAAATCTTTATTGGGATGATCACGAACAAATTTTATCAAAGTTTGATATGCTACTTTGATAGCTAATGTATATCTGTTAACATGAATCAAAAAGTTAATGCCAATTTTAAATAGTATACTATTACTGAAGACAAATATAAATTCAAAGTATACTTATTTTCAAGTCTATTAAATTTCTATAAAGAGTTCTAATTCGAAATCATCACTGTAGTCTTCATCTTAGCTAAAGCTGCTGTGGCTTTACTTTTATCCAACCTAGAAATTACAAACCCAATGTCCTCAACCGAATGTACTATAGGTAGTTTTGTGGATACGACGAATTTGGATTTCGTAACTTCGGTGGTTATAGAAGATGGGATGTAGTGGTTGAGATTGTCGTCTATTTTAGTTAAAAACAAGGCTATGACATTGATAGTTGCTTTAGCTGGACAACTACAACTGTTATGCCCAAATTTCCATATTCCATGACAATATTCATCACAATGGCATCGGTCCCAGTGGCTTTCAATCCTGCAGCAGCAACCTGCTTATCAATTGCCCGTAAATATATGGTTTATTTTCGTTTTAGGCACCTACTACAAATTTCATTCTTAGTACATGTATTTATGGTTCTTTATATATAGTATTTTAATAAAGTACAGAGATATATAAAATTACATCGCAGCAAAATCGAGTACTTTGAAATTTTGTACATAGGAGACTACTAATTTAAAAATGTACAGCATGAGACAGCTATTTAAATTGATAAGCTTCTGTAGCTACTATATATATTTTCCATATTAGACACTTGGTTCGTACTTTAATACAGGCATGACAGAAGAAAAATGTACAAAAGTTGGTAGTTTAACATTAAAAGTACATTTCTCGATGTCATATATATAAATAATAGAGTGGCCAAGTCTCAGATGAGGTTTTAAATGAACCTATATATAGGAGCGGCTTTGTTCAATTTTCAAGTAAGGGTACAGTAAGGCTACTTTACCCTTTGTAAGTATATTAGTATTAAATTTTTGAATAAGAGGTAGCTTAGATGAAGGTATCTAGTAGATATGGGTTGATAGCAATGTACTTTGAATAAATAAATAACTAATATAAAAAAATTATATAACATATAGAAGTTTACTTAATATTAGTTAATTAAAGCGCCTTGGTGTTATCCAGTAACACTTTGGTAGTAGATTCCAAACTGCCATCTTCGATCCGATTATTGATGTACCCGAACGCAACTACCCAAAACTATCAACAAAATTTACGTTACAAAATAGCTTACTGTTGGCATTTTGGGTATTAAAGTCCTCCCCATTAAGTTTCTTCAAGCTCTTGTAGCATTGCTTAATAGCGATATGGAAGGTAGGGTCCTGTAAGAAAGCAATGCAGTTGAAGATACCGATGGATTCTACGAAAAATGAGTCTTTTAAATCTAGTAGAGAGTACCAGTTCCCATAGCAGCCCAAAAAATGATGGGAAAGATGGTAATGTTTGAGATGGCCAAAATATTGTGGACAATGGATCCCGATAGACAAATTATACAGAAAATAGGGTAGATTGAACTAAATGAGTGTTTAAATTTAGGCTGAGTTTATAACTTACATCCTAAGTATCAGCTTCTTGATGAACTTCTGCTGCAAGCTAGCCGTGTTGGTATTACTGGAAAAGGTGTAGAAGGCGGCCGATCTAATGGAATTCAAGTTCCGGTTCAATTTGACGATGACTTGAACCGCTATAACGAAACAGTATAAGACGGTTACAATCTCAGGGATGGCGACCAATCCAAAATTCAATAGCTTGCTATTTGGGTTCTCCTTTTTGAACCCACAAACACCGGTAAAGTCAGGACCATATAGGTCAAGTACTATTTAAAAATTAGTAACTGTAAAATAAAAAGACTACCATAGGGTGGCAGTCCACATATAAGGCCGATGACAACCGGTGCCGTCCAGTAGAACCATTCCCATTTGGGATTGAAAGCCTGGTTCCTCAAAAAGACCAGGTGCAAGTTTAAAACGATAGTTATGTTGAGGTAACAGTATATCTGCAGTCCAAACACTCTCCAGAACCCTATGAAGCTGCAGATGGGGCCGGCTGGGAAGTAAATTACGTACAAACCAACCAAGTGGTTTGTTACATCAATTAATGCTACCCCAGCTTGTAGGCGCAAGCTGATGCGGTTGACTAAATTTCGCTTGAAGAAGACTTTTATATGTTAGTCGATAATTGATAAAGAAACTTACATAGTATACCCATAAGTAGAAAGGAGAACGATGCTAGAGCCAATGCTATTATTTTGATTATCGGAGCTACCTGACGTAAGATGACCATTGTCGGATCCATCTGCTGCTCGCCTTCCATCTCCATGTTTGGTTGTTTTAAAAACTAGGCGAATAGTAGTAGTTGAAAAGAAAGCTTTACAGCTATAGAGTGGTATAACGATGGAAAAATTGTTCCTAAGTCGAAGTTCAAGTTTACCATGTAAGTCTTTATCACATTATAAAGATTTAGTATAAATCTGCAGGTTGTTCGTTCAATAACTACAAGCTATCCCTCGTTTTAACTCGAATATGTTGTAAAAATGTACGTTTACCCGAAGAATAGACCTGCTTCAGTATATAAAAATAGATTTCATATATATCGTGCTCAACTGGTATGTACCGAGACTTTGGATTGGATAGAGTTCGTGTTCTCAGTTGCGAATTGGTAAAACTTGCCACTAACTATGTTTTGGAAGGAGATTTCGGTGAATTATATTTTGTAGATCTAAAAGGGGAGTAAGGCATAATATATTTGGATATATTACCAATCAATGTATAATGAGGTAAATGCAAAAGCTATAGGAACACCAGAATTTAAGCAACTTTAAGCTGGGATAAATCTAGTCTACTTCACCTTAGAATTGAAGTATTCCTATTGACCTGTTCTGAAATTAAAACTGAGATTTAGTAAATGGATGTACTTAAACGACGTAATAAAATAAATTTTGAAAGATGATAGCTTTCATTGTAATAATTGTAGTATAGGCGTGTATTCGAAGTGTGTTTTAATTTTTTCAAACCATAAGATAGATATAATATTAGTAAAACTTAGATATGTTAACCGTATGGATAGAAGATCTTTAAAAAATGCTACATTTTTTCAAGTGAAGCTTGTTATACACTTTGGATAAAGCATATTCAAGGCCGCCAATTCTATCTTGATAAAGGTGGCTTCAATATCGAACATTCCAATGATATAGTAGAGATGATATGCTTTTGACAATTTATAGCTGTCAGTCGACATATATGCCTATCCAATTAATTACGAAATCATTCCTATATATATATTAAAGTAAATAAAGTATTCTTACTACCTTCATCTGATGCTACGCTATAGCAGTTGTATTTTATCCTAAATAAACGACTACTGGGTTCGAAAATTGATATGTAGCATTCATTAATTATAAATTGTTGCTTAATTGATTCAGCTAATTTCAAACATAATGTAGCTGACTACTTCATAGTATACAAATTGTGCAACTTAGGAGGTAGCCTTTGAAAATGAGTCAAATTCAGCAAACGATCTTATATTATTGATCGAAATTACAAAACTATCTTATTAGATACACCGACAATTTTCCAATCCAAGATACTGTACTTGACCAAGATGAACTTACTATATCAAGGTGTTAGATGATTTGATATACTGCAGCCTACGTTTCATACCACTTACAAGATATATCTCCAAGCCATTTACGAAATAAGACATCCAATTCCATTTAGCTTTACCCCACTTTTAACTAAGACATTCGAACCTTGGAACAACTCTATGGAGGCAAATTTATCAACCCAACTCAACCAGCTGAAGCATCTACTATCTGTTTCAATATTTACCTACACAGTTAAATTATACCGTAATATGAAAGCTTCAGTATTTCAATAGTAGCCATTTGTTTTAGTCCACTTCCATTATAAAAAAGCAGTAGTGTTCTGACCTCCAGTATAGACTAAACTAAGCCACATGGCAAAGTGGGGTTAAGTTTATAGACGTTAAAAATATTTGCAACAATTTTTCGGTTGTTGAAAAGTTAATTCATACTACTTTATCGTATAACTATTTAGAATTTAAGTTGGATTGTAATTTATTATGGGGTAGTTAATGGTCCAAATTACCAACGTGGAGTCCCAAAACTAAAAGAAAGTTAATTACCCTACTTCCAATAGCTATTCGATGGAACAGTTTCCTTAGGCCAAGTTCGATAGCAAGTACTACGTTTCAACTTGTTAATTTTGCACTATATGTGACCGTTGCCGTTCAATACAATTAATTGAAATTTTAAAGGCAAATTGTAATTATAAACCTACAGAAAATATTTATAAACTACCTTCCTACCTCCAACTTCTTCAATTTTATCTTTTATCTAATCCAATTCAACTCATCTACCCACCCTCATCCATTTCCATTCAACCCATTCGAGCATCCTATTGAGCACTTTAAAGATGGTACCAAGATTCAAACTTCTGCTAGTCATCCTCAGCTTGTTGGCAGCGACTGTCCTAAGCATCCCAGTTAGACCTGAGGAGGTAGTAACTACCGAGCAAGGGCCCAATCCTGGCGAAGTGATCGTCGTAGTTACCGAAGTCAACCCTAACCAACCATCACAGAATCCACCAACTATCAACCCATTTAGTCAGGAGAATGTAGTCGAACAGAGTTCTCAGCCTCAACCCCAACCTCAAATCCAGCCGGAGCAACAACCTCAAGCCCAATACCAACCCGAACAAGCCCAAGACAACTACGAAAGACCTCAAAATCCACGATCGCAACGCAGCCAACGAGGCGCTAAATCCTATGGTAATAACGAGGCCGGGTTCGACATGCAGGAGATGTTAGTCCGAGTCAACGAGATCCGCGAGTCGGAAGGCTTGCAGCCCCTCCAATACAATGATCAACTCATCGCCGCAGCTCAAGATCACAGCCAAGATCAAGCTAGTAACGGCAACATGTCACACACTGGCAGTGATGGTAGCGACCATTCGGAACGCGCTGAACGTGTCGGTTACAATGCCGGTAACTTGTCGGAAAATGTAGCGGCTGGTGCCAACTCAGTAGACAAAGTTATGGATATGTGGATCAACTCGCCAGGCCATTTAAGAAATATATTGGATCCTAAGGCTACTGAGTTTGGGGCTGCTAACGTCAATGGTTTCTGGACTCAGTTGTTTGGGTCTCAGTAGGGTGACTTGACAATGAAGGATTTACTTTCAATCATCGACTTTATAATCCAACTTGACCCAACCTTATTTATTCATATCATACCATCAAAATACTCATAATTAATCCTTTACTTTGTAATCAAAGTAGCTTGGAGGGAAGGTCTTATATTTATTTGATCTTATCGAAAAGTTACTTGGTTACGAAGTCTTCATCCAAATAAATTATAGTCCCATAAACCTATATAATTTCTACCTATAATGTCGTACTACATGTAAAATATTTAGAGGTCTGTGTACCATCATTGTACAGTTTTTCCGAATTGTAAAATTGTGATTCAATAGCACAGTTCCTAAACTCTATTTTCATGTATCTGGACCCCACAACAGCTTGGGTATTACTGACTTAGATACTACTTACGGTCGACAAGTCGGAAGGATGTCCTAGCGGGGACCGTTGTTTTCAAAACTAAATTTGGTAACAGCCCCAAACCAAATTACAAGATGGGCTGAAGACACTTCAATATAAATATAAAACGGCACAATTTTTAAGATAAAGTTAGTATATTAAAACTTGTAAAATAGATACATTTTTGAAGTTTGAAAGTGTTGGACCCCCAATCTTGCATAGACGAATATTTTCAAATAGTAGTTTGTGAAGCCAATGACTTAAAGACGAATAAAAATATAGTGAATACATTATATAGTTTCTTCTCTGTAGACAACAAGTCTATTTCAATCAAAAGTCCTTAGCTTCATTTGAGTCAAATTGACAATCTTACCTTTTAGGAATTTTAAAATAGCCTATTACAGATGAAGCTTATCTGCCAAAGCTTTATTACACTTACTTTATTCCTTCCCATTTTTACTTCAAAACCATAGTTAGATATTGCTATTGTTGGTATTATAAGGATATGGTGGCATTCTGTATATAAAAATAGAAAAATAAGTAGCAAAAAGTCATCAGGTTTAACTTTAATAGCTTGGTCAACTAAATACCCTTGGTATCGGCACAGTGAAAGTCAGTAGTTTATGACTTATGTCTCCCTACCTTTCAACTGATAAAGTTAAATCGATCTAAAATTGGTTTATCCAAACTAAAAAGGTTGGTGCCCAAGCTGCTTGCCTCAAATACAGAACAACGCTGCCAAGATTAAATCAATAACTTTAACTTACAAATTATCCAATATGAGTCGATCAATCAAAGTTTGAGTAGTCTTACTCTCTACAAAATGCTATAAAACAGAACAAAGACAAAAGGTAAACATCGCAGATAATTTTTTAAATAGTACCTTTTTCAAACTCTTGCGTTCCACCTCCATTAACCTACTCTTCAATTTGGGTAACCTGGTTCCGATACTTGTCCAGCTTAGTTCGACTTGTTCTAATTTTTTGAGCTCATTCAATATATATTTATAATATCTATTTCAAAGAGAAGCAAATTGAATCAAAAAGATAGGGAAATAGAATAGTGATAATATAAAGAAATGAAATTTTACCTTTACACCACGTTTCCTGTTGTGGATCTAGGACATTCTGGTAGATGTGGTAAGGAATTAAGCGCTCGAATCCATCCTTAAAATCTTTGAAGGTATCCAAGTTGGGTTCCAATATCAATTTCTGGTCCAAATCAAGTTGCTTTTGAAACCTAAGATATTTCAAAATATTAAAAATAATTTGAAAACTATACTTGCCTTTGTTTTATCAACAAATTATGCTCCACAACCACCGGCACTTGTTTCAGACGTTCAAACTCCAACTTCAACCTTTCCTTTTCTACCTGCTCTTCCTTACTTTCTACGGTTACTTTTGCTGCCTCCACCTGTTTACTTATGCGAACTTTGTTGCTTTTGTTGGCGCTGTTATTAAAATTCTGCCAAGGCTTGTAGTTGAGTAGGTTTTTTATTATGGTATCCTTGCTGATATCGAGTTCCAAATTCAACTTATTGAACTGATTTTTGACCTCAGCATTAAAAATAGAGTTGGAGTTTGTAGTGGTGTTGATGTTGGAGGTGTTGAAAGATTGTGGTAACAAGGGTGCTTGCTGTGTTGGTTGTGCTAAAGGCTTCAAAGCTTCTATAGGGATACTGTACTTGGAACGGGAAGGTACTGAGGCGTAAAGTCTATCTTTTAAGGAAAGGAGTTGGGGGTTCTTTGTGGTAAGTCGTCGAGTTTTATTAGGTCGTTTGGAGGGGGTGGAGGGAGTTGTTGGGGTCGCTGCTGTTGGAGTTGAGGCTGCATTTGGAGTTTGGGCTTGAGTTTGAATATGGGTTTGAATTTGAGAATGAAGTTGGGATTGGAGCTGCGATTGGGTTGTAGGTTTCTTTAAATCATCCTTGGTAGGTTCCATGTTCTCTATTTTAAACTCTGGCTGATGTGGGTTTGGACTTCTATAAGCTTGAGAGTTGGACAAAAGTTTGAAATAACTTGTAGCCAAGGTTCAAATTTTTAGCTTGGAGTAAAGTTAATAGGATAAATTACGTAATTTATTCTATCATCTTTAAATAATTATTTTGCCTATACCTAAAATAGTTATAAACTGAGGTAATTTAATTTAAAGTGACGTTTAGTTGTGGTGTTGTATGAATTCGGGATAGAGCTGTATATGTATCTAAAATAGGATACTTATACACTATATTATTTCGAATATTTCTATTCATTATCATCAGTAAGGTTAGTGAATACTTGAGTTTGCAGTTCAATTAAACTTATTATACAGCTACATCTCTTTGTCAAGTAATGCTTGATAGCTCTGTAATTTACCTTTACCTTATTTTGAGATGTTGCCTGACAATTTAAAAGTGGATGTAGATGTGGTGAGACGTGATAGAATCAAGTATTCTATCAAATTCGTAAAAGTTAGTTCCATAAACATATATAGTCAAAGCCATTCCAAGGTAAAAACTAGTGGTCATATCTTGAAATGTAGCACTTAATCTACAATATCACATCCACATTAGTATTAACAAATCTTAAATGGCACTACTACAATCCATTAATTAAACTGTCCAGTACTTCTAACTAGTAAATTCAATACAAGCATCGCCTATTAACCAAGCTAAAAGCTGTCTTTCTAATTGAATAACTGATTGAATATTCTTTATCTTTTATAAGCATCATCATAAACCATCACTATCGCTTACATTTTGCTTCAACTTCCCCATCGTATTTTCTTTACATCTATACTCAAAGTCCAATCCATAAAGCTGAAAGCAACAATCTGTTTACTAACACCACCCACCTTACCAATTAAATATTTTACGATATCCGGATACAGATGTCTAGCCCTCGCATAAACCTTAACTTAGTCCTTTGGTAACCGCATTTTTTGCATTAGCTTTAACCAAACCAGGCATCTTCCGGGAAGCTTGAACTTTTTATAAGCGGGTGCAAGTTTAAAAGATTGGAATTCCCATCACATTGTCCTACACCTACCTACTCATCCAAAATATACAAAGGTACAATTTAGGTATATACGTATCAATATAAAGCACTATATACACATTTATTGATCCAAATAGAGAATTCTTAGAACTGACAGCTTAAATTAACATTACTTTTAACTACTGGTGCAATTATGAACTTAGTACCTTGAATATCAGCATCCAAAAAGGTAAAGTTATTCAAGCTAATGGGAGTGACTATTCCTTCTGAACTTAAGGAGCTGGGCGAGGAAGCCGAGAAAGAACTCAAATTAGAAAGCACCTCCTCCTCACCAATCAACTCATCTTTACTACATCCCAAATCGTCCAAACTTCCATAGACTCTATTCCTAAAGCTAACTAAACTCGACTGAAACCTGGAGTCATCTAAAATGACTAATATCAAGCCGTAAGCCTCCATAAAATCATCGGATAGGACTTGCTTATCTAGTCCAAACTTCTCTTCTATATGTAACTTCAACTTGTAAACCAACTTCAAGACTTCCAAAGTGAAGGCGTCACTTGGAAACTCACTTTCCAGTAAAGCAAAAGCAACTAGTGTGCGAAACAATAAAAGGCTACCTTTTAGATTAATGGGAAGGCTACAGTTTGTAGTGATATCAAAGTTCGTCGAAGCGTCATAGGTATCGCAGCTTTTCAAATTTACATCAAAATAGACTTTCAGATCAGTAAAGATTTTAAGTAGTTGAGCATCAGTAGTAAGGTAATAGTTAGGATCGCAAGTCTGACGGAATAAAAAGGCCCAGCACGAGAAAGGTAGGAGGTTGAGTAAAGCCAGTTCGCAATGCTGTGTTAAATTGATTTGTTGACCTTTGTTGTTTAAAGTTTGGCCGATGGAGTTTATACTATGGTTGAAACTTTCCATGTCTTGGGTAGTGGATGGTAGTGGATAAGCTTTCAAGATGTCGGGGTTTATAAAAAATGGTAAATTGGCTGAATTTGGTACTAAATAGTTCTTACAGTTGGTGTTGTGGTGGTTGGTGTTCAATTCTTTAGTTTTAGCTTCCAGTTTCTCGACTTTAGGAGTGAGGTTGTTGGTAGTATTCAAATGAAATTTGGATTGGGATGCTTTTATATCAATAGCTACCTTCTGTTTAGGTTTAGGTTTAGGTTTAGGACCACGTCGTTTAGGTTTGTTATCGAACTTGCAATCGATATCTAGTTTAATACATCGGAGGCACTTGGTTTGGTCGGGTAGGAGTTGACACTTGGTACGTCGAAACTTACAGTGGTCGCACGCGTTCTTGGATTTGGATTTCGGTGGTATGTCGACAGTCTTCAACATTCTGGGCTTTAAGTAGTTGGGTTTTCGAAGTTGATAAGAGTTTAAAATAGTAAAAAGAGATTGCTCTTTGACTATTTATATGTAAATTTAGCAACGCCGAGTTCAAATAACTTCCGTTTCAAGTGTTGAAATTTGAAAGAACTGGCAATATATTATATTTATTGAATAGCGTCTTTATGGACATTTGCAAGTTCCAATTCAAAGTAAAAGTATTCCGATTACTTCAAGTTGGTAAGCTTGGCTTTGGCAAACTATTGGTTAGCTAAACTTTACATGATGTCGTAAAGCTTGCTATATCCCAATTGAGATATCGCATAGAACCCATAAGTTTGAAGTTTACTCGATATAGGTAAAGGAAAGGACCATCTTTAGATTTCATTAGTTCTAATAATAGGATTGGCTTCAACCTCAATATATTTTGGTCTATTCCAACTTCCTTTTCAAGGCATCTCTTCTATCTCAAAGTTTGATAGGTTGCAATCACGTGGATCCAATTTCGGTAAAAGAACTTTGCTTTGTAAGTTGATAAGTGAAAGTGGTAAGGTTTGGATGCTTTGGTGATTGTATTTGAAGAAATGGCGATAAGGATGTAGAGAAGATATACTTTACTTCCTTTGTCAAAGTTCTTTGTAACTGCTCCTACCTAAAAGATGAAATTGCAATTGGGGTATGTAAGATATTCTCGGTAGGATACAGAAGGTGGATGGGTAAACATGGTTTAGTGTACTTAAGTCGAACACCTGAGTCCATTTTAGTGTATGACTCGAGTATATATTAGCATATTCAACTGTGAGCTGCAGAATCCATTTAAAATGTCGTCTTTTACTAGGTTATAGCATATTTTTGATAGCTTTGTCAAAAGTTTTGAAACTTAAGGATACTCCGTAAGTCCCCAATCTCTCCTCTTACAAAAGTATATTGATAGTGGTCATTGCAAATGCTTAATGAAATGCAGCTATAGGTTTCATATAAGGATGTGGGAACCGGAACAGCTATACTTTTAGATAAATCAAAGTTGTAGTGGCTTTACCAACAAAGAAACATTCGAAAATGTGACATAATTTGTCAGATAGCGTGACTGGTATCGAGCCATTAAACTGCTTGAAATTTGAGAATTGAAAGTAAAGAATGCCATTAGGTAAGGTGGTCCATCCGGTCTAAAGAACAGTATATATTTAGCCTTGCAGTGTATATATTAAGCTTACTAGAAAACTAACCTATAAAGCCAGCTATGTCGTCCACATAGTAACTTTCGATGTTTATTTGGGCTTTCTCTGTCTCTTGACAAACTTCCATTCCGACATAATAAAGTGGTGGATCCCAAACTTTAAACTAATTGGGGTTGGTAAGCACTGCAAGTTCCGCTTCGAAATTTATCGAGAGTCTAGGAGCCGGTAGGTAGTGTTGAGTTTCGATGGCAAATTACTATAAGCAAGATAAATATCCTTTATACAGTAGTGTAGATAGTTCAACCTAATGTCCTTGGTCATATGGATTTTGAATGCTAGGCCCAAGTCGCCAATTCCGTTGTTGAATAAATGCCTTTTATTGGCTACCTGCATCCGGTTTAGGAACATTTTAACCGAGCTCGAGAACAACGAGTGGGTTAACAGTAGCTGAATAATTTCACTTGAAAAGGAAGTTGGAATATGAAAGCTATAGATTATTAGCCTAGCTTATACCAAACCGATCCTTGAATGTAGGTCACGCTCCAATCCCACTACCTTAAAAAACTAGAACAGGATTCCCAAAATTAATTGAGGCTCTCATCCTTAGCCTTACTCTATCGCAAATAACTAAAATCGAATCGAAATGGCAAGTCCACTTTTTTATCAAAGAGGTATAAATAGTGGCTATGGGACGCTTTTACAAAAGTTATCAAAACTCTCAGGTCGAAATACAAAATTGTTGAAATGTTGAAAGCTACTACCCTCGCCACCAAAGGTCTACCTAAATCCAAGAACGCCTGCGACTCATGTAAGACGAGACGGACCAAGTGCGTAAAACTACCCGACCAACTACGATGCGACAAGTGTGTCAAGCACGATGTTCCCTGCCATTTTAACAACAAACCTAAGAAGCGAGGTCCTAAACCTAAGCAGCGTATGGAGTTGAATGTTACATCTTTACAGTCCTACTCCATAGATCCCCAAAGTGAAGCTAGTACCGTTATCGCCACTCCTACTCTAATAAACAACCCCACAATCTGTAGCACAGCTGTCAGTCCTTGCGAATCAGTTAGCACCAATAACCCCGAATATGCTCAAGAACCACCATCCACCATCGCCTGTCCTTTAAGCCCTGAACTCTTGCAAGCTTATCCTTTAGCCTCCAGTGTCGACGAAATCCAACACTTCAACCTGTTCATCAAGTCTACTACTCACCGCTTACAATTGCAAGGTGAAAGTATCAATTTAAGCCAGCATACCGAGCTCGCTTTGCTAGATACTTTGACCTTCCACAGTTGGTTATTTCTCTTTAGAAGGACCTGCGATCCCACTCATGCCCTCATCTCCGACGACCAATTGCACATGGTATACCAAGACTTGAAATTCTACTTTGGGTTGGATTTGAATAACTACGACCCTACTACCAACTTGGAAATCCCCATCACCATTAATACCTCTCTCTTGTTGTTTCGAGTCCTAGTGGCTTTCGTCTTATTGCAGAGTGAATTCCCTAGCGACAACTACACTTTGGAGGTCTGTAACCTAGTTTACAAATTGAAGTCTTGGGTGGAAAGTTTCCCAGTTACTGACCAATTCCCTTTAGCTTACTTTACTGATGCTTATTATTCAGCACTCTTTATCTTGGCTGATAGCAAGTTCCAGTTGAGTTTGGATAGTTTTACGAGTAGGGTCAACCAACAGACCAACCTCAACCTTCAATCTATGTTGGGCTTAGAGATGAACTTTAGTTCTATGTCGGATCTACCTAACTTGGCTTCTACAGGTACTTCTTCGGGGTCTGTATCTGTCTCGTCACCAGTATCTTCGACCTTTATGTCCGATAACTTTGTTTCGCCATCTGGGTTTAATAGCTATTCATATGGAGGGAACTACCATGAGGAATATAATAATTTGATGGTGGCTCCTGTTGTCAAAAGTAACGTTTAATAAGGGAGGATATACTATTGTTTTGTTTTTTGCTAAAAGCTACCAAAATTATCAATAAAACCTAATTGTTTCTTTGCACCATATATTTGTGTGTTGCATTTTACTATAGCTATCTTACGTTCATTTTTTGTACTTCCCACATGTAAATTCTATTAAAATCTATCAATATAGAAATAGAATGTGGAATAATGACATGTGCTAGAAATTTCGATTATACCAATCTTTCAAGTATCCACTCAAATCATACAGATAAAGTTTTTAAACTTTTGCTATAGCTTTAAAAATCAATGGCATCTGTTGCTCTAATGGCCCAATGCCAAATAGGGTTATAGCTATCTCAAGGCATGATTACTGGAACAATTTAGGTTGGGTTTGGGATTAAACCGAAGACTCTAGGTTTATTTATAGGATTTCTAGGATATCGGTCCAGTTCCCCTAGTCCGATTAGAAAGCTTTTTTATCCTAGTTTAGGTAAAGGCGCTTTGAGATTATATGGCGAACCTGTAATTGGTGGTGGGCTATTTTCAAAGTTGGTAATGGGGATTGGGAAGACTATCTGATGTCGGATTACTTCTAAGAAAGTTAAATGGTCATTTGGGCTGGGTTGGTCATGATTGAATTTTGTATAAAGGTGGCAACTTTTGCAAGGTGCTAGTGCTGGTAGTAATCGATTAGTACTGCATTAGTTGATAATCCAGGTGTTTGATTAATTTTAGATAGATGGCTGGGATATGATGCTTATATATGAATAAAACTATAGGTAGGTGCTGAAATAGTACATCCTCTTATTTCTCTTGAAAAATGTATTCTGTAGCTAAACTTACCCAGACCTTAATGACTAAGTTGACGAATTAAATGATGGTATTTGAAGAATTATTGATATATATAGATCCACCCCAAAGCTTCGCACGTAGAATTCTAAATTGAAGATTAATGGAAGTACTTATTGGCTTAGATAGTTTTACCCCATCATTGTCAGATTGAAGTTTCAAATCCAAGGTGAATTTAGCAAGTCTATCTTTGAACAGCCTACGTACTTTACCAAGATGAAATACAATACTATCGACTGAAGCCGAACTATAGACTGCTAGAATGAAATCCCAAGTAACTTATTACAATATCAATATCAATCTTTAAAGCTATTAAACAGCCAATTGTTCTGTTTACTTTCTTTTTAATACATATAGATGAATCTTTAGAAATCGTGGCAATTCGTTCTCTCTTCCTTCATCTACAAGGTAATTAGAGTTTTTATAGATTGAAGTTCAACATATTTTAAGCATTATTATTCGATCAATGAATGTAAATTATGATTTTTGATTTTAGTTTAATATCTTAAAGCACATACTTTTGGCTTGGAATTTATACTTTATAGCAGTAGGCATCAGTTGTAAAGTTTAGAGGATGAAGTAATCTATTTTGCTTTTAGCTCCAATAAGTTTCTTACTTTTCAATTCTTAAACTATCGTATATCTTAAATCGAATAGCTAAAAGCGTTGGAGTTTTCTGTATTTCATTACCTTAATTGCATTCTATTTTGGAGTTAATCTCATTTGTTCTAGTAACAATTTGCTAATATGTTGCTGACAGATTTTTATAACTTATTAGAAGTAATAGTAATTTTAATCTTAAAAGATCCATATAGCATGCTTTATTTTAGTTTATTCCATCTTTACCTTCTATTTTACTAGCTTGCTTATTCTTTAATTATATTAAAGAAGTCTTCAGTCCTGTAAGCATACGTATTGATGGATATAAAAGTAAAGTTTGTAAAGTAATATTCTTACTTTAATGGAAAGTCTTTGAGTAATTGAAGTTGAGTGAAATAAGGTAAGGACTGCAGTTCAACTTTTCAGTTTAGTTAAATGAACATTAACCATCAAAACACATTGTAAAAATACTAAGGTTAAATTAAGAGGGTTAATATTAGATAGGCCTTGAAACAATATATAGATTAATATATATCTCTTTGACTACTATTTTATCGAAGTTTGTATATTTAGCATATAGTTTTTATCTATTTATTCATCTTGTAAGCAAGGTAACTATTTTTAATTTTTATATATCGATCAAAGTTTTAGGTTACTAGATATAGCATTTTATTGAAAGTAGAGATATATGCCAAAGCAATTCACTAATGTATAATCATACTCATGCTATAAATATGACTAGAGAGTCAGTTTATTATAAAGAGGATAGCAATGTCCTTATAATCTAGTAAAGTAGTTTGGAGGCGGTACATAATTTTCACCAGGATCTGTCGCAGTTCCATTTTCAGCATCCTCAATTAAGCTGTAGACCGATTCATTACGATCTCTATAGAGGATGTAGTGCTGAATTATAAAGAGCATATCGAATCCAATCGCCAAGTTTCCTAAGAACCTAAACATGGAAATGAGATATATATATTAAAGTATGTTACAGTTTGGTTGGATTCTAAAAAAGTATCAGTATATAGGAATAAATTAAAAGCTAACCCCAAAAATACCAGACCAGTTCGAATCCTTATAAGCGTCCACAAACAATTGAGAAATGGAAAGGATTCCACCCACAAAATCCTATATATTAAAGTCAAATCAATTACAGCTATCTCTAAAATACCAGCACAGTGCTATCGATACTCCAACCAACAGTAGATCTTCTTTTATAATTCAAATATGCCTAAAACCTTCAAGTCAATGATTGATAAACTACGACGAACGGTTACCTGAGGCGCATTCTTTATGACAGAGGTGCCCAATTTCAAATAGCTCAAAAGGTAAACGACATCAAGCCATTTTAACCAGCCAAAAATGCCACTTACTACAGCTAAGAATAAAGCCCAGCAGAGCACTTTGAACAGCCTTCGCGCAGTTGGAGATAGAACTTGGTCAGGATTTTTCTAACGCTAGCTTAAAAAGAAAATACTGGCCCAAATTTACCTGATAGATGAAGGTTTGATACAGTATAAAGGAGGAAGCAAAGAAGGCATATAAACTAAATGCGACATCGTTTCCTCGTACCAAATTATCTTTAGCACCATTACGTCGTCTATACTCCTCTCGGACCGGCGTAGAGAAGTACATAGTTAGATTGTAAATCTATTAGTTTCAAATTGTCAGAATTAAAACTTTTCAATAAATATGTACCGAGTAACAAAACAATCCAAAAGCACTGTAGTATACATAATCTATAGATAGCCCTTGGACACTGGTAAGGTATAAGATCAAACTTGAAATAAAATATTTAAAAAGTATTACCTCTTACGTCTATAAGCTAGTAAAGCTTGAGGATAGAAACAGGTTGTCCAAGCTAAGAAATAACCCTAGTGAATGGTTGGATTGGATGTCGTTTTATAAGTAAACTTTACCCAGCCTAGTGTATAAGAAAATAGATCTAAAGGTGTAATTGGCATCAAAGTTTACAACAAACTGAATATGGTTCTTGATATTAAATAATTGAATGTAAAGTGCATTCATATTGTTAGGTATTGTTTCCAAGAAACATTTACTTTAAGGGATATATAGAATCTGGGGAATCATCCGTTTTGAAGAAAAAATTATTTGGAAGACTGTAAAAGGTTTGAGGAAACTTCGACTTGCCTGGAGAAATATGTTTAAGATGTAAACGTCAAAATGCAGCTACTTATAGATTAAGGATAGCTTTAATATGCGTGCCCTCTTCCTCCCATATTGTTGTTTAAACATAGGTATAAATGTTGGAAATTTGAGAACATAATACTATTTAACTTACTATTATAAACCTTCAACTCAGGTAACCGCTGCAAACTCTTTATTTTATTCACAAAAGGTATGCTATCAAAATCTGTGAGGATAGAGGAACATGACCTAGCATCATGTTCCAAACTCTTATATATTTTAGGTAGTAACGACTGAGAGTTGTAGATTTAAAGTACTTGTCATCGAATTTAGGGATGAAACGGCTGTAAATATAAGGAAGATCTATCTAAAGTTGTAGCCCATAATATTGGCAATAAATTCAAAAATATATGCTTATATTATAATCTACCTCTCTAATAGATGACTGAGTACTATCCTTATATCCCAGTAAAACTCACATTGTATTTGAAAGGGTATATACAAAAGTACCTCCTTCTATTTATAGTTCAGTAAGACACAGCCGTAAAGTTATCAAAGAAAAGGTAGGTAGCAAGTAATTTGATCTTCCAAATTTAATGGGTTGTATAAAAAAACTATTGAGTAAAAATAGCAAGTTTAACCAATTACCTTTATTTACTTATATTGATTTATATCAAATATACTATTTACTAAATGCTCAACTACAAAAGCCTTAAAATAATAAATCAAGATGAAAATAAATATTGTAACTAAACTCTATCTTTACTAAAAATAAAAAGTTGTAAAAGACATTAAATAAACTTTATAGTGGTAAAATTTCAATAAAGGTAATCTTCAATAGAAATTAACGAAGGCTAGTAATTATAAATGTTTATAATATATATATATTGTAAGTGTAGTTATATAAATTACCTAGCTCGCATACATTTCTTTGTTGGGCTTGATGGCTAACTTTAATTCTTTTGCTTTATAAAAGGCTTCGCTTCCTTTAAATCTTGATAAATTTGTCCATTTTGGTATATATTGCAAATTCTGCTCAATTAAAATTTAGGATCTTGAATGATGAAGTAAACGAAAATTGCACAAAATTCTAATTGGACCTGGTACTTTCTTCAAATCAAAGGTAAATATAATAATATGGTTCTTTATATATAGTTTTAATTTCAGACGATAGCCCAATTCTCTTAACCTTTTATTTATAGTAATTTAGTGCCTATGCTTATATATATGAATATGGTATACATTACTTTGCTATATAATGGTTAAAATTCAAATTATTTATTACACTACTTACTGTATCAGAACCTTGGAATTTGTATAATATCAGGTAACTCTAAGGGTGAATAAATCACTACCTTATAAAAAGTGGAGCTCTATCAAAGATTAGTGTAGATACTATGTTGTTATACCCTAGAATTAACTATCGACAAGTCGATATATCAGTTTATTGAAATAAATTTACTATGAAACCAATATAAATCAAAGTTCAAGTCTATATAGTGTTTATACCGTGTTTCGAATTGGTAGGTAGTTAGATTTCGTTCTGTCTACCTATATAGGCTTGGAAAGTATCATAAAAGCTCATCAAGCTCGATACAATGAACCTTCCTATTGACTACAAACTACATCATCTCCATTTGCTCTTAGGTCTACAAAAGTTTATCAAAATAGGTCCAAATTTAGGCAATAAATTCAACCAATCACAAGTGCCTAAACTTTTTTAATCCCAACAAAAAGAAACCAGGGTAGTTGAAGATTGAGAAAATTATCTTGGAAATATTATCGACTTCTCTCTTTCAAATTTGAACCGAAGTTTTTGGTTGGGTAATAAAAGTTTTTTAGCAATAGCACTTATTCAAACACCTACATGTTTCAATACTCGTTATGCTTAGCATCGACTCATATATTAATTAAGAACCACAGCTTACAAATATTTTATTTTAGTAAAGTAAAATGGTCAACGTCAAGAAATCGAAGAAGTCCTCCGAATCCATCAACAGCCGTTTGGCTCTGGTTATGAAGAGTGGTAAGTACAACCTGGGGTACAAGTCCACCTTGAAGTCGGTCCGTGACGGTAAGGCTAAGCTTATCATCCTTTCTGCCAACTGCCCCCCTTTGAGGAAGTCGGAGATTGAATACTACGCTATGCTCTCCAAGACCGGTGTCCACCACTACAACGGAAGTAAGTTATCTTTTTCTGTCATCTTATTTGGCTGTATGTACCCTATTTAACATTATTTTCAAGACAACATCGAGCTTGGTACCGCCTGCGGTAAGTACTTCCGTGTTGGTGTCCTCTCCATCACCGACGGTGGTGACTCCGATATCATCAAGTCCACCGAATAAATTTTGCTTGCCTTGCCCTTAAGTTAAGGTAGCTTAATAGTTTTAAATGTTCCTACAAGTAGACTTTTCCAAGTACCTTTAGTTTTATATGTTTGTTGGCTTTGCTTAATTCTTTTCATTTCTCTATGCCTTTATATTTTTAAACATTTGACTACAGAGATCTATACTTTGTATGGGGAGTAGTATACAGGGCGTATTTTATCTTTTGTTCCCTGTTTATTTTTTGCCTCCGAGCTGTACCTTTCTATTTTAACATTTACAAATATACCTCCTAACATTTGTATATTGACTCAATTCACTTTATCTTTAAAGTTAAATACTACCGATTAATATCTACTTTCTATATACACTGTTGAATAATTGTGTAAATTCAAAAGTATAGGCTTATATCATGTAATTTTAACCCATGTATTTAAAAGTTTATATTGACTGTCAATAGTATGCCATCTTTATTAACCTTCTAAATTAGATCTCCGATGTAATCAGCCATTAAACAGTCAAGCCCATAGAAGCTGTCAACAAATGCAGATGTAACTACACATTACAAGAAATTCAAATACAAGCTAACTCAATGATTTTCAACCTTATAAGCAAATCACCAAATGAAAGCCTGAACTGATAAGGTTAGATGCTGGTATATTATATCGAAGTTTGGATTGCTTTAACCTAAAGGCTGTTACAATCTCTGTCTGTGAACATCAATTTATCCAACACTCGATACACTCGAAGTTAAAGGATGGTAGCTTTTGCAACGAGGTCATCAACTAAAGACTCGATTGAATTCAAAGGACTTCAGTTTAGATAGTAGGTTTTTAGTTTCAGAGTACATATAGGTAAGTTTCCATCAAAATAGCACGAGGACACCAACTATCTTAGTTCTACGGCCCAGTTGAAAAAATTTGCCAATTCAATTAGCCTTGAAAAGCTGATTTCCTATGAAAATGTTAATACATGAAAATATGAACCAACAGTTAACGGCGCCTTATAAATGTAGTACATATAGTTAATTGATCTATCAAAGGTTTATAAAGATACCATAAAAATACTGTAAAAATCCAAAAAGTCCTACCAAGGCTTTTACAGTTGGTATGGGAAGATGCCAAATGTAGTTTATTGGTGGGTTGATGGGTAACTTGCCTTTAAGGCAAAGCTACCTACATTATATGCTATGTTTCTTCAAGCTGGTAGAATTTCATAACTACAAAGCTAAAGTTAGTGGAAAAAAGTTTGTATACTTCTTAATATTAAAAATCGCTTTTGTATCGATGTCTTCACTATTTAATAATATATATCCTATCTAAATTAGCTTAAAGTGAGAATATAAAATTTCTCTAAATAGCAAGCTACGATGGGATTGTTTAGACATGTTGGCAAATAATGTCGAAAATAATTAACATAATTAAACAAAGGTAGCGTCATATGGAAAATCTACATCCTAGATTTCACTGATGTAAGCTATAAACCGACATTACAAGTTGGTCATAAAAAGAAAGCTGATTTCGTATGCTTGCTACAAATTTATGCAACTATATAGAGTGGTTATTTCTAAGGACATGCTGGATCTAAAGTCCTGCTCCGAGAAATGGGATGTTTAAAATACCTAGAGCTGTTATTTCAAACTCGACATCCAGGGTAGAGATAGGTGGCTAGTTACATAAGAGCCTGATAATACTTTTTTAACAATAAATTGTTATGGAGTTTACTGCTTTAGAGTGCCCTAGAATTATAATAAATCACCTGTTCTAATTTCTGAAGAGATGCCTATATCAACTAAATGAAGTCTTGATTAGGTTCCATACATATGGAAGATTTGACAGGTTAGGAACAAGCTATTACAGCCTTTTCATGGAGTAGAAGAATATTTCAAATGTCCAAGTACGAGTTAGCGTAAAAGTATATATATAAACAACCAAAGCGAAAATGAAATATCATGGCTCTTCAAAATATTATTCAACAGCAAATTTTATAATTTAGAATTGATATATCCGAATCCAATCTCACATTAGTTTTGCTTCACCAAGTCGCACCCGTAATCAAAATGATAGCCTTTATCCTAGCGCTGTTGTTTTTCTCGTTAATAATCTTTCTATATAAACTATTGGTTTCACTTTAAAGGTTCAGTTTTCTATAAAAGGCATCTAGTAAATAAAATTACTTTGTGTATCCAGAATGCGTTGCCTTCATTGACGTTACTAGCCATTTAGTTGGCCTATTCATAAGCTCGATTTCAGCCGGCTCTATCTGTATTTTAATCGGCTTTTGGAGAGTATTCAATCTGCAACTGTACTGCTGCTTGAGTGTTGCTATTTTCTTAAACTTGCACCTCATGTTCTTTAAAAACAAGACGTTCAACTCAGAATGAAAGCTGTGCTACTGGATCATGTCTATTGCTGTTGATCCCATATGTGGTCTATCCCTTATGGTATAAGTGGTATCTAGTTTCGATTAACTTCTTAATAGCTCTTGATCGTTATGATTTAAATTTCACCAATGTATGTGGCTTTAAAAAATAATTTGGACAGCAAGATGCTGAATTTCGGGTTGATCGCCATATCAAAGATCATTACCATTTTCTATTGTTTAGTTATCGTAGTTCTAGTAATCATCAAGTTAAGCAAGAGCATGGATGCACTCGAATCAACAGCCTTCTGCATTATCAAAACTAACGCAATTTCAATGGCATCCTACCAAAAGTTTATTAAGAAACTGATATAAAATGTAGTTTTTGTATATATACTTGACTAACAGATGGGTAGTTTCCTGTACCTTGCATTCTACATACTTTGCCTTAACGAGCTTATCGTATAAAATTTTTAGCTACTTCTGAGATAAATCTATATCCAATTATTTTCTAAGCCACTATGAAGACCAATAATTGTTATATATTCGATCTATTAGCCACTTTAGAATATATTGGAATCTTCAACTGTATCGCTATATTCCTTGACCCTATATTCCATATCGCTATTAAACAGTACCAAAAGGGGATCAAAAACTGTAACCAGGGCGAAGTTACTGCCGAAAGTTACGATATTAAAGACATTTAGCAACCCTATTTCTAGAATTCTAGTTCAATTCGCTGATATGTAGAGCATCGGCTCTAAAAAGGGTATAGGACCATTTACAGCTATGTTTTTGGATGGTAATAGGCTGCTTTAGTTTAGTTGAAAATAAAAGGCACTTTAAACACTAACAAAATCTTTATATTTTAAAATATATCTAAGCTAAAAGCATCTATTAAATAAAATCATAGTATTTGTAGCAACCCTAGTCATTACAATCCCTTATTATGAGGTCATAGACCTATTTTCTTATTTGCTTCCTTGCTATTTTCATTTTATCAACTTTTAATTTTCAACCTGCAATTCACAACTGTTTTAGTTCCGAATCTGCCCTACATTAAACATTTTTCACCTTTTGTTTTTTTTCTTAGCTTTGATGACTACCTAGGAACCTCCATTATTAACAGAAGAGCATTGTATACTAAAGCTCTGGCAATAGTAAACTCACCAGTAGTAGTTCGGATTAGTAGGGACTTTTCTGGCGAAACTTGGCAAAACTTTAATTAACCTATAGAGTAGTTAATTGCAGATGGAAGCCTAATCCTCCTGTTATAGCTACTGCCAAAATATCAAAGAGTTATTTAAACCCCCTTTCGTCGCTATCGAAAGTGGGCATCTTGACAACGTTCCACCTCGCTATTTCATAGCTGTTACTCACCCCATTTCCTAGCCATAGCTGTTGTAACAGCTTGATCTCGTCCTTAGTTCTGAATAAAGTCCTATTCTTTACTCATCTCCCTGTTTCAGCATAGTATTCCTATGTGGTCTAATCCCCCTGTCCTCCCTACCTCTTATTACCTGTTAACAATCCTTGCCACCCTTGGATCTCACCTCCTCTGGGCGATTAATATTACTAATACGATCAACCCCTTCGAGCCAACATTAACCTACCAGCCCACTCCTACCTTTGATCCTAATATGGCAGCACTGGCTGTTTCTCAACCTTCACCTGATAGATCCCCTCCAGTTCAGCCCCAGTCCGTACCTAAGCCCTCATATGTTCCCTCTATCCCCTTCTGGAGCTAAGACGTGACTACTATCGTGTGGACACTCCTTATGGTGTATCTCCTTTACTTGGCTATCCGACCTGCCCTCCGGAGAATCCAATCCTTTATTATTAATGCAGTGGTAGGCGTTAGTTTCGCTTTCCTCACCCACACGTCATTAGCTCGCAATGTGATGTCATTATTAGTTGAATCCAGTGGTACCTCCCTGGACCTTACAGATTCTGTTAATTAAATATATTTTGAATGCACTCAATTAGATATGATTCAAAGCTTCTCTATAGCCATGCGTCCGTTTAGATAAATGATATAGCATTTCTGTTCGCTTTTTATTTACTTTTTTCGTATAAACTAGCTGTAAAAAAATGTATACTAAATCAGAACAGAGGTACAATACAAATTCCAATATGCTTATATAGAAAGTTGGACAGCAGGACAGATGGTGGCAATGTAATGAGGGTCGTGATGATCACCTTGGGTACAAATAGATGTAGTAAAGCTAGTAAAGTAAGGAATCCAATTGTATCTATCATTTTGGGATCAAGTTAGTGAGAAATATATATTATTGGTTGAGTGATGTTGATTAAGGCTCTCCAAGTAGAAGGCTTTTATATTGTAGTTTTTTCGATTTTCCAAGATTTACACTTCTAATTTAAACCTTTGGTAATTCCTCTGAAATCCCTTGTCATAAAGTATAATGTAGTTTAGTAGCCATAGTTCATCAAAAAGTAGTAGCATTTACTCGAGAAAAGGCTTTTGGTAGTTCATCTCGATAGTGAGATTTATATTGATTATTTAAATATATACGACTATATATCAGTATCATAAAATAGTGGTTAGTATTTATATTCCCCAGAATACTGCTTAAATATACATCTAATTTGATAAGTTTATGTGGGAATCTTCATTTAAATTGAATTATTTGGAAAAGCTTGCAGAAATTTGTAGCTAACTCAACCTCTGCAAATACAAGCTTTGAGCCAGAACTTTTGGAACTAGCTATAAAATTATTTAAAGTTAAACAAATGATAATATGTGTGTCTCTATTTATATATAATTTGCCGAAAAGTACCGCTCTACTTATGTACAATATGTAGTGTTAGTTGTAAATCAGAGTGAATGTAAGTTTGGTCCTCATCAGTTCACAACTCGAATTTTGGATCTCATTTAAAGGGCAAACAGAATCAGGTATATCTTTGTAATAAAAAGCTGATTTAATCATATGCAAATTAAATTCTATCAAGCTATTTTCTAATTATTTTTCTTTATTTCTCAGCGATGTAGTTCTGAATAATATTTTAAAAGCTTTGGAAAATGTAAACTTTTATCAATCTCAGATATAAAGTTTCAAACTTCAAAATACTCTGCCTAAGTCGTAGCATCGAGGAAGTAGGAGCGTATAAAAATTGCATTTCAGAAAAAAAGTCAGCTTATATCTTTCAATTAACTTATACTATCATATGTTCAATAGAGTTTCTAAAAAATGGTAGATACAATCGAATTTCCCCCTAAACTAGCTTTACTGCACGCAATCGTGCTCAAGGTAGTCATTGCAGTTCTTGCAGCACCTTGCTTGACTGTTATTCTGGTGGGGTTATTATATAAGTTTTTGAACATATTTTAGCTAATTCTTTAGTTTTTATAATAGGAATCTTATGGACCGAATCAGTCTTCATCTAAAGTTTGACATAGCACTAATTGATATTACGAATAATTTGGCCGAGGTCCTTGTAAACCTGATATTGGTCAATCCCATTTGTACTTTCATAGGCTTCTGGGGAATGTTAGGTTTACAGATGTACTACTACTTAAACATCGCCATTGCCTTAAATCTACACTTCGTCTTCATTAGAAGTAAATCATTTAACTCAAAGTGGGAGCCACTTTATTAGATTACTTCAGTAGTGTTTGAATTTATATCTGGATTGCCGCCTTATAGCAAAATTTTCTTTTCGCTTTTATTAACTTTTAAATAGATCTTGGTTTATATGTTCCGATTTCAAGAAGGAAAATGTAAACAGTGAACTGCTGAACTTTGGACTGATTATTGCTAATTTGAACAAGAGCATGGGGTCTATCGAATCGACAACTTTCTATATCGTTGAAGACAATATCAACATAGGACTTTCTCAGCAGAAGTTCATAAAGAAGTCAATTTTTAAAATATAGGTTTACTTAAGCTATGTTACTAACCATCTCTTGTAGTTCCTTGTACCAAATATAATGTATAATTGTACTTACCGGATCTATCGTCTGCAAAATTTTGGCTATCAATGATATAAATTTATTTAAAGTTATTTTTTAGATCACAATAGGAATGGTAAGTCGTTAAATCTTCAAAATAATAACTCTTAGAATTCATCAGTGTATTTAACTGTATTGCCTTCTTATTTAACCCTATCTTTTATATTACAATCAAGCAATGTTGCAAAAGCTTTAGAAATTGTAACTAGATCGAATTCAATACTCAAAGTTATAAGTGTAATTTTTTATTATTGCCAATACAAAGTTATAGTTCAATTCGGTAATATACAGGCTACAGAGGTTAGCAAGAACTTAGAACCATCTACAACCACATTACTGGATAGCACCAAATTATTCCGATTCGATCATCAAATGCACCTATTTTTGTATAAAGCTTTTACAAGATAATAACATATTTAAGTTTATTATTGTTCACTTATTTCTTAATCTAAAAAACTAGTTTATGACTATATACAATTGTCATTTAATATAAAGAATTGCTTTATATCGGTGATCTATAGATTTTTTCCTTTGGGCTCAGGTTACACATGAAATTAAAAACTATTGGCATTTTTTAATATGTTGAGTTAGATTTTAATGCCACTATCAATTTAAAGGCAACTGATATGGTGTTATATATAGTCTCACCAATGTAAATAAGGTATGTAGGGTTCTGGAAAGGCTGGAGTAATGGAAGATCACCTATCCGTTAGCATAAAGGTAGTTATAAAAACTATTAGTACAATACTGATTATCGGAGCTTCAGGCTAAGTATGATATCCTATAATACAGCATGTACTTTGATGAAAACTTCAAGAGGCTTATCTACAGCCTCTAAACTGATAATAATAAATAGAGTTTTTTACTAAATTCCAAAATAGAGCAATTTTTAAAAATAATTCGGAACAAAGCTGCCGATAGTTGAAATAAAAATGCTTTGAATTGGGAATCACAAGAATAATTGAATCAAAGATAAACAACGATGATTTGAATGTTTGAGTGGTACTATACTAGTATCTATATCAGTAATCTTCAAGCCTAATGATGGTGGCTACAATAAAATAATTATATCAAGTTAAAGTTTACTAGACTTATATAAATTTAGCATTATTAGTTCTTCAAACATAAAAGTTATAGCAATTTGATGACATAAAAACTGCATCCCATCTTACCAGTTAAGGCCAATAAAGTGTAAATCAAACTTATTTTGAGGTATTTCATTAGAGTATAGATTTATTTTTAATATAAAAATATGGACAAAGTAATCCTTGACTTTATCCATCAACCAGCTTTCTATTGTCATTGTTCCGAGCTTTTTAGCAATAATTTTATAAATAACCCAACACATCCAAATTATCAATACTTTGGTAAATCAATTTATAATACATATAGTTATAGCTTACAACTATATACGCACTAATTTTAAACCGTAAATCTATCGATTAAGGTTTCCACCACAATGTATACTGTGCTGTAGGTTATTACATGAATGCTTGTTGTGTTGATAATCAAATTAATAAAGGCTATTTTTGTTATTGTTATTAAGCCACTTTAAGAGCTATTCTCTATGTATTTTGATAATTTTCGAGTATATATTAAATGACATTTTGTATTGTAGTTCATTTTATAGAAAAAAGAAGGATAGTATTGGATACAAGCTTTCTAATCCAATAGTATCTTCTATTTTCTATAGTCTGACATCCAATAAAAATAGTTTTCACTCATTCCTTATCTACATCTGAAATTGCTTTGACTCCAGACCAGTGTTATTTGATACTTTCCTAACATAGCAGTAATTTTATGCCAAATTTGTTATTTGAACATTTCTCAAATTGGATTCTAAGCCTTTAAAATTCTAAAACTCTATTAGCTAGAGTGAGATTTTGATTGATTTTTGTAAATGTGTAGCAATTACCACCTATAGAAGACTGCCATTTAATCTAAAAGTGGGCCCAAAATTCAACTGCAGGTTCAACAGCAGCAAGCAAATTTTACGTATTGTATACTATTTAACATTGTTAAGGAAAAATATACAGCTTTGTTCATTGTTGGAAAGCCTGTAATTGAAATTTCAGCCTATTCCATTTATAATTGCATCTAACAATACTACAGTATAATTCGAAACAATGCAAGCGTATTATTTTCAAAAAGACTGAAGTATAATTTAAAATAGCTGTAGATATATTCTTATAAATAAAATTTATAAATATTATGTCATATAAAGATAAAGTATTGAAAATAAAGTTTATTAGTATAAAGTCTTAGCTCTGCCCTGCATATCAAAAGTTTCTGGTCTCATTAATAATATCGGTAGGGGTAATTTCGACTTGATTATTTTCATTTAAATTAGATATAGAGCTTAATTCAACTAAAACATTAGTATATATTCTATTTAAAAATAGTACCATCATAGCCACTAGATCTGCAGGGAAGCTTACTCATTACTCTTGACTTATAAGTTTTATAGGCATCAATCAAAGCTAAATGCAAAGTAGGATCCAACAGGAAAGCGATACAGTTAAAGATACCGATGGTTTCTAAAATAGTTAGTATGGCAATAAAACTGAAACAGTACCATTTCCCACAGCGGCCCAAAAGGTAAATGCAAAAGTATTTGCATTTGCCAGTACTAAAAAGTTGTGTACAATCGATCCAGAAAAACAAATCACACAGATTAAAGGATACAGTGACCTATAAATTAAATCAATACTATACATTGAAAATAAATATACACTCTGAGGATCAATTTTGCTAAAAAATGTTTGAGTTCTTCCCTGTCACCAAGCTTTTGAGATGGGCGGTGGGTATTGGCCTCAACGTCATTTATGTTCTTCTTCAACTGAATAATGACTAGAACAACAATGGTTACACAGTAAGCTACTGTGACTATCTTGGGTACGGCAATCAAGGCAAAGTTTAATATAGTGCTGTCATTGAATCCATCTTTAAAGCCACATATACGGTGCTGATCCCAGCCATATTTACCTTGAACTAAGTAGACGTTAGTGTTAAATTAATGAGAAAGGTACCTAAGGGTGGTAAAGAGCATATGAGGCTGATCAAAAGCGGTAAAATCCAATAAAAGTACTCCCACTTTGGATTAAACGTTTTACCTTTAAGAAATACAAGATGGAGATTCAAAGCTATCGCTATGTTCAAGAAGCAGAACATTTGAACTCCAAACACTCTCCAAAACCCTATGAACTCACACTCAGGGGTACCATCCTTGGCTACACCAACGAAATAAGAAGTCAAGTGGTTGGTGACATCTACCAATGCAATACCAACTTGGAGGCGGAGGCTAATTCGGTTCACCATGTCCGGTTTATATAAAACTACATATTAGCTTTGTCAATAAAGAATTTTACATAAGGCGGCTGCCAACAAGACAGTAAACAAGGCAAAGGATAGACTGACGAGCTCCATCTTTGGTATAACAGTTCCTAACAATTCGTACTGTTCTTCCTCAGTCATTTAGTGATTAAGACGATAAATTTGGAAAAAAGAGATGATTAAATTAAAATAGATGTTTGAGTTTGAGTTTGTAAGAAGGTGCTTCGATACTTTATATGTTGTTCAAGCTAAAGGAATGTACCTTCAAATTAGAACCAATGTGTTGCTTTGAATTTCACATCCATCAAAGTAAAATTCATTTTCAGCTCATTACTGTGGTTATAAATTATATAAAGTAAAACTATAAATATGTAAAAATAAATGGTTTATCGTAGAATATTCAGATACCTAGAGCCAAACTTGAGAATATATTGAAAATTTCGAGTCATTACTTATCAAATAGATCAAATCTTTTACATTACCAAAGTTTAGTAAGCTTATCTACTGAATTCAGTAATAACTATACCATATATATCGCTGTTAAGTGTTCGAATAGTTTTGTTCAATCATGTGAACGAAAACTCAACTAAAGTTTTGTATTTACAACTGCTGTAGTTTTTTCAATTCATTGAGTTACAAATTAAATGTTTACAATGGTGTGTTTTTCAATGATATTATATTTAAAAGAGTTATGTAACATATTTTTTGGTCCATATAGTATACTTTAACTTAAGCCTTCTATCTATAAGTTCAAGTAAAACAAACTCAGTATATAAATTAATCCGTTTATATATTTAATGCCTATTTAACTCGAAGCTAAAAATAGGACTAGGTATTTTAAATCTTGTTCTTATAAGACGAACTTGAATAGATTGGATGTAGAAGGTCTTAATAGCAACCGTATAAACCTGTTTTGTAAATAATCAGGCTGAAGCCTCTCATCCAAGGATCCAAAGAGCGGGTGGCTTATTATCCACTTGACGGTACTTTCCGACCAAAAAGTAGTTCACCCTTTGCAGGTACTACATCCACCTAGGTTTGCACATGGTCAAATATTATTGGTAGAACGTTCTTATTGAAAATCAGAATCGACAAAGAAAAGCGCTAATACTATCCGATTCGATGTTATCCAGTTAGCTTAGAGGAACTTTCTTACACATATATGTATATTTCTCAATAAAATAAAATAAAAATAGCATAAAAAAGCACATATATCCTAAGTTTGTAGTTATAAAAAAGTGCTTAGAGCAAAGAAAATCAGGAACACTAGGATTGCACTGTACTGTATCGCTCCTAAAGCCTATTTTTCCGCGGGAAAATGCCATTTAAATTTACCAAAACAAGTTATACTACATTGCTGATGAAAATTTTGGTTGGCAGTACTGGAAGCTTTGTCTCATTGACTCTAGAAAATTTCTAAATCACAATGGCTTTTCTTGAATGGAAGCAATTTTTAGATGATTCCATTATCCATCTTAGCCTGGCACCGACATGTCTTTTCATATAGGGTATTAATTTAATTTGAGTGTCATCAAAGAACTATACGAAGATGAGCAACTTAGCATCTACATCCTTTCGTATAACATTATAAACTATATTAAAACTCAAGGCAAATAAATATACTGCCGCTATGCTTATGGAATACTAGGCTTTAAAATTCACTTTTGAAATAGTGCACATTTAATTTATAATTCAATCCCGACTTTATACTGATTATAGGTATAATATGCTATCCTAATAGAATAGTGTCATCAAAAGCACATAATTGGAAGTAAATATGAAAAGCATTGCCAAGCAAAAAATTTATTAATTAAATATTGTAAATGTCACCACCCCAAAACTTGCTAAGCTTTCTAGCTTCATCAATATGGCCGTCCTTGATCAAGATCTGGAACACACCTCTCATACCTGCGTACATAGCACCGTGAATCCAGCCAACGTAGTGATCGGTAGATTCAACAGTGAATACAGTATTGGCTTCCATGTTAGTGAACTTAGGCAGGTCGCGTACCTTATCTTCCAAAGTTTCATAGCTACCAACCCCACCCATAGAATTGGGGTCAGTCTGCCAGCATAGACGCTTTATGTTACCTTTCTTATAGCTTTGACGGGCCTTTTCACCGTGGATTTCAACCAACTTGTCAATAGCCAGCATCTCAAACTCTTCATCAGAAGCACCTTCGTGGATTTCAAGTCTATCAGCGTACAAATAAGAGAAAGTGATGACCTTCGAATCACCGTGACTAGGATAGATGATGGTCTGCTCGAAGGATCGGAAGTCAGACACACCCTGTCCAATATAAACCTTGGGGTCCCAGAACCTATGCTCAAATTTGAGTAACACTTTGCAAATGCGACCGTGGAACTGCTTCTCAATGACGTCGGAAAGTCCGTAGGATAGGGTAGGGAGTTTCCAGTGCCTGACCATAGTCAGAGGGATGGCTACGATAGCGTAGTCAAAGTTTGCTTCATGATCAGGTTCATTCAAGGCTACCTTCGCCTTGTATTTCAAGGTTACTTTGTCAGTGTAGTTGAGACCGTACACCTTACCGTAACGTAGGGGGACTTGCTTATCGGTTAAGACCTTGCGCAATAGCTGGGGGAAGCGGCCCATACCATCCTCAACTTGCTTCCAGCCATGGTACTTGTTAAAGTATGGGATCTGCGTGGTGCCGAAGACGTAGGGGATCAAGTTGAGCTTGTCAGATTCCTTAGGGGCTCGGTTGTTCAAATAGTCGATCAATTTAAATACCATCTTGCAACCAGGGTCTTCGCGGATCACTCCATCAGAATAAGTAAGATTCGTGTAGAAGCGCATGGCACCCAGCTCGAAGTAGTCGTATCTACTACCTCCTGGGAAATGATAAGTCCAAACTCGCCCACCTACCCTCTCACGGTTGGCTTCAATCATCTCCACTTTGTAATTTAATTTGGCCATATCAAGCAACAAGGCACTGAACATACCTGACATACCAGCACCAACAATTCCAATCGATTTGGGAACTTGGTTGGCTACGAAGGATCCCGATTTCTTGAAGTCCTTTACGGCATCGTACCTCCAAGCATTATTGACGTCCTTGACGTTGAAGGTGGATGGAATAATGCTGAACTCACGACCCTGGCCCAGCAAGCAAGATCCCTGCCAAGCTTTGATACAGAGCTTCCTGCGAGGCCCCTGATCATTCTTGGAAGGCGTCGCCCATGCGAACTTGGTAGGCTTCTGAGTCCCTACAACGGCATTTCCAACAAGCCTGTCGTTTCCATGATAGCCACAAATACCGTAGGTAAACTTGAGGTCCTCGACATAGTTTTCGCTGGTGATGTAGCGAATATTGATGTTGGCAAGAGAATCTTCTTGGATCTGATTGTTCTCAAAGGTTAAGATTTCAACCTGATTTGGGAGGCAGGGCTTGCAAGGAGGGCGGGCTACTTGTTCGACGTTCTGACCAAGGACCAACCCAGCTAGGACAGGGGAGATGATGAGATACTTCATTAGATTATTAGCTACGAGAAAAAAGTAAAATTAAAGCTGGGTTGGCTTTATAAGGATTCTCTTGATATTAAAGTATACGTTAAGCATCAACTTTATTTGCTGCAGTCTTTATCTTTCCGCTTAACATATCAATTTGTAAGTCTTCTGTTAGCAATAGGTTATTCTTTTACCATAAACTCTAAACTTGAAGGTTTAGCGAGAGCATGTGGCTAGTTATAATTTTAGGATTTCCATAAATACATTGGTAGCTCCGAAATATCAGCTCACTGTTGCAAATAGTGAGTATCATCGTAGCCTATAATCTTCTTTGTTCCGAGCTATTTTGGAGCCTAAAGTATGGGTAACTTTAGGATTTTTTCTATATTCGGGTTATTCGGCAACCAAGTCAATTTAGTTTGTGCTTTATATATATTAACTCCACAAGCTTTGAAATCATAGTCAATTATAGGCACTTTTCGAAATTCATAAGAACGTCAATTAAAAAGCCATCTCGATGAGCAATGAACTTTGGTTGCTTTTATAATTGAGGCTATAGTGACAGATTTACATACTGTTGATACTATATAGTATATATCCACATCTACAACACCTGATCCATTTAATATTAAATAAACTTGAGTTTCCTTATTAGTTAGAAAAGTCCCATAAGATTCTGAACTTGAGTTGATATCACTTTCGAATATTTCCTAAACTTGATTTCTGAAATCAAACAACATATTTTATGGACTGCACACTTTCTCGAATAGCCATCATTATTGGTCCAGAAATAGTGCTCCTCATGTATCCATATCTAAATCTGTTTAATAGTTTAATAATGAGTTTTTATTTTTCTGCAGCTATATTAGTGAGCTTTAACCCAAATCCTTAATTTTTGCCTTCAACTTGATCCAGCTAAATATTTATTTCCCAATGAATTGCACCGTGAATCTACAGTTTAGGAAACAGAATAAATAATATTTTGCGTTGTTAATCCCTGGCTTTTCTTCATATATCTTATAAATGGTTAATGGAAATTTGAAAACTCACTGGTTGACTATATACTTTGGATTTCAATTTGTGAACTGTATTAGTTAATATCGTAATTTAACAAGCGGAAATAAAGATGAATCAGTTATACACTAAGCCGGGACTTATCAGTGACAGTTTAATGGGTCTTTATTCATTTCAATTAGTATAACTTTATTTTAGTATTGTTCATTTTTCAAGGAGTGAAGAGTTTTAAATAACAGCTTTTCTTGAAATTCCGAGTATAAATTTTTAGGCACTTCTCTAATTAGCTTAATGGAGCTACAGTTCAAAGAAATCATTGGTTTTGATGTACTCGTACATCCAAAATTTAAATATATAAAACTCCAATCGAATTTTTGTTTATTCGACGTAAACAGCGCTCAACAATTTTCCAACTACTTTTGGTTTTTAAAATTTTGACTTAACACTTGAATGGCGGAAATAGAACAATATTAATTATCAACTTAGCTCTCTGGCTAATTTGGGTGTTAAACATTGGAGCATTTTCATTTTTCATAGGTAATCTATAATTTTACTATCACTCGACAATACACTTTGGATTACACAGTTACTTATCTGTTCCCTGCACTTTAAAACGCTTACCATTCATTATTCATTATTCTAATCAATGGCCAGGTTGCTTAAATTACCTAAGACCGATTTTCTATTAAGGATGCAGGCTTGGTTTAGACTCAATGTCGAGTTCTCCGATTGTTGTCCTGCAGAAAAAGTGAGTCCGAAATACTGAGATGGACAACAGCAACTGGAATGCGGACTCTATGTCATTGAAAAAAGGGCTTACTTACAAGCCTCCAAATTATACCTTATTTCGGAGCCACAGTATATATAGCGAAACTGGGGAAAGGAGGGAGGAAGAAGACGAAAACGAGGAAAAAGATCACAAAAACGAGGAGAAACGAAGAAAAGGACAAAAAGAACAAAGGAAAAACAAGAGAGAAGGAAAAGGGTTTTTGGGTTACTTTCATCAATAGAGGAAAAGAGAATTCCTGAGTCGTTTTATCAGAATTATTTGAGGCCTTTCTTTAAAGTTTGCTCTAATCGTAGATTTAAGTTTGGGTTGGTTTGATTAAATGTTTTTAAGGATTCCTAGCTGGGAGTGTTGCAGGAATCGAGTTTTTATATTATATTTGGTTGTAAGTTAGTCGCCGTATCTATATTAATCAGCCCATAATACGATACACATGTCACATCCCATGCCGAAGGACTCTCCAAGTTCAGCCGAATCCACTCGACTGAAAGTCCAAGTCAGTGACCAGACACTCGGTGAGGTCGACCAGCCAACATTTAATATTTCTTCAATCTGGTACAATTTAAATAAAACACATGGACAAATGTAATATACTGAGAAGTATACCTTCGTATAGTCTTTTTGATAAATTATAAATCAAATGACATTGAAAAAATATTTTATAAGAAATAGTATACTATTTTTAAAGGTAGAGTAGCTTTATTAATATGTCTATCTAAAAAAGTAAATTCTCTCAAAAACTATTGGAATTCAGAAAATTACCAATATTTTCGAAATAGTTTCTAGTATCGCTGGTTTCCCAAAAAAATTCTTGATAGTATAGCACTAATTAGTTCAGAAAAAAATATTCAAATGATATCTTCCCAAAACAAACTTTTCTAATCATGGTTTAATTTAATGTATATATAATATTCCTTTTCCATCTCAATTCTTAGCAAATATTTTATGTTACTTTTAATACACTTTATCAATAGCTTTAGGTTTATAAGTAAATTACCTAAAAAAATTTAATAGTATTGAAGACGTATTTTTACTGCTGTATTTTCAATATGAATACTCTATCGCAAGTACAGTATCAAATAATAATCTAGATGTATAATGAATCTATAAAAGGTGAAGTACTTATTTAGTCAAAAAGTACTGCCAAACTCACTAAGAGCCACTTACACTTTGAGGTATTCAGTAAGATGATTTAACACGTTATTGACGAAAATATAGGGTAAACCTACAAATAGGATCTTGTACTTCTATATTAATTAATATTAATATCATAAGAGCAAGGCTTTGTCTATCTAAAACTATTTTAACTTGAAACTGAGTTTATATTTTACTTGATTAGTCTATATATATACTAGTTGATATATGTAAGGTCCAAGGGGATGCCGTTGGATCCAACTAATGATGGTGTCATAATGGGAACATATGACATGAGAAGTCGGAACAGTAGAACCAATGCCGACCACGGCATTGGTAATATGAATCACCCAAAGGAGGTAAGTCCAAAGGGAAGCGAAGAAATTTTGAACGGAGTGAGCTAAGAGGGTATCGAAGTCGAACCATATATTCGCACTATCTAATAACTAAGAGATTTATCAAGAACAAGATTTTATTTGTAGACTAGGAAACAGAATCACGCTGTTTTGGAAAAACAGCTATGAATAGCGAGGTAAAACGTCATCAAGATACTGGCTTTCAGTAATAACCAAGAGATTTAAATGCCCCTTTGGCACCTTGACAGTAACTACATTAGAGGGATTGGATTTCCATCTGCAATTAGCTACTCTATATATTAATCAGATGTTTATCAAGTTTAACTAGAAAGGCCAGTAATACTATCGACTACTGCTGGTGAATTTATTATTGAAATGATAAGGTCAGATAGTGTATCGCTAATGATCAGGGTTCCCGGATGATGGTCAAAGTCAAGAAAGAAAAGAATAAAGGGAGTCAAAATATCACATATGTGATATATATTCATAACTAAGATAATTACAAATTAAAGATGGGAAAATTGTAGATTGATAAAAAATATAACGAAAAAAGAAAGCAAAGAAGGGAATAGGTTTATAACCTAATAATAGGAATTTTGACGACCAAGATTATTACATAAACTAATTTCTATCAATTATGAGCAAGATAGTGGATTAAATTAAAGGCAGGCAATGAATTGGTTCTATTTTTACTTATCTTTCATATGCAATAAATAAGCCTTTCGGCTTTGTTTTCGAAATGAGCAATTTCCATTTAACATTACACTTCTCAGCTAAAGGTACTTTTGCTGGTTTTATACTATATATATGATCAATAAATTATAATTCAATTGGCTGTATCTAACTCAAAATTATATAAATCATTGGATTACTAATCCGGTTTATCATCACTTTTTTAAAAATTTAATAAAAATTTTACAATTGGTGGAATAGATATATTATAATATAAAAGTAAAACTAAAATGCTAAAATATATATTGCACGTATATTAACGCATGAAGGAGCAATTTAAACAGATATTTCCTAATGTATAGATTATCGCGAAATGGCAACATACAAAAAATGAATACTCTTGAGTTTAAAACTAGCAAAGTCAGTTTCAAATTAATGAAATAGTACCTATTTCGACTTAGATATCCTAAAATATTGACAATTGCAATATAAATTAAAAATCATTAGATTTTTAGCGATAGGCATTTCGGCTACCTCTACATATGACAGTTCTTAGCAGGCTTTTTTGGTTAAGCGTATATATTAATTAATTTTAAAGCATATCTAAAGGAAGTTTAACTTAAGTTTTAACAGTCTAAAGCTTACTAAGAAATCTGGGATTATTTAATTCAGTAAGGAGTCCTATAGATATATAAAGAATAGGTAGAGTTTTGTACTAATTCAAATATAAGCTTATTAAAATATGAGAGGTTACAAGCAAATACAAACATTAAATTAAAATATAACCTTAATAATAATTTAGCATATTGTTAAATAATAAAATTTGTATAGTAAGTAAATTTATAGTTTGAATTCGAATATAAGTTTGAAAACAGAATACGAATATAAAAATTTACTAAATATGGAAATTATTCATAGGCGTATCAGTTTAGTTGCAGAAATTCGAAGGAATCTAAACTACTAGGGAGCCTTTTAGTCAGGAGATTGCATCATCAATTCAAAGAGTAAGTTCAAGAAGCTTATTTGGTGTTCAATCCTAGTGAATTCACTAGTTCACAGATATTTTGAATATTCAACCCCAAGTTATGAGGGTGAGGAATCCTCCTTTCTATGCAGTCCTAGGTCATTAGTTTCGCTAGATTTCCATGATTTTCAATAAAGTGTCATGAACACCCTAGGTATCAAAATCTCTTGATACAGACATATTTACAGGCACATTTATGTCCACTCACAAACTATGTATCCTGAATCTTTGTAATAAATTTGAGATGATTCTGCTGCTTCTTTAGCAGGGATCGCATCCAATACTTTTTATCCCTTTACCATCACTTGAAGAGTTTTAGTACTCAAAATATGAAAGATCGACTTGCAGAAGTCGTCTCTTGGCTAGGCCTTGACCCATTGCTGCCTGATAGCCTTTTCTTACGAGACTGTTAATTGGAAAGGTCTGTCTCCTACCTTCTCATTTCAACTTCTATGTGCTTTGAGAAGTGACTAATATGTATATTATTTACCTTATACCTTAATCTAAATAAACATTTTGGCTTTAAAAAATCAAAACTAACTGATCAGGCAAAGTTTAAATCTAAATTACTCTCAAAGTTACTGCTTCTGCTCACTTTTACTTCATATTAATGAGTTTGTTGATTAATAGTGTAGGGAAAATCCGAACAATGCAGTACATCACAACCGAATAATTTACTATGAAAATAGTGGTAGCCCAAAGTAACTATAAAAGCCATAAGGCAAAGGACGTCGATAAAAGAATATATAAATATATACTAAATGTCTTCTATCGAATGACAATATAAAACGTAAAGTAAAATTTTATAAACTAAGCTATTTAGGGATAAAAATACACTCTAGTAGCAATATTAAGCAGTATAAATAAAAGTAGTAGCTTACTCCTAAACTTTTCATAGATCTGTTAAAAATAAAGTCCAATTTCCAATAAATCCTAATTATCTTAAGGATATAAAACACTACTTTCGAATATTTGAAAGTTAATGTTAGTAGGAACTTGTATATATATTTAAACAGTGAAAAGTAGTTAATAATAAAGCCAGAGAGTTACAACCCTTATAAAATAGGTTAGGACCTAGATTTGATATCTTCAACTACCTTTTTAACCCATAGACGACGGCGTGTATGCATATGCATACACGCCGTTTTTTGAGATCGAGGTTTCATGTATGCATATGCATACACGAAATATAACCGGAATTTTCTTGAAATTTAGCATATGTAACAGAAAAAAGTTTGCAGGAGTAATATGTCCGCCTTAGTGCAAAGTACTTATATCTTACAGCATTCACTATTTAGTGCCCTATATAAAAAGTTATATCAAAAATAAAAATTATAAAAAATAGTTGTTTATTGACATTGTAGATGATATAGCTGAAAGCACTCAAGGCAAAAGGGTTTATCACATCGGCTGCATCGATATTTTACTGTTTTGCTATTATTTCTTGCAAAACCTGTGCCTTTAGCAATAGAAATTCTTGAGTAGCAAGATATGCACCTTTTTTTTGGCAATCTGCCTTCCCCTGAGACCTCCTGTAGAATATGCCTAGGACCATTCCGATTAACTGGCTGTAAACCCAAGATAGACTTTACAATTGATTTCATGAAGTCAAAGATCTTCATTTTAGATCCAGTGCATTCCTTATATAACCTAAAAGCGTTTACTACTGCCATTTGACATACAGTATGAAAGAAAATCCGAATATACCACTTGGCTGTTCTGCGAATATATGGACTGTAGGCAGCCAATTGGTCAGATATATCTACATAGGTCTTTTCAGAATTGTAGTCATTAACTACTTTAGGCTTTCTACCAACTTTGGTAGCATCATGGATAGTTGAAATCATATAAACATCCTTTTTATCCTTCCATTTTAGGACCATGATGCCGTTTTGATTTTTCTCTGCAGCTATATCCCCTTTAGTCAAAGTTGCTTGAATTACACTACGTGGTAAACCAGACCTATTAGATTGAATGGTGCCTATTAAGTTAGTGTTTTTATGTAATAGCCTTTTAGCAAGTATCAAGCTGGAATACCAGTTATCGACATAAACTTTCCGACTTGCTCCGGTTAGATTATCCATCAATCTCATAACTACTTCTTCACCAGCAAGTAACTTCTTTGGTCGATATTCCTTTCCGCAATAAATATATAGATCATAAGTATAACCACCCTTACAGCAAAGTTTAAAAATTTTAATGCCATAGCGACTCCGTTTAGAAGAATTGAACTGACGGAAAAAGATACGACCACGGAATTTCACCAAGCTTTCATCAATACAAACAGTTTCCCCAGGACGGTAAAGAAGTTTACATTCTACAAAAATATCCATAAACTGCTCAACTTTCCCTATAAAATAAAAGTAAATATATACATATCATTGTATCTACCTAATCTTTGCCAACTTTCAATTTGGCTATTGTTACAAAGATGCAATGCCTTCATCAATTCTTCAAATCTCTCACGGACCATAACATTTCTACAAATAGAATACCCTCCAAAAACTATGTCAGAAGACCAATAGTCGCGAAGGGTAGGTAGCTTAATAAAGCCCATTTGTAGTGTAATACTCAAAAATACAAGTATCTCATCAGCATCGGTGTCAGTATAGATGGGATTGATCTCATGTCCATATCGATTAGTTTCAGTCACTATATGGCTGAGAAGCTTATCAGTTATTAATAATCGGTAGTAGTTATATGGAGTTTTACAATTTTCCATCAACCCAATGTTAACTCCAGCCTCAGGATCATGAAATGGCTCTCTAACAGGTTTAATAATATCTGAAGACCATTCACCAACTTCGATCTCTGGTACATTTGAGCACTATCAGGGCTGAATTCCAAAGTATACACAGTATGCTCTTGATTGTTCTCTCCATTAGTATCATTGCCAGAGCTGTAACTTGCACTATAAACAATTGGTTCAGAGGTATCGTCATTGCTATTACCATCTTCATCCCCACTGCTAGCTTTGTCTTCGAATATATCGCTATATTGTAATGGATTATCATAGATTAAAGTAGTGTTTTCACGCTGAGTTGACATTTTGTTAATAAAGTGAAAGATATATATTAATATATTTATTGAACTAACATTTATATATTTTTCAATATAATTTTTACATAATAAAGCGTTTCATTAATTTAAATTCAGTGTATAATAGTAATAAAGGGTTAAAAGCTTTTTATCCTATATGATGAAGATTATGTATCCTTTTAGCCTTAATCGAACATAAAATTCTTTGATAGAATTGATAATATATAAAAATCAACTATACAAATAAGAGTTTAAGTTTTCAATTTTTTTGAGCATTTCTGTGTTTCATGTATTCAAATTCATATACGGAATTTTTTTTAAATTTTTGGGGTCTCCACTTTTGAAAATTTGCTAAAAAGTGGTCCGTTGTCTATGGGTTAATGCATGTATTATCACAACATCACTGGTAGACTTCAACTTTGCAATCATATCAATGAGCGAAGCTTTGAGTAAGCTAGAAGTGTGGTAAAGTACAAGCCTTCGGCCTATTATACAATTATAAGTAGGTTAAGAAATTGACCAACTGTTTTATAAAGTCAATTAATGCGACTATAATCAAATTCAATATATTTGTAACTACTTTTACCACCATAAATACCAGATTTCGATAGATAAATTTGAAATTATTAACCTACAGCTTTAAGGACACTATATAGCATTCCATCATTACGAAAGCAACAGTTTTGACATGTCTCAAGAATGAAAGTACAGGAAGTTTGAAGCATAGATTTTTTGAACTATGATCTATATAGATTTCATTAATAAAAAGGCTGCTTATACTTAATTCCAATTTAAAATAACCTTCGATAGCCTAGACTTTGTTCTTATAAAAAAAGGTTACCTACTATAGAGGTATCAAAATCCATTTTCAAATGTATTCCGCATTTTTACCAATAGTATATTAAACAGCTCGCCAAAAAGCTCAAAGCGTAAGTAGCACTTAGTAAACTCGGCGGTGCTTTTTGACTAAACATGTACTTCACCTCCTGCAGATCTACTATCTACCTGGATTAGCACCTGATTCCGTACTCTTGATAGAATATTATTTTTAGATACCTTTTTGTCGACAAATACAGTATTGAAAGTACACCCTCAATGTTAGTTTGGTGCTGCTGAATTCACTTCAAAGGAACTTGCTTACAGATCAAAAGTTATTCCTCAGTGAAATGTAATCAAAGTGGCATAATAAGGCATTTATACCAAGAACTTTTGAATGGAAAAGGAAGGTAGGATAAAGAAAGTTTAGGATATTGTAGCTCCATCAAATCAAGCCGTAGCCGAAAGATAATTGAACATGGGAAATACCATTTGGATCACTTTACCGAACTAGTTGGCAAAGTTGTCGAAGTTTTTAGATAGGTTGTTGATAGTGAAAATTTTGTTCCAACAGCAACAGTAGCTTTATGGAGAGTATCTGCTTTCACCAACTTTCATTTCAATCTCGAGAATAGCTTAGGTTCCAAATTGGTGCAATGTAATGCTTTTCATTGGCTATTTTGGGCTAAAGATTGATGGAGAATAGTGATTCTGTAAAACCACCAACTTTCTATTCAACTTTTGATGCTGCAATTTTTCAGATAACTTCAGCTAAAATATGGAGTTTTGACGATATCCATAGGTATATTCTATTATTATAGTTCATTTTTAGACTATTTTTAGATACCAATATTAACCATAGTATCTTTAGCAACTTTTAAACCAACCAGTTAATACAAGATAAACAAAAAATGCTACTATAACAAAGATTGTAGTACATATAACCTTGATTTCAAGGTCAGATATCTATATAAATCAAAGTATTAAATTTATTAACAAAGCAAACAGATGTAGTGTTTAAATGTATATTGTTTTTAATAGATGTAATTTTATTTTTTTAAATGCAAGTGTCTTTTAAGGTTTATTTCGCGATAGTAGAAAAGTTTTATAATGGGGCCGCTAGAATTAAAGGCTTGTGCATCGATATTAATACCGAGTCCAACCAAATAATTGACCTTAGAATTATAATCCTTATTTTTCTCAAATGGAATGGTCCAAGTACTCGTCAATCTTATCAAAGGGATCTCAAACAACTCCAATCAGCAACTAATTCACGAAAATAATAGCACTTCAGTACAGTTACCACTGATCGATTCGCCAGTATTAGACTCTAATGAGCAGGCTAGTAATCTTACAGACAACGAAAACAATTCCAATTTATCTAACATCATTTCCGAAAAGAACAATAATAGAAAGCAAAGCCCCTCTAGTAATGCCAATGAAAAGTTTATTAATAAACGAAACAAGTATGACTATCAATTAAGGTACCTTTTATAATAGTCACGTTTTAAATATTTTATTAGTAAATTTCGGCATAAGTCACAGTTTTTGGATCTGGGAATTGCAGAACAGGCAGTTGCACTCTTGAATGCTTCAAATGGATTTAGAGTTAATAAATATAAAATAAGCCTCAAGGACAGCAAGATCTACATTTACTTTCGATGTGCCAGTCAGGAGATACATTGACGTCAGAGATTTCCAACAAAAAGTTGGAAAATGGAGATCTCCCAGGTACTTCTCATCACAAGAAGCACGGATGTAAAGTTAGGTTTACTCTAATTGTTGACAAGGATGTTAATCAAGGTACTGGCTATAAAAAAATTACTGTATCAAAGCCTAATTTTGAGCATAATCATGGTCCACTCAAATCCGACAAAGACTTGAAGATTTCGGCTGTTGAAATATCCAAGATGATTGAAAGCTATTACAATGGTTGCACTTCTAGAGAAGCAGTTAAAGTCGTTTCACATAACTATAACCTTTTTTTAAGAATTCTAATCTAATCCATAATATTTGTTATAAAAATAGGATAAAGATGGGTTTAGCTTCAAAGCTTACTGAAGTTCAGCAGCTATACAAGATCTTGGAGGATGAAAGCTATTATATTCGCATGATCTACAAAACTTTAGATGCTGAGACACAGGGGTTGCAGGCGGTTATTTGGGCCAACTCTGAACAAATCCAATTAGCCAAGTCTGATATCACTGACGTCCTTTCTGTTGATTGCACTTACAATATATTAGCTTCAAATTTTGCAATATTCAATGTAACAGTTATGAATAAACATTGTAGAATATTCCCTATTTGCCACCTGGTACTTGCACGCGAAAACAAGACGGAATACATCAACGCTTTCAAGCTCATCAACGATTTTTTAACTGAGTGCAACTCTACGATTGGCGTTAAAACGGGTTTTTCGGATTCGGACAATCAACTTGCCATTAGTATCCAAACAATATTCCCAAAATTTATCCATTTACTATGCACCTGGCACAAGTTTAACAATCTCACGATCTTAAAGACTTGAGGGAATTTGACCGAGCTAAACTAGTCAGAGCGTTAATAAATGAAGAAGCCAAGGCCGATTCTAGTAATGACAAAAAGAATATTGATGCAGCAACCAAAGTGCAAACTAGCATTGCGAAATTATACACCTATCTTCATGGTCTCCTTTATACCCTCACTGAAAACAAATATAAACGCCTCAAGAAGCAGTTTGAAAGCGCCCTTAAGAATGATGCTACTAAAAAATTACATGGGTATTTTTTAAATGAAGAGCAGTTTACTGCCTGCTATACCAAAAAGTTCTTTACCCATTCTTGGAACTCCTCCTCTGCCTGTGAATCAACGAATGCTTCATTGAAATTATTTCTAGATCGCAAAAAGTTACAACAGAAGCTTACCATTGCAGAGCTTATTAAGGTCACCGATGAGTACCTCGATACAAAGAAGATTCAACACCTCCGCCTTGATTCCCTTAGTATTAAAAATGGAGTTAATCTTTTGACCATTTAATTTCTAAAAGAAATGGACTGCAAGCTCTCCAAAACGATTCTAGTTAAGCTTCAAGGTAAATTTTGCTTATTTAACCTGATTAACATCTAAAGTTAAACTTCGCCATGCTCGTATTGAATTAAGAGTTTATACCACCCAATAGCTGCTGATACCTTCATAGCTACCGAGAAGAGTGATTCGTCCAAGAATGCAACTGTTACTTTGTATGCTGGTGATAAAACTTTTTGCCATTGCTACTTTCCTTCTCAGAATGGTTTACCTTGTGTGCATATAATGGCGGTCCGGTATTTCCTCGATTCGAAAGCTTCGTTGGAAAGGAAATTTCAATGCAAACTCTGTTGAAACAGTTGTTGACAACTACCTTGCACCCTTGATTGAAGCTTTCAACTCCAGCTCCAGCAACAACAAGCCCTTTTATGCTTCGCCCTTCTTCTTGATCTTGAGCGTCATATCACCACTATGCAAGGACTTGATCAACAATTTACTGGTAAAACCGCCGAGCCCTTTACCAAGCCTCGTGGGAGAACCTCCGACAAGATGTTTAAACGAATTACTTCTGAATTTGAAATAACTGCCAAGTATAATGCAGATCTCAACAAATTTTGTAAGAATTACAAAGGTACTGGCCATACTTCTTTAGCTTGCCTTAAGAAGCAAAAGAAAGTCTAGCTTTAACGTTAACAAAGGTATAATAAATTTTGTATTGTATCTTAGTAAAAGTGTAGCTCTTTTACTGAAAATATACTCATTATAATAACATGCTACATTTATTTTTAAATATGGCTTATAGTTGGCTATTATTAAATTAAAATAAACAAATAGATGATAAAGCTTAAATATAAAATGCAAGTCGACTCAAATTAAAATGCCTTATATAATAGTGTGGACTGCGGTTTGTATTATGTTATTAATAGGGAAACGGTTGGAGATTAGTAATCTTAGGCAGGGTAGCAATGATAAGCATTAAGATGAAGCTCGATACATTTTGATATTTCATCTATATTTATAAAAACAAACTTATGTTCTAAAAATAATATTGTTAATGTGAATATCGAAAAATGAAATACAATAATAGATTATAATTGCGGATATTATCAAAGCTCCATATTTTAATTGAAGTTATCTGAAAAATTGCAGCATCAAAAGTTGAATAGAAAGTTGATGGTTTTACAGAATCACTATTCTCCATCAATCTTTAGCCCAAAATAGCCAATGAAAAGCATTACATTGCACCAATTTGGAATCCTAAGCTATTCTCGAGATTGGAAAAGTTGAAATGAAACTTAGCGAAAAAACAAACACCCTTAATTTTCCCCAGTTAACCTACCATTTGAAAGGAAGATTAACCTAATTAGGTATTCAACATCATGTAGTTTAATGGTTTCTTGATAATACTTTTCCAAATCAGTTTGCTGCCGTTGCATGTTCAAGTATTAGTCCCACATAGCACCTCACTGACTAGTTCTGCAGTCAGCTAAAGCTTTGTTGAATTCCAACAGTTGTGCGACAACTACTCAAGTTAGCCTAATAGCGAATACAAAGGAACCGGTCTATAGCAAAATATTTAGAATATATGAAAAGGTATAAATACAGAGGAATGTAATACAAGGATAAGTATCAGCTAAGCATTAGAAACTAAACACATCACAAAATGCATTTCAAATCCACCATCATCTCACTAGTCGCCATCAGTGCCATCCTAGCCACCCCAATCCCTGAGGGTGTTGACCTGGCTTCTTTGTTGAGCAATCTTCCAGTAGTCGGAAACACCCAGACCAAACCAGTTCGCAGAAACCGTACCCCAGCTACCAAAGGAGGAAGTAGTACCTGCACCTGTCGCCAAGGAGGTGGCTGCCCAAAAGCTTGTAGCCGATCAAGCAGGTCAACAACTCATCTCAGCCGCTGCTGATAAAGGCGACAACGACGAGTACAAGAATGGTAAGAAGCATGACCACCACGGCCACGGGTACAAGCCACATGGTAAGGACCATGAAAAATACGGCGACAAGCACGAACATGGTTACAAGCCACACGGTAAGGACCATGGCAAGTACGATAACGACCATAACGACCATGACAACCATCACGGTAACAAATATGATAATGACCACGACCATAAAGGCTACCCCACTCGTGGTAAAGATCATGCCAAGTACGATAATGATCACGATCATAAAGGACTATCCTACCCACAGTAAAGACCACGACAAATATGACGACCAGCATCACGGTAAAGGTCCTAAGTACGGTGATGAGCACGAACATGACTATAAGCCACATGGTAAGGATCATGGCAAGTACGATAACGACCATGGCAATAACCATGGTAAAAAGTACGATAATGACCACGACCATAAAGGCTATCCTACTCATGGTAAAGACCACGACAAATATGATGACCAGCATCACGGTAAAGGTCCTAAATACGGCAATGAGCATAACAAGGGCTACCCTGCCCACGGAAAGGATCACGCCAAGTATGATAATGACCATGACCACAAAGGCTATCCTACTCACAGTAAAGATCACGATAAATATGACGACCAGCACCACGGTAAAGGTCCTAAATACTGGCGGTGAGCATAACAAAGGTTACCCTACCCACAATGATAAATACGATCACATCAATAACCATCCCTCAATATCAACAAAAGTACTAAGAAGTGGGTAGATCTTTTACTGAGTATAGTTTTCCTATTAATAAATTATTTTGTTTCTAGTTTAAATTTACAAAAACAGAGTATATTTAGATATTCATTATTTTTAGTGCACTTATATTAAAAACAAATTTTGATGTAACTCGATACTATTTTGCAATAAAGTCGAAATCAAAACTCTATACCACTTAGTACCTATTTCCTACTTAAATATTCAAGGTCCACGATATATGAATTTATTGAGATTTAAAGCTCAAATTTATTGTAAATAAGTATTCTGTTACTGACACTAAAACTATTGTAGCAGTGTCGAAAAAAGAGAAATTAGAGCTGACTTGAATATTGTATTTAAGATAAATAGATAAAAAGTAGTAATGTCTTTTATTTAATTTCTAAATATCTTTTGAGGGAGATAGTTGTCTCAAAGTTCTGAAAAGCATAGAAACTAAAAAGTCCATTGGTTGATTATACAAAGTATAAAACAAGGTGAGCTCAATATAAACAGCTAAATTTTTTATAATATACAAACCAGTTTTATTAAAGTTTAGTTACAAATCATCCCTTATTCTTATTTATGATGGGGTTGCAGGCTAGTAGTCAGCATAAGTTTAACGTAGAAGTTGAAAAGTGTAGTATAATGAAGATCGAATTGCCATTATATAGTTATTTTCAATGAAATAAATTGTATGAAACTATACGATAGAAGTTGTTGAGAATACCGTGTAAATTATTTACAACTTTTGCAATTTATACATTATGCATTATGTTAAAAATTAATAAAACAGGCGGCTCCTATAGGGTGGTAAGGAGTTCACTTTATAAAACGAAAGTATAGTTGAAATTAGAACAATTTAGCTACTTGTAAAAAGCGATAGGTCTAAATTTTCAATGTATACTCCACAAAGGGATGGGAAAGTATCTACTAATAAATATAGTATTGAAATTGGGAGTCGGATAGAGGAGATGGATTGAATATATTTACCAAAGCTCTAGTTAATTGGAATAGGAAATTTATTCAGTTTATTTAACTTTTTACTTGGAGTGAGCTTTGAATTCTTTATTTGGAAGATAAGGTATTTATATATATAGTGAATTTGAATGAAATTGTGGATAGAAGTATATGTAATATAGTACTTTAATAGATTTATTTGGAATAATGAGGATTTCCATTTGTGATTAACTTGATAGGTAAAGCTTTTACAATCGAAATCTAAATTTTGACATCACTATAGCAAAATAGAGGATATCTAATTTTTAATTTGATTCCAATTGATTTCAAATCACTTGTATTAAAAGTTTCGCAAGTGAGTCTATCTAATGTGAAGCTTAATTAAATTGAACTTTTGTATAGAGTGTTTAATTGAACCAGAGCTAAAGGTTTGATAAGTTGAGTAATTGGTGTTTAAATACAATGAACTACATGTGTGTACTTTAAATTTTTGAAGTCTATCTAAAGCGTTAGTAATTTGAAGTCTTAACTATTCTTATTAGAAGCTTGTCAAAACGTTTCAAGTATTTCATCAGTGATGGTATTGAGGGTATAGTATATTATGTACACTTCATGTTAGACTTGTAAGTAATGCTTTCAATTCCAATAAGTATATTTTGCATCAAATAATCTTTATAGCTATGCAACTATTAGCTTTACCTGCCATCATTCAATTCCAATTTCATGACCAGCTTTTACTCTGTCCAGAATAGGAAATATTGGAGTTTGCATAAACTACATTCAACAAAATAGATTGTAAAACAAGTTGGACCTATTTTATCGGAAAAACCAAAATTTACAAGGCAGTTTATTTGACATTAGCATTTGAGTTGGAAAGCCGAAACAGCTTGAGTATAAGTTAGGTAAACTGAACAATTTTGATTTTGGTTTTGGAAAACTTAAATATATTAATGGAAAGTTGGACTTGAAGGTACAGGATGTAGAGAACTCATTTAATAAAATGATATATAGGCCAATAAAAGTATATATCTAAAATTTATAAAGTTGAAATATATACAAAATCAAATTGATGCATCCTGTAACAACCTTGATTGGTATAATTCCTATTACTAGATCATAAGCCTGTTCCTCTTTTTTGTGCCACTTCTCTATCAACTTTCGATCTTTCAATTCTCAATCCGTAGTTATTTTTAGTCATAAGCCTGTTCTACGTATCAGATATTCTTAGTTGCCTTTGTTAGTTTTCTCTCTTAGCTTCGATCGTAATCTGAGAACCCCAGCTATTAGCAGCATAGCATTTGATATAGAGTCCTGACAATTGTAAACTCACCAGTAGTAGTTGACATTACAGTGGGTTTTTTAGATAAACCTAACAGGATTTTAATTAACTGATATTGTAGCTTAATTGAGGATGAAGGCCTAAACTCACCTAAAAGCAGTATCTTGATAATATTCCACTTCGCTATCCCTAGCTGTTACTTATCTATTGATCCCATCCCTTAGCCATAGCTGCTGCGACAGCTTGATTTTATTCTTCATAGCTGTTTCTGATAACCTGGTTCCGTTTCTTAGTTTACGAATAAAGTCTTGTTCTTGGTAAATCTCTTAATTATTAGTATAGCGCTACTATATGGTTCGAGTTCTCTGCCCTCTCATCTTATTACTTCCTGACTTTCTTTGCTTTCCTTTAGACTTGCTTCCTTTAGGTGATTCATATTACAAATGCAGTATTCGGTATTGGTTCTACTGTCTCGACCTATCCTGTCATGCACCCCCATTATGACACCACCATTAATTGGACCCAGTGGCACCTCTGAATTTTACAGTTGTAGTTAATGAGTTAAAGTCCAAATTAAAAAGATATAGTTTATACACTTTATTCTTTTTTAAATATAAAATCCAAAGTATTTTTATTTAATAAGAATTTATTTAGATTCTAAAGTATCAATCATATAGATTATTTGTTGATCGACTTCACCGAGTATCTGGCCACCAACTCGGACTTCCAGTCAAGTGGATTCGGTCAAACTTGGTGAGTCCTTTGGCATAGGACGTGTCATGTTTAATCGTGTTTTGGGTTGGCTAATATAGATGTGGCAGTTTCTTTGTAGCCAACAAAATACTTAAAACCCTTTCTGCAAAACTACCAGCTAGGAATCTTCAAAATGTTTAATCAAACTTAAATCTACGATCCAAGCAAACCAAGAACTTGAAACAGTCATCCAAAAGCCTGAAAAGAACTCCCGTCTTTCTGTAAAAAAACCTTGGTATATGTGTCGTAGCTCGAGAGAAAGTTACAACTTGGCGATATGTAAGTGAATTCTCTTCGATGACAAGGGAGGACACGTGCCCTGGTTGTAGTAACCCATCACCGAAGCTAGAACTCAATTAATCTGCAGGGTGACAATTGAAGGGTCCGAAATCAAAGTTGGACAAAGACTGCTCATAACAGAAAATCGATCCCAAGTAAAACTAAGTGAGCCCGCGGCTAATTAAGGTAATGGGAGATGGATGGGTGGCGATTTAAAGTTCAGGAAAGTGATGGGTGGAAGATAGAGATACGTAGCCGAAGCATATTACCGGGTAGTAGCACAAATGTAGGTTGCCTATGAAAAACTTAAAAATAGTCCAATGTTCGATACACAACTTGACCAGAGAGCTAAGTCGACATAGGTTATAGATATACCTGTATATACAAGAGTCCAAAGCAATAGTTTAAAGTTGAAGGAAATTCAAACTTTTCCATTCACCTCTTCAGTATTGAATTTCAATAAAATATTAAAAAAGTTCAACTCACCCTGCTCCAGGTCCGATTTAACTATGTTTCTATTAATAAACTGGTTACAAGACTGCATCAATATAATTCCGGCTATAATGGCTATATCCTTAAGAGTTTATTCGTATTTTTACTTTATAGAATCCCTGCTATCCTAACTGACGTAGATAGATGAAGATTGTTTACAGATCCACTTTTATGGCCATTTACGCTCATGCCATATCGGCCTGTTGGATTTCTTTCATAATTTAAGACTATTTCTTTTTGATTTGGACTCTAAAGCTACGATAGGGTGGTATAGCTTTGAATACGACTATATCATAAATCAGCATCAAACTACGTATTTACTCTGAAAAATTAGCTATATACCAAAAGTGACTAAAAATTAGGCCATTTATTAAAAATATAGAAGAAATTATTTATTAGATGCTGATGTGTAAATATAAAGGCTCTATCAACTTCTTAGTACTTGTGCTCGTGGTGGTGGTCATCGTCATACTTGTTACCGCGATGATGACCATGGTAATCATCATGGTCCTTACCATGTTTCTCATAGCCGTGATTATGCTCATCACCGTACTTGCTATGGTTATCGTCGTACTTTTCTCCATGGTGGTGACCATGGTAATCATCATGGTCCTTGCCATGTCCCTTATAGCCGTGGTGGTCGTTGTCATCGTAATCCCTTCCATGGTGGTGATCATCGTCATAATCCCTACCATGTCGGCGGTACCCATGCTCATGCTCATGCTCATCACCATATCCACTGTGTTTCTTGTATTTACGGCCACTGTACTTCTTACCCTTCTTGTCGTCATCCTTGTCATCTTTATCGTCCTTTTTGTCATCTTTCTTATCGTCCTTCTTATCATCCTTCTTGTCGTCTTTCTTATCATCTTTCTTATCGTCCTTGTCGGCGGCAACTGCAGCGATCTGCTGATTGGCCTGATCGGCAATAGCCTTCTGGGCTGCTACCTCTTGGGCAATGGGTGCAGGTACTGCTTCCTCTTTTGGAAGTTGGGGTACGGTTTCAGCGACTTCCTTACCCTGAGCCTTCCCAACAACTGGCAATTTGCTCAGCAGCGAAGCCAAGTTGACCTCTTCAGGAACTGGGGTGGCTAGGATGGCGCTGATGGCAACTAGTGAAATGATGGTGGATTTGAAATGCATACTATTTTGTGTTGATTAGCTTCTAAAGTTTAGTTTATAATTAGTTTCGTAGTATATGCCTTTGTATTTATACTTTGTATGGTTTGCTATTGGGAAGCCACCTTGAGTTTAATATTAGGCTATCTTTGTTAGATTTTGAACAGCTGTTATATCTCAACAAAGCTTTAGCCCTAGACGGAAAGCAGCTATACAGGATTATTCTTGATGAGGTAAATTGATGATTCTGTTGAAAAAGACGCTGCTGAAAGTTAAGTAAATATCAAGTTGGGTATCGGGTTAGGTTTCTTCCCAGTTTGGTTATTTAGTAGCTAAAAAACTTCAAGCTCCACGATTTATTTTGGAAAAATGTCTGGACTAGATTGTTCAAAATTAATAGAGTTGCTTGCAGATAAATAATAAAGCTTCTTTTATCAAGAAAATGCTAAAACTACTCTAATGAGTTTGAGCATAGTAATTGGAACTCACCATTAATCAGTTTGATTAAACCTTCTAATGTAATACCTATGATAAGCTTTATTGGTTTCTTTTACAAGTAACTTGAAATAAATCGCAATGGAAATCACTATTACCTTTAGATCAGAGGTAAATACTCGACCTTATACGCCTACTACCTGTTAGTCCGGTATGTTTAAATTTAGGCTAAAGCATTTTTATGCAAATATTTGAGGAATTAAATTTCAAATTAAAAATTCTATACTTTATAAGACTATTTACTGAGTAAAGATTTCTTGAATACTAGCAAAAAAGATATAGGCTTTAATACCCTTATAAAATTCAGCTTCAATCTTATAGACCAAAATAGCTCAAAAACAGTTTCTATCAATACTTTAAGCTCGAATTAGGTTTTACCTACAGCATCATTCTAAAAATTAACACTAGAAATCTAGGCTTCTAAAATCCAATCACTATATCTAACTATTTACCAGATATTCAAAAGGAGACAAAAATTTTGAAATCGCATATATTTTATATAAAATCTAAATTTACTGATATTATCCACTATAAACTTTCTGATTTTCGATTTAGCACACTACGCTGTATTATATGCCACTCCATTCCATTATATCGGCATCATCATTCTTTTAAGTCAGGCTGAGCTTCACTTTTCAAATCAGAATCCACATTTTACTTTTTTTCCTAATTGAACTGTTTACCAGATCACTGCAAAGTGCCAATCAGAATTTTATCATATATCTTAAATATACCAATCGACCTCTAGCTTATAGCCCCGTTGAACCCCCAATCCTCTATAGTACCAGATGCCCAAACCAGTTTACCCATTCAGGTGCCCAATTCAGCCGGCTTACCGTACTATTTGACAGCTTATTCATAGTCCAGTTGCACCATTATTGATGAATAACAGATATGCAAGTTAGAAGTAGCTTTATTGTGCTGCTGGCCAAGCTTCTGACTTGAAGTTAGTATAGTTTTTATGGATTGTATTTTCATAAGTTTTTTATGCTTGATACTACCTTACAGTAACTTTAACATTTGAAAAATAAATTTATGTATGCAGGATAAAGATATGAATGGCCTATGTAAATTTAGGGCTAAAAACAATAGGTAAGTAATTGAAATTTCATTTTAATACCATGGCCAAGTTGACTACGGTTGCAAACTATTCGATAGCAGTTGATTTGGACATCTACATTAACTTTCAACTTGGTAGCTACAGCTTCATCGATTATTACCTCTAATTGTAACGATGGGGCGATGGATGACCAATAAAAGCTTTTACTACATCCCTGAGATACCTTTTGAATATGGAGTAGGATACAATGTAGTTTTGGAATCTATACAAACCAACCTCCTCACCAAAGGTTTATTGAAATAACAATTGAATGGCTTCGTTGTTGGGGCTTACCTTCCATCAAGTTTTAAGTCAATTCTGAGAAACTAGCATTACACTAACGACTTGCTAAATTTGGAAAGCATACCATCTTAACTATAGGCTTTACTGCTAAAAGTAGTCGATATTAATGGACTAGATATCGAGCTTAAAGTCAAATATATAATTTTTAAATACAGCGATGTCGTCTAGTAATATGAAGCTATTTGACTTTCCTGAAAGATATATTGTAAGTAAAAGTATTTGATAAATTTTAGTTAATTGCCTATCTGAAAGTTAAATTCAAAATGTAAATGCAAATATTTATTAGTATGCCGATATGAATTTTGTAAAGTAAATATCCATTTCTTAGTATCTTGGTTCGCCATGATTATCATCGTACTTGGTGTGCTCCTTTCCGTGAGTAGGGTAACCTTTGTTATGTTCACCACCGTATTTAGGACCTTTACCGTGGTGCTGGTCGTCATATTTATCGTGATCTTTACTGTGAGTAGGATAGCCTTTGTGGTCATGGTCATTATCATACTTGGCGTGATCCTTTCCGTGGGCAGGGTAGCCCTTGTTATGCTCATTGCCGTATTTAGGACCTTTACCGTGATGCTGGTCATCATATTTGTCGTGGTCTTTACCATGAGTAGGATAGCCTTTATGGTCGTTGTCATTATCGTACTTTTTACCATGGTTATTGCCATGGTCGTTATCGTACTTGCCATGATCCTTACCATGTGGCTTATAGTCATGTTCGTGCTCATCACCGTACTTAGGACCTTTACCGTGATGCTGGTCGTCATATTTGTCGTGGTCTTTACTGTGGGTAGGATAGCCTTTATGATCGTGATCATTATCGTACTTGGCATGATCTTTACCACGAGTGGGGTAGCCTTTATGGTCGTGGTCATTATCATATTTGTTACCGTGATGGTTGTCATGGTCGTTATGGTCGTTATCGTACTTGCCATGGTCCTTACCGTGTGGCTTGTAACCATGTTCGTGCTTGTCGCCGTATTTTTCATGGTCCTTACCATGTGGCTTGTACCCGTGGCCGTGGTGGTCATGCTTCTTACCATTCTTGTACTCGTCGTTGTCGCCTTTATCAGCAGCGGCTGAGATGAGTTGTTGACCTGCTTGATCGGCTACAAGCTTTTGGGCAGCCACCTCCTTGGCGACAGGTGCAGGTACTACTTCCTCCTTTGGTAGCTGGGGTACGGTTTCTGCAACTGGTTTGGTCTGGGTGTTTCCGACTACTGGAAGATTGCTCAACAAAGAAGCCAGGTCAACACCCTCAGGGATTGGGGTGGCTAGGATGGCACTGATGGCGACTAGTGAGATGATGGTGGATTTGAAATGCATTTTGTGATGTGTTTAGTTTCTAATGCTTAGCTGATACTTATCCTTGTATTACATTCCTCTGTATTTATACCTTTTCATATATTCTAAATATTTTGCTATAGACCGGTTCCTTTGTATTCGCTATTAGGCTAACTTGAGTAGTTGTCGCACAACTGTTGGAATTCAACAAAGCTTTAGCTGACTGCAGAACTAGTCAGTGAGGTGCTATGTGGGACTAATACTTGAACATGCAACGGCAGCAAACTGATTTGGAAAAGTATTATCAAGAAACCATTAAACTACATGATGTTGAATACCTAATTAGGTTAACTTCTAGTTTCGGTTAGCAAGTTACTGGATTAAAATTTAGCTCCAGTTTCTTTAGATAACCAATTGAACTAGCTTGTATATAATTAACAGAATAGAACAGACAAAATGTTCTACCTATATTAGCGAGACGAATATTGATTTGATTTTGAACAGGTTATTTAAATGGAAACTCAGATTTGCTCTGTTAAACTATACGATATATTGCTTATGATAAGCTGTATTAAGCTTTGTAAAGTGAATGATATACATGGGGTAAGAAAAAATAGAGCCATCACCCTCAATATATCAGAAATTGTCCTCAGCCTTTACACTATATTAATCTTTGTTGAAGTTTTTCAAATTATAATTGTAACACCTATTAAGTTGAACTTTAAGAAATTAAACTATAAATTAGAAGTCTAAAACCTTACTATTTCAATTTTTAGAAAGGCTCCTTAGATTGAAATGTAAACCATTGTTTAAACAATCCAACTATATTTAAAGAACTGAAATAGTTTCAAAGTTAAAATCTTTTTGAATGTACATATTAGATCGTGTTACTATCTATAACATTCTACTATAAATCCAAATCTCAAGTTATAGTGCTTTTAGGTTTCCGTCCTTATATCTATTTGTCCATTGAACATTCAGAAGATTAAACAAAGTACAAAAGCTATATATACATTAAATTTAATTACATATATCCATACAATATATATTCCCTCTAATTAGTCGGTCCAGCCTACCACATTACATAACACTACACTTCTTAGGATCGGCACCTCCATTCTCCTGTGCCTTGTTGAACCAGTAATTAGCCAGATCGGGATCCATATCGCACCCCTTACCATCATTAAAACATTCGCCAAGTCGATGCATAGCATCAGCCGAGCCCTGTTCGGCTGCTTTCGTATACCAATGTACGGCCAATTTGTAATCCTGTTGGATCCCTAGTCCGTTGTAATAACATATACCTAAACTAGTCTGCCCATTCATATTACCCAGCTCAGCGGCCTTACCGTACCACTTGGCTGCCTTGTCGTAATCCTGACTGGTACCATGTCCGAAGAAGTAGCAGGTTCCCAAGTTTGTCTGAGCCTCAGCGTTACCCTGCTCAGCACCGCGTTCGAACCAGGCCATAGCTTTACGGTAGTTGTGCTCAATACCACATCCAAGGTAGTAGCAGGTGCCCAAGTTGGTTTGAGCTTCGGCGTAGTTCTGCTTAGCTGACTTTTCATACCAACTTACTGCCTTCTGGAAGTCTTGACGTAAGCCTAGACCGTAGTAGTAGCAGTACCCCAGCGAGTTCTGAGAGTCGGGGTACCCTTGTTCAGCAGCCTTGCGGTACCAATATACGGCCTTCTCGTAGTCTTTTTTGGGCACGCCGTGTTGGTTCTCGTAACTTAAGCCCATGTAGTTCTGGGCGGTGGGGTGGCCTTTTGTGCCAGCTTTTTCAAACCACTCGACAGCTGATTCATACTGCTTGAGAATGTAGTAGCAGTAGCCAAGGTTGTATTCGGCCTCACAGAACTGCTGGTCGGCCGCCTTACGGTACCAGCTTATGGCCTGCTGTAGATCTTGATCGGTACCTAGGCCGAAGCAGTAGCAGTCGCCAAGCTTGTTAAGAGCTACCGTATGCAGTTGTTGGGCCGCTTTACGGTACCATTCCATAGCAACTTGGTAACTTTGGGGTACGCCACGACCTAGATAGTAGCAGGTACCTAAATGGTTCTGAGCTTCGGCGTAGTTAGCTTGCGACGCTCTAAGGTACCATCGGACTGCCATGGAGGGATCGCGAGACGTACCTTTGCCGTTGAGGAAGCAGTGTCCTAGTTCGGTTTGTGCTTCGGGACATCCTTGGTTAGCTGCGATTTCGAACCAGGCGAAGGCTTTGAAGAGGTCTTTGCGGATTGCTAGACCTTCTAAACAGGTGATTCCCAAGTAATATTGGGCCATGGCAAAGTTCTGACCGGCTGCTCGGTTCAAGAAGGTCAACGCTTTGTTGTAATCCAATTTGACTACCGTTACCATAGTAGTAGCAAGCTCCCAACGACGACTGGGCTTCAGCTATTCCTTGCTCAGCAGCCTTTTTGTACAGTGAAACTGCCTTGTCAGGGAGTTTCTTGGGCGTGCCCAACCCCTTTTCGTAAAACCTACCTAGGTTGGTCATGGCCTCACCGTGTTGCTGCTCAGCGGCCAGCTTGTAGTAAGTGAAGGCTCGGTTGATGTCTGATGGCGTACCAATCCCGTTCTCGAAGCACCTACCCACGTGATATATGGCATCGGCCGATTTAAGTTCGGCGGCCTGGGCGTACCAGTATAAAGCCATGGTTGGGTCCTTGGCAGTACCACGTCCCACCTCACAGCAGGCGCCTAAATTTTTCTGGGCAGCCGTGTGGTTCTGTTCAGCGGCTTTCTCATACCATTCTACAGCAACTTCCCAGTCTTTGTCGACGCCACGCCCGTTGTAGTACGAGTACCCTAGGTTGTACTGTGCAGTGGCGTAGCCTTGCAGCGCTGCTTTCTCATACCATAAGGTGGCTTCCTGATAACTCTGTTGAACGCCTAAACCGAAATAGTAACAGTCACCGAGCTTGTTCTGGGCCGCTGCATCGCGGAGTAAAGCAGCTTTTTCGAACCACTCAACAGCCTCCTTGTAGTTTTGCTTGCAGCCGTACCCGTTGTAAAAGCAGTAGCCGAGGCTGGTCTGGGACTCGCAGTTGCCCTGTTCAGCTGCCTTGGCATACCAGTTTAGCGCCTTTTCGTAAGATTGCTTGACACCTTTACCGTGGCAGTAGCAGTCACCAAGCTTGTTACGGGCCGAGGCTGAACCTTGATCAGCTGCTTTGCGGTAGAAGTGTACCGCCTTCTCCAGGTCAACCTTGACCCCGACTCCGTTGAAGTAGCAGTTACCAAGCTTGTACTGAGCCATCGAATTACGCTGGTTAGATGCCTTCTTATACCAGACAAAGGCTCGCTTCACATCTGGCTTGCAGCCAAGGCCGTAGAGGTAGCAATCGCCAAGCTTAGATTGAGCTCCCGAGTGTCCTTGCTCTGCTGCTTTCTCGAACCAGTAGATAGCGGTGCTGCTATCCAGGTTGTTGAACGGGCCAATGGCAGCCTTAAGATTCAACGAGGGGGCGGCCTTGGAGCTGTTGATGAAGTCATTTAGTGCCTTACGGTCGTTGAGGTTAGTGCTCCAGTTGAATGCACGTTCATTCTCCTTACGGACGCCCTTTCCAGACTCGTAGCATAACCCAAGTGCGTATTGGGAGTGGGCATGATTACGCTTAGCAGCTTTTTCGTACCAAAAGACGGCTTCAATGTAGTTCTGAGTAGTACCAAGGCCGACGTAGTAACAATCGGCTAAATTAGCTTGGCTCGTTATTACTCCACGCTCGGCAGCCGTCTTGAAGAAATTGAATACCTTACCGTAGTCCTCGCTGTTGTTCTGGCTATCGTCTCCCAAGCCCAAAGAGTAACTGGAGGCAGCGTCACCTTGTTGGCTCGCCTTTTCGTACCAGAACATGGCCTTCTCCCAGTTTCTCTTGACGCCTAAACCGAAGTAGTAACAATCTCCAAGTCGGTTCTGAGCTCCAGAGTGCCCTTGGTCGGCAGCTCGCTTGTACCAGGCCAATGCATATTCGTAGTTTTGCCTCACTCCCTGTCCATTGTAAAAAAAGAACCCCAGGTAATACTGGGCAGTAGTGTCCCCTTGGTTGGCTGCTTTGATGTACCAGTGGAAAGCAGTCTCAAAGTCCTGAATTTTTCCGTATCCATACTCATAACAGTGCCCGAGAGCGCATAGAGCAGGTCCAGTGCCACTCTCAGCAGCCCTCTCAAACCAGTGAGCAGCAAGAAGGTAGTCGATCGGTTTACCATGGCCATACTTGTAGCACATACCTAGCTTATACTGAGCTTCAGCAGAACCTTTATGCGCTGCCGATTCGTAGAACTCAGCTGCTAGATCTCGATTCACCGGTACACCAATACCTTCGTAGTAGCAATTACCAAGAAGAAGTTGACCTTGGATGGTATCCCGGTGGTAGAAATCGTTAATCTCAGAGGCGGTAAAGGACTCTGGCTTGATAGATATGTTGGAAGGATCAGCAGTGTTGGGTTTAAGAGAGGCTTTGAACTGGTTGAAGTATCCCCGGTTCAGCATTATCATCAGTATAAATTCGATAGTGAACTTGGCGGGATAGTTGTTGGAGAGGCACTTGCGCATTATAAAGTAAAAGTTGGTGGGTAGAATGTGGGGGATTGGGAATGGGGATACGGTTGGGAGGCTTTAACTGGTTCAGTCGGAATGGCTTGTTGATAAGCTTATCGATTCCTACCATAGTCTGATAGGCAATTTGATACAAGATTGTCCCAAGCTCCAGAAGAATCTCTGAAGTCTCCAACCGCTTATAAATGAACAGCTTTGGGAGCCATTCAGGCACCTTTAGCCCACTAGATTGCCAACTGTAATTTATCTCACGTTTGTTGTGGTAAAGTAAAACTAGCTTGAAGTTTAACCTGGTGCTTTGCGGTTTCAAATATAAGTTTCCTATAGTTATGTTGAGGTTGAAGTCATCCAAATACTTTAAGGCTGATATCAGTTGTCGACTGTGGTTGTACTTGACTTGGAAGGGCCTTGTTATCGACTGGGTCGTCAACCATTTTTGATAAGGGATGAGGAAAGGCTGTTTGACTCTAAATGGTAAATTGACAATAGCTAGTTGGTATAGGAACACTTTTGATTTAATAGTGATGAGCCAGTTTACTCTGGTTGTGACTTTCTTGATATTCTTCTGTTTGAATTCATCAGCTCCTATTCAAAAATAAAGGTATCCACAAACTGTTAAGAATTTAAATATAAAATATTTAAAAGCTACCTTTCTTTACATAATGTGTATTAAACCCATAGAAGCCCAAGTCCTTTTGATTATCTAATTCCTTAGTCGCTTTCCTTGAAGCTTTTGATTTAAGATTCGTAAAAGTCGTTATCTGAGGTACTGTCAGCGCGGTTATCATTATTATTTACAACTTTAGTTTAGAAAAAGCAGTCAAAGCTGTAAGCTGTGTATTAATATAGCACTTCAAGGTTGATAACTTCCTTTAAACGTGTTAAGGAGATACCATTATATCTTTTCTACATACTAAAGTTGGATTAAGGGTCATACGGGGTTGATGCTTTTTGATTTTTGAGACGGGTCAGGGTTGTGGAGAATTTGTAACAAATAGTTGAGAAAGCTGACCATTGATTTTGGATCTTCTTTGAAACCATCGAGATCCTATTGGATCGGATAGTTTAAAGTTTTGATATGGATACAAGTGGATATCAAATATACCTGTAGGTGTGAAGTTTAATTAAATAAGTCAACACTATTTCTTCTACACAACAAAATTAATATAATATCTCTACTACTTTGAGTAATATAAATCATGTTAATATGGAAGTATACCAAGTAAAATCTTTTGATGAAGCTCTAATGTTTTACGGAGCTTTTAGTATTATATGGAAACACTTATTTTGGGTGAATTTACAAATAGTCAGGTATACTATATGGAAATGTACTAATTCCTAATATTTTCAAATTTCAAACGTATTGCTATTTCTCGCCTATATGTGCAAACGAATCCATTTTCAAATAAAATTAGTATCCAGTAAAGATTTACGCAATTTTAATAAAAGTTGATACTTCCAGTAATTTATTTTTAATACAAATTAAAATCGACAAGTAGGTACTTGAAATTTGAGCTCTATCGTATACTTTTTACAGAAGTATTTATATATTATTTAAATATATTAATGCTATATGTACTGTTTTTAAGACATGTTTGTATAATACAAAGTTTATCTTTCGTATATAACTCTATGGCTTATAAAAATGGATATAATATATTTAAAAAAATACGTATACAATATCAATTGATATTTATCTAACAATACATAGTCACACCAACAAAAAACCAATATAACTTTAATTTGATAATCTCTACTCCAAATATATCTCAATTAAGTTAAGTTTCTATATTTAGCATAACTTTAATATGATAGAATCAAAGTTTAGATAACCTACCATTTGAAAGGAAGATTAACCTAATTAGGTATTCAACATCATGTAGTTTAATGGTTTCTTGATAATACTTTTCCAAATCAGTTTGCTACCGTTGCATGTTCAAGTATTAGTCCCACATAGCACCTCACTGACTAGTTCTGCAGTCAGCTAAAGCTTTGTTGAATTCCAACAGTTGTGCGACAACTACTCAAGTTAGCCTAATAGCGAATACAAAGGAACCGGTCTATAGCAAAATATTTAGAATATATGAAAAGGTATAAATACAGAGGAATGTAATACAAGGATAAGTATCAGCTAAGCATTAGAAACTAAACACATCACAAAATGCATTTCAAATCCACCATCATCTCACTAGTCGCCATCAGTGCCATCCTAGCCACCCCAATCCCTGAGGGTGTTGACCTGGCTTCTTTGTTGAGCAATCTTCCAGTAGTCGGAAATACCCAGACCAAACCAGTCGCAGAAACCGTACCCCAGCTACCAAAGGAGGAAGTAGTACCCGCACCTGTCGCCAAGGAGGTGGCTGCCCAGAAGCTTGTAGCCGATCAAGCAGGTCAACAACTCATCTCAGCCGCTGCTGATAAAGGCGACAACGACGAGTACAAGAATGGTAAGAAGCATGACCACCACGGCCACGGGTACAAGCCACATGGTAAGGACCATGAAAAATACGGCGACAAGCACGAACATGGTTACAAGCCACACGGTAAGGACCATGGCAAGTACGATAACGACCATAACGACCATGACAACCATCACGGTAACAAATATGATAATGACCACGACCATAAAGGCTACCCCACTCGTGGTAAAGATCATGCCAAGTACGATAATGATCACGATCATAAAGGCTATCCTACCCACAGTAAAGACCACGACAAATATGACGACCAGCATCACGGTAAAGGTCCTAAGTACGGTGATGAGCACGAACATGACTATAAGCCACATGGTAAGGATCATGGCAAGTACGATAACGACCATGGCAATAACCATGGTAAAAAGTACGATAATGACAACGACCATAAAGGCTATCCTACTCATGGTAAAGACCACGACAAATATGATGACCAGCATCACGGTAAAGGTCCTAAATACGGCAATGAGAATAACAAGGGCTACCCTGCCCACGGAAAGGATCACGCCAAGTATGATAATGACCATGACCACAAAGGCTATCCTACTCACAGTAAAGATCACGATAAATATGACGACCAGCACCACGGTAAAGGTCCTAAATACGGTGGTGAACATAACAAAGGTTACCCTACTCACGGAAAGGAGCACACCAAGTACGATGATAATCATGGCGAACCAAGATACTAAGAAATGGATATTTACTTTACAAAATTCATATCGGCATACTAATAAATATTTGCATTTACATTTTGAATTTAACTTTCAGATAGGCAATTAACTAAAATTTATCAAATACTTTTACTTACAATATATCTTTCAGGAAAGTCAAATAGCTTCATATTACTAGACGACATCGCTGTATTTAAAAATTATATATTTGACTTTAAGCTCGATATCTAGTCCATTAATATCGACTACTTTTAGCAGTAAAGCCTATAGTTAAGATGGTATGCTTTCCAAATTTAGCAAGTCGTTAGTGTAATGCTAGTTTCTCAGAATTGACTTAAAACTTGATGGAAGGTAAGCCCCAACAACGAAGCCATTCAATTGTTATTTCAATAAACCTTTGGTGAGGAGGTTGGTTTGTATAGATTCCAAAACTACATTGTATCCTACTCCATATTCAAAAGGTATCTCAGGGATGTAGTAAAAGCTTTTATTGGTCATCCATCGCCCCATCGTTACAATTAGAGGTAATAATCGATGAAGCTGTAGCTACCAAGTTGAAAGTTAATGTAGATGTCCAAATCAACTGCTATCGAATAGTTTGCAACCGTAGTCAACTTGGCCATGGTATTAAAATGAAATTTCAATTACTTACCTATTGTTTTTAGCCCTAAATTTACATAGGCCATTCATATCTTTATCCTGCATACATAAATTTATTTTTCAAATGTTAAAGTTACTGTAAGGTAGTATCAAGCATAAAAAACTTATGAAAATACAATCCATAAAAACTATACTAACTTCAAGTCAGAAGCTTGGCCAGCAGCACAATAAAGCTACTTCTAACTTGCATATCTGTTATTCATCAATAATGGTGCAACTGGACTATGAATAAGCTGTCAAATAGTACGGTAAGCCGGCTGAATTGGGCACCTGAATGGGTAAACTGGTTTGGGCATCTGGTACTATAGAGGATTGGGGGTTCAACGGGGCTATAAGCTAGAGGTCGATTGGTATATTTAAGATATATGATAAAATTCTGATTGGCACTTTGCAGTGATCTGGTAAACAGTTCAATTAGGAAAAAAAGTAAAATGTGGATTCTGATTTGAAAAGTGAAGCTCAGCCTGACTTAAAAGAATGATGATGCCGATATAATGGAATGGAGTGGCATATAATACAGCGTAGTGTGCTAAATCGAAAATCAGAAAGTTTATAGTGGATAATATCAGTAAATTTAGATTTTATATAAAATATATGCGATTTCAAAATTTTTGTCTCCTTTTGAATATCTGGTAAATAGTTAGATATAGTGATTGGATTTTAGAAGCCTAGATTTCTAGTGTTAATTTTTAGAATGATGCTGTAGGTAAAACCTAATTCGAGCTTAAAGTATTGATAGAAACTGTTTTTGAGCTATTTTGGTCTATAAGATTGAAGCTGAATTTTATAAGGGTATTAAAGCCTATATCTTTTTTGCTAGTATTCAAGAAATCTTTACTCAGTAAATAGTCTTATAAAGTATAGAATTTTTAATTTGAAATTTAATTCCTCAAATATTTGCATAAAAATGCTTTAGCCTAAATTTAAACATACCGGACTAACAGGTAGTAGGCGTATAAGGTCGAGTATTTACCTCTGATCTAAAGGTAATAGTGATTTCCATTGCGATTTATTTCAAGTTACTTGTAAAAGAAACCAATAAAGCTTATCATAGGTATTACATTAGAAGGTTTAATCAAACTGATTAATGGTGAGTTCCAATTACTATGCTCAAACTCATTAGAGTAGTTTTAGCATTTTCTTGATAAAAGAAGCTTTATTATTTATCTGCAAGCAACTCTATTAATTTTGAACAATCTAGTCCAGACATTTTTCCAAAATAAATCGTGGAGCTTGAAGTTTTTTAGCTACTAAATAACCAAACTGGGAAGAAACCTAACCCGATACCCAACTTGATATTTACTTAACTTTCAGCAGCGTCTTTTTCAACAGAATCATCAATTTACCTCATCAAGAATAATCCTGTATAGCTGCTTTCCGTCTAGGGCTAAAGCTTTGTTGAGATATAACAGCTGTTCAAAATCTAACAAAGATAGCCTAATATTAAACTCAAGGTGGCTTCCCAATAGCAAACCATACAAAGTATAAATACAAAGGCATATACTACGAAACTAATTATAAACTAAACTTTAGAAGCTAATCAACACAAAATAGTATGCATTTCAAATCCACCATCATTTCACTAGTTGCCATCAGCGCCATCCTAGCCACCCCAGTTCCTGAAGAGGTCAACTTGGCTTCGCTGCTGAGCAAATTGCCAGTTGTTGGGAAGGCTCAGGGTAAGGAAGTCGCTGAAACCGTACCCCAACTTCCAAAAGAGGAAGCAGTACCTGCACCCATTGCCCAAGAGGTAGCAGCCCAGAAGGCTATTGCCGATCAGGCCAATCAGCAGATCGCTGCAGTTGCCGCCGACAAGGACGATAAGAAAGATGATAAGAAAGACGACAAGAAGGATGATAAGAAGGACGATAAGAAAGATGACAAAAAGGACGATAAAGATGACAAGGATGACGACAAGAAGGGTAAGAAGTACAGTGGCCGTAAATACAAGAAACACAGTGGATATGGTGATGAGCATGAGCATGAGCATGGGTACCGCCGACATGGTAGGGATTATGACGATGATCACCACCATGGAAGGGATTACGATGACAACGACCACCACGGCTATAAGGGACATGGCAAGGACCATGATGATTACCATGGTCACCACCATGGAGAAAAGTACGACGATAACCATAGCAAGTACGGTGATGAGCATAATCACGGCTATGAGAAACATGGTAAGGACCATGATGATTACCATGGTCATCATCGCGGTAACAAGTATGACGATGACCACCACCACGAGCACAAGTACTAAGAAGTTGATAGAGCCTTTATATTTACACATCAGCATCTAATAAATAATTTCTTCTATATTTTTAATAAATGGCCTAATTTTTAGTCACTTTTGGTATATAGCTAATTTTTCAGAGTAAATACGTAGTTTGATGCTGATTTATGATATAGTCGTATTCAAAGCTATACCACCTTATCGTAGCTTTAGAGTCCAAATCAAAAAGAAATAGTCTTAAATTATGAAAAAAATCCAACAGGCCGATATGGCATGAGCGTAAATGGCCATAAAAGTGGATCTGTAAACAATCTTCATCTATCTACGTCAGTTAGGATAGCAGGGATTCTATAAAGTAAAAATACGAATAAACTCTTAAGGATATAGCCATTATAGCCGGAATTATATTGATGCAGTCTTGTAACCAGTTTATTAATAGAAACATAGTTAAATCGGACCTGGAGCAGGGTGAGTTGAACTTTTTTAATATTTTATTGAAATTCAATACTGAAGAGGTGAATGGAAAAGTTTGAATTTCCTTCAACTTTAAACTATTGCTTTGGACTCTTGTATATACAGGTATATCTATAACCTATGTCGACTTAGCTCTCTGGTCAAGTTGTGTATCGAACATTGGACTATTTTTAAGTTTTTCATAGGCAACCTACATTTGTGCTACTACCCGGTAATATGCTTCGGCTACGTATTTCTATCTTCCACCCATCACTTTCCTGAACTTTAAATCGCCACCCATCCATCTCCCATTACCTTAATTAACCGCGGGCTCACTTAGTTTTACTTGGGATCGATTTTCTATTATGAGCAGTCTTTGTTCAACTTTGATTTCGGACCCTTCAGTTGTCACCCTGCAGATTAATTGAGTTCTAGCTTCGGTGATGGGTTACTACAACCAGGGCACGTGTCCTCCCTTGTCATCGAAGAGAATTCACTTACATATCGCCAAGTTGTAACTTTCTCTCGAGCTACGACACATATACCAAGGTTTTTGTACAGAAAAACGGGAGTTCTTTTCAGGCTTTTGGATGACTGTTTCAAGTTCTTGGTTTGCTTGGATCGTAGATTTAAGTTTGATTAAACATTTTGAAGATTCCTAGCTGGTAGTTTTGCAGAAAGGGTTTTAAGTATTTTGTTGGCTACAAAGAAACTGCCACATCTATATTAGCCAACCCACAACACGATTAAACATGACACGTCCTATGCCAAAGGACTCACCAAGTTTGACCGAATCCACTTGACTGGAAGTCCGAGTTGGTGGCCAGATACTCGGTGAAGTCGATCAACAGTAATGTAAAATATATTTTAAAGCAAATCCCATGAAACTTTGGTCGAACCTAATCTGGAGGAATAATTTAATCCCATAAAATGCTGTCGTTTCAAAGCAAATTTTCCATACCATAATTAAAAGCCATTTGAAAATTGAAGTATACATATTAATGAATGTGCTGCAAAAATACACATAATTAGAATCAAAAATAAACTATGTCCACCAAAATATATTTCAAATCCACTACCATAGCTTTGTTCATCATAAATATCATTCTAGTCAATCCAATTCCTAAGAAAGCTACTTTAAATCCATCATCAAGCGACTTACCAAACATTTGAAACTCTCAGCTTGAACCGATAGCCGAAACCAAATTCCAACTAAAGAAAGATATAGTATCCATATCTGAACAATAGAAGGCAGTTGCACTTAAAGTTTCTTTCGATCAAGCTGCTAAAAACTCGGCTCAGCTTCAACCAGTAATGGAGGAGGGAATAGTAACGAAGGAAACATGACACAGTGAAAGTGAAACTACTAGCAGTGATATTTATTACAGTGACAAGAAAGAAAAGAGCGGTAACACTTTCACAGGCAAAGATGGTAACTAGTGCTTCCTTTGTTACTATAGAACCCATCATTTCTATTATTCACTTAGCAATTGAAATGTGTACTTTAATAAACTTAAAGCTGGAGTTATGGCTGTCATAGCTATAAAAGGTATGGCAGTGGTTGTCATCAGGTACCAGTTTGTAAATGGTGCCCTAGCCATATAGAGTTCGATTTCTCAAAAAGTTTCGTATAGGTGCTATTTTTACATTTTTGAGGCCATTATCTTTATTGTTTGGTTTTAGACTCTTTGATTCTATCAAATAGTAAGGTAATTCATGTTGAAGGTACATACCTGTAATCCAGCTCGTCTAAGTTATAATCTTCAACTATATCATCTACTATAAGCTAAAATTGAAGCTTAGCTGATTGGAAGATATAGCATGACCTTAGCTTTATGCTGCTTTCTGAAAGTATACTGTATAACAAAACTTCAATAGTTAAGGTGTAATTTCCTTTAAATTTTAAATTGGTACTGTATGGAAATACTTGAAATGCTATTGGGCATAAGGTAATTTACTTTTATATAGTTGCTATGAAAGGTATCAGATAAACGATATTATAAACTTTGAACTGAAATGAAAGAGTCTTTATAAGTTGATGGTTGGTACTATTGTAAGATTAGTGTTATAAGTTGGTAGTTTATTATTTAACTTGTAATTCTTGTTTGTCTGATTTCTATGTAAATATAGGAGATTTGGTTGCTGCTTTTGAATTGTAATGTGTCCAATAATATAGATCTATTTTAACCTTTCAATTGAGGCTGTTGGCTAATACTAGATGATCTAAATCTAGCAATTCTGCCCAATCATATTAAAGTTTAGAAGCTACGTCCAAAAATCTTGAACTCAGGCTCAACCTCAAAACAGAACCCAAAGTTTACATCTCCACTAGCACTTTGAATTTAAATACGAAAGGAATAAAGGATGTCCGGCTTCAATACAGGATCAGGTTGGGGCACTAACACCGGGAGTGCATGGGGTAGTTCAAATAATACAACTGGAGGTTTCAATCAGAATCAGAACCAAGCAACTGGATTCGGCCAAGCTGCTCCTACTTCGAGTTCTGGCTTCTCCAGCTGGGGGAATACATCAGGAGGTGGTGGTTTCGGTAGCAATACTCAACAACAACCTACTGGGTTTGGCGCCCAGCAGCAACAATCAACGGGTTTCGGCTCTACTAATACAGGTAATTATTTTGATAGTTTAAAGTTATTTACATTATTTTAATTTAGGCTTCGGTAGTCAATCCACCAATACTAGATTCGGTGCATCGACTGGTGGCTTTGGTTCTTCCAACACAGGTGGTTTCGGTTCTACAAACACCGGCTTTGGTGCCCAACCCACTGGTTTCGGTAAGTAGTCAAGCCCCTAACACCGGCTTCGGCTCTTCGATGAGCCAAGCACCTTCCACCGGTTTCGGTGCTCAACCTTCTGGGTTTGGCAGTAGTCAAGCGCCTAGTACTGGCTTCGGCTTCGGCTCTTCAGTAAATCAAGCACCCACTACTGGCTTCGGCTCGTCAGCTGGTGGTTTCGGTTCAACAACCTCTGGATTTGGTAGCCAGCCAACCGGTTTTGGTAATCAACCCACTAACACAGGGTTTGGCTCTTCTAATACGAGTGGGTTTGGTTCTTCAAACACCTAACACCGGGTTCGGTGCTGCCAACACTGGGTTTGGCTCCTCTTCAACTGGTGGGTTTGGCAGTAGCCAAGTACCCAACACCGGCTTCGGTGCAACTTCGTCAAGTGGATTTGGTTCGTCAGCTAAACCTACTGGCTTTGGCTTCGGTAGCAGTCAAGCTACCAACACTGGGTTTGGTTCTTCTAATACCGGAGGGTTTGGTCAATCAAATACAAGGCGGGTTCGGTAATTCCACAACAGGTGGGTTTGGTTCGACTTCGACTGGTGGATTTGGTACTCAACCTTCCAATACCGGCTTTGGTTCCACTACAGGTGGGTTTGGCTCCTCATTGACGGGAGGTAATAACGCATCCACTGGATTCGGCGCTCAAAATTTGGGTGGGTTCGGTCAACAGCAGCAGCAATCTACCGGGTTCGGCCAGTCTACCTAGTGGCTTTGGAAGTTCGGCCAACACTTCCACGGGTTTCGGTTCTTCAAACATCACCACTTCGGCCTGGGGGAAACCTACTAGCTTTGGCCAACCCACAACTTCGGGTTTCGGTCAATCAGCGAACACTGGGTTCGGTGCATCAACAGGTGGGATTCGGTCAGTCAACTAACGCTGGAGGATTTGGTGCTTCAACTGGAGGATTTGGCTCAACTAACACCGGTGGATTCGGCTCTACCAACAATACTGGCTTCGGTAGTTCAACCACTGGTTTCGGTTCAACCTCAGGATTTGGTAGTGCTAACGCGAACAAGAGTACCGGTTTCGGACAGTCTACTGGTGGGCTTGGTACTACCAATACTGGCGGTGGTTTTGGTCCAAATTTCAGGCGGGCTTGGTAGCTCAACGAATAGTGGTTTTGGTCAATCCTCAACTTCGGGTTTCGGTCAATCAACTAATACTGGGTTTGGTGCATCAACTGGTGGATTCGGTAGCGCGACGAAAACTGGATTCGGAAGTACCGGTGGATTCGGTACCAGCACCGCCGGATTCGGTCAGTCCACTGGTGGGTTCGGTGCGCAGAGCACTGGTGGATTTGGCCAGCAGCAGCAATCTTCTGGATTTGGACAGTCGGCTAATACTGGTTTCGGGGCCACCACCAATACTGGATTTGGACAAGCAACGAATACTGGATTTGGTAACTCAAGCGGTGGTATGTTTGGTGCTAACACCAACACCGGATTCAGTCAGAACGCGGGTGCTATCAATCCTACTGGCTTCAATGCTGGGGGCTTTGGTCAGAATCAAAAGCAACCATTGAACTTGCAGCTCAACCCAGCCCAAATGAATCAGGGACCCAATCCCATGCTACAGGCCTTCGACCCCAAGCTGGTCCACCTGGCCCAGCTCAACCCCAAGACCAAGCTGAAGGATCTCAGCCCCGAAATTCAAAACTTTTTACTTATGGCCAGGTATTTTTGTTTTTTAAACCCAGCTACTAACTTTTTCAAATAGGAAAGCAGTCAAGGACCTGCAGAACCAGTCAACAACCACTCGTAACGCTATCCTCAAGCGCCAGCACACAAACGAAGTATTAGATTCGGAAATCATCCAGTTCCACATGGACCTCAGCCTCAAGGAATCACGTTTACGTCCCATGCTCAGCGATTTGCATCACCTTTACAATACAACTCCGACCAAGGAGCACGATTTACAACCGGTGCGCTTTGCCATGGAATACCCTACTCAAGACAACCGCAAGGAGGTCTTGGATTTGACGACCCAGCAGCTCAAGTCCAAGATAGAAAATTTACAATCTAGACTTGTAGAACAGGTCCATGACTACGAGCATAGCTACTTTTTAAGCTCGACTTTAAGTATCTCCAAGTACGACTTTGCCCTACTTATGAGCCGATTCCGCGACTACGTTCAGCATTTAGAATCAGATTTTACCCGCCTCACCAAAGCCGACATGGAGACAACTTCCTCCCTCTTACTCAAGAGTGGTAAGGTACTATACCCATTGCTGCACGAAGCTCCCCCCACTTCTTCGTTCGTTGACGTTGCTTTCGGCAACTTGTCACAACTGTCGACCTATCAGTTCCCCGAAGATTTAGGTTACCGCAAGCTAAAGTTTTTGGATATCGCTGAGAAGGATTTGAAGCCTATTTTAGCACCCTATCCTTGCTACTACAGACCCCCTACCCAGGTGTGGTTCGAACTTAAGCATTTAGATGCGCTCAATAGGATGGAAACGCCTAGCGATAGTTTGAAGTTAAAGGAGGGTGTAGGATTGTTAGGAAATAAGACTGGAGTTGTAGAGAAGGAGGATGAGTTGGCCGCTAAGACTAAAAGACGAGTGTAGGTTTTTTGTTTGGACTTGGTTTGATTTGGGGAACATGTTTCAAGTAAGTAAAATTTTTAGGTTAAAGTTTTAAAATTAGTTTACCTTAATTTTTCCTACTTTTTACATGCTTTTACCTTCTCTAGATTGCTTTCTCTTTTGATATATGTTAAGTTGCTCTTTTATATTATATATCTTTAACGAAAATTAAATTACATTTACTTTATGAATTTTTATACTGGTTTATAATATACATTGTCTTTTGTAGGCTGGGAAGGGATAGGTAAGGGTGCAGTCCAAGCTTAGCCTAAAGATTAAAGGAAAGGTGCAGTATTAGATTTTAGAAGAACATACTGAAGCTAATAGATCCAACCAACTTTGTGATACTACATCTTGGCTCGACCATACTTTTCTGAAATATATATTAAAAAGCTTCGGATTTTGTAGTAGAAATTGAGTTTACTAGCACAGTAATTTAAATATTTTCTAGAGAATAGAATAGATGTAAGGTGCGATTAATATATATATTCAACCTCCCTCCCTAATTTTATAAAAATGATGAATATAGTACCTTGTTGAACCAAAGAATTCGTATCAACGTTTATATTTACATAAACAGCTAAAATTTTCAAAACAGGTAGGGAAGGCTAGGATCAAAATACATAGAAAATTAATCATTATACTAAGAGATATATTTTTAAAAGTTTTATAGCATAATTAAAAATGTAGGATAAGGGGGTAATGGGTATGTGCGATAGATGTAAGTCGTTGGATCTCTAGTACACTAGTTATAACTTCAACATCAAAAGTTAAAGATCCGAGTCCAAATTAAAGCTGAGAGGTTAAAGCCATCTACTTGTTTTAAATCATTCAAATCAATCAAAGTTCAGAGTTAATTCCTTAAACTCAAGACTACCAAAGGGTAACTCGATGCAACAATATAACTAAAAATAAGACTAACATGAGTCCCGAAATAACCCAGTACAATCTGCTGTAGTTGAGATGCTGGACCACTTTCTTCAACCGAGTATCGGCAGTCCGCAATCTAGCATCGGTAGAATCCATCTGCGCTTCGGTATCATCCAAAAGTTGGTTGTGGACATCCAACTCTTGACCAATTAACGTGCCTAACTCGCGCTGTCTTGATACAGACTGTTCCAGCAGGTCTAAATTACGGTCCTGTTCTATTTTACAATTAATATTTAACTTTAACTTGTGAAAAAGGAAATGGTTAAAATTACCTTGTAAAGTATTGAACTGCAACTTGAGTAGCTGCTGGCTAGACAAGTTTTCGTAGATGTTTTGAGGTTGGCGTTCTTCGAAAGTTGGTGAAGGCAGCTCTTTTATCAAGCTGGTTGGCGTTTCTTTTAACAAGTCAGTTGAAGTAGCTTCCAGCTGTAATAGACCTAACGAAGAAGGCACTTGACCCAAACTACATATCATTTCAAAAATAAATAAAGGTACTTTAATAACTTCAAAAAGATGTTCAAATTTTACCTTTCAGTGGAATAGCTATTTACATTATTATCAAGTTGGGCACGAACTTGCTTTAATTTCAATTGTAAAGTTTGGTCATAACTAAAAAATAAAGATGGGTTTAAATTAAAAATAATGAAGGTATAGTTACTCATCTACAAGTTGGTTAGATAGCTCCAAGTATAGATTTTCGACTTTGATTTTTATACTCTCCAGTTCTAACTCCATTGTCTTGGTACTTACGTTTAAAATTTTACACCGCTCCAACTCCAAACTGGTACGGTTAAACCTGTTCATAAGACTATCCAGTTGTTTCTCCTTGGTATTCATATTTAGGTTTTGGTAAATAGAGTTGGTGTGTTGAATGCTGATGTTAGGTATCGATTCTTGGCTGGAGATTGAGATTGATGAACGTGTTGTAATTTCGACTTTAGTTTTTTAAATTAAGCCGTAGTTGTATTGGTGTTTATTGAGACCTATTAGATACAAGTAATACAGGTAGAAATAGTGGTTTATTGGTTGAATCGGTTAAATTTGAGCAATGGGTTTGGAATATTAACCAAGCCTTTGCGATCTGATTCAATTAACTTGTGATGGCACATTTTGTCAAGATATATTGGAAGGTGCCATAAATCCAAAGCAGCCTGAAGGATATTGCTGGAAGTTCAATGGGGATCTTTATGATCAATAATTCCTTTGTTTACAATTAAAGCATTAATTTTGAAGTTAAATTATTAGAAACAGATATTCTGTTTTCAAACGGATTTTAAATAGCACTTTTCTAGCTTTGAAGATGGGCAAAGATCAATCATATCGATTCCTGTGTATTGATAACTGAAAACGAATGTACAATATATATAGTATTTATTATAGCCATACATAACAAATATAACTTATTGATGGTATAAAAGCTATTGTATTCGGTAGATGCGATTTAAATAGATATTTTTGTGGAATTCCCTGACGTGGTCGAAGATCGTATTCAAGTTAGAGAAATTGTTGCCAAGATATGGGATACATTTCAACTACCCTAGACCAATTCGAATGACCCTCCTATTACTTTGAAATATGGATAGTTCAAACCAATCTAAAAATACCATCTACTTTTAATCTTTTTATGCCCAGTAGCTTGCTGGATGCCAAGATTATAAACTTGTAGTGACTGCGATAGTTGGCCTCCCTTGCTATAGAAAATAGGCTATTTGTTAAAAATTTTCGATAATAGATCTATCATAGTTGGTTTAAGCTGTATATGAAAAGTAAATTTATGTAACAAGTACATCATAGTATACCTGGTTTAACATTAGAATCTCTTTTAATGGGATAAGTATTTAGAAACGTAGTGCTTATCTTGCTATACATTAGCTTCATTCTAAAGACTAGAAAGAAACAAGTTTAAAATACAAAGGCACTATATTTTGAAGATTATATATAGTTATAGTCCTATCTAACGGACAGCTGTAACGCAATAAAAATAAACTGTGTTGTACTAGGTTTACGTATAAAAGTACAAGTTCGTTCATATAAAAACAAGGCATATGGTTTGAAGTTTAGCAACAAAAAACAAATTTCATAAATAGAATAGCAAATTTAAATTAGTGGCGTCAAAGTCAGATAGAGATTCAAAAGTTAGAAGGGCAAAGTCAGCAAGTAAAGCTAGTAAGCAAAAACTAGACGGCCCCCGTTTCAGGGGAAGCTAATACGGCGTTGCGTTCCTGACGTAACCTTATGTACTCAGTAACTGACTTGACGATAATGACCCAGCCTAGTACCATCAACAAATAGGCCAACCAGATGGCAGCTGGCGGTAACTTTTCGTCAAAGAGCTCGTCATTGTCATTGAAACCATTTGAAGAGTGGGTAATGGGGCTAGGGGTGGGACTAGGACCGGACGTACCACTACCTTCCTGCTGGATGTTGCTACGGATCTGGAATCCAAAAGTCAGGAAAGTTATGCCGAGACCAGCAACCGAACCTAACTGAATATAAAATTAGTACCAAGTTAAAAAATCGGACTTACCCTGCCAGCGTGGTTAATATGTAGTAGGTAGGTGAGAAGGAATCCAACCATCTGGAACATGGAGCTAACAAAGGCGTTCCAAATGAAAGACAATACACCACCGACCGGTAGGCCTTCAACAACTAGGTCATCAGCCATTATTGAAGCGAGTGAAGTGGCATGGGTGATGGAATCTTCAAAGGCGGGTGGTGAAGCCTCCTGCATAGCCTCTTGATAACCGGGTAGTGGACCATCTGGGGCCAATTCGCCGTCCCCTTCGCCATGAGGTAAGCGCGCATGGTTGACTTCCGGTTTAGCTGCTAAGTTGGCGAATACACCATCGGTACCGAATCCAACTGATTGAGGAGCTTCTACCTCTGGTTTCTCCTCCTCAGCCACTATTTCTGGGGGTGCGGTAACTACTATTTCTGGGGCATAAGGGGGTGTATCGGTTTGTAAAGGATGGGGAGTGTTGATAGCTAGTGGGTTTTCAATAACCTTTACTTCGATATTGAAGTGGTCTTGACCTTCGATTGCAGGTTCTTCGATATCAAATTCGATTGCTGTACTTGGAGATAGGCATGCTTGCGACTCTTGGCTATTTTCTAAGCTTTGGTCGTTGTCATCTAAATTGTTCAAAGCTTGGTATTTGGGATTACTCATTTAGTTGGTTTAGGTATGGAAATTCAAAACTTTCTATAGGAAATAAAAGACATGAAATTAGTATAGATGGAAATGATACTTAATACTCACATTAATGTTACGATATAATTTAGAATGAGAAGAGGTAGTAACTATCACTTGACTTTAAGCTTAATTTGCTGCTGGAATTGGGAGGCAGGTATAGTGTTTTTGAAGACTAACTTTGAAGATGTGCTAAAACTCGGACAGGATGTTAGGAAAATAAAGGCTTGGGAAATAAGGAAGGCAAAATTAAGTTGAGTTTCACCAACAACCTCTCAAGGACTTTTACTTCATTTATTTAGGAAGATTAGCTTGGTAAGAATATCCCCACTTCATTGGTTGCTTGGCCTATTTAGGAAGCTTTATGGGTTTGGATAGCAAACTTGAGACTTTGCTTTGGATGTAGAACTTTCTAGGATTTATAACTAAACTTGGGTGCCTGTCATACATCATTGGCTGGATTTGAAGCTTACAAAAGCTCAATCAGTGATATCAGAGGAAACTGATATATAGCAGCGATAGATATAATCAAAATTTAATAAAAGTATGCCTAATATATACAGCTAACATCTTCAAGCTCCATTGTTTGATACAAGTATTTGTATTACAAATAGTAGAAAATCAAAAATCTTGAACTATTACATCTCTTGGCATTTAAGGAGAATATTCTGTTCAAGTATAGCAACCTTAACCTATTATTGGAAAGATTTCCCGTAGCTATACCTTACTACCTACGTATTCTATAACGAAAGCAGCAAGTTCAACAATGAAAAGCATACTATGAAACATACATCCAGCTATACCTATAAAACTCATAAACTTGAAGTAGCTTATCTGGATTTACCTCAATCTAAATCTGATGCTCTTTTAAAATACGAACTTTGCATATACAGTATAAATACCGATTAGGTAGGATAGTAGACATATAAAAGCCATTTGATTGTCAAATACATTTACACGTATATCTCCTTATAACTTATAATGCTTTGCAAATGGGACCCAATGGTTGGAATAGCCCAACTGGAAAAGAGTACATGTAAAAAAGTACGATTGAAAATGTACAACAATTTATGAACTGCATCTCTCAAGTAGAGCTATTAACTATAAGGCTTTAATGAACGTGTAGCTATTAGCAGTTCAAAACTATCTACATGTTGACATAAAGCGTTCAAATGTATAGCTTATCAAACTCACTATTATCGGAATTCAAAAAAACATCATAGCAGTCGTAAAGAAATGATAGAAACTAAAATAGCCTGGATAAACAAAAGCTTAAATCTACTTATATTTAAAGTACTAATGGAAAGATAAAGATAAAACTCTAAAACCTACAATTAAGTAATTTATAAAATGGTAGTTGCTTGCCTCAGTACTCAGTCTTAGCGTCGAGCTGCTTCCACAACCTTGAGTAGCCGATGTATCCAGAGACAACACCAGCAAAATGCATGTATTCATAGTGTGAACTGATATGGAAGAGATCGTACCCACAGAACACCATATCAGACAGAACTTTGACGACGTTGACTTTGAGGTCGTAGAGCTTCGTTTCAGCTTGGCTTACCAACTTGACCTTATCTACTGCTTGAGCTTCAGTAGCTTCACCGATCTCTTGGACGTCAGGTAAAGCCTTAGCCTGCTTAAGTTCCTTCTGAGCCGCTTGGACCTTGAGGAAGTGGAAGTACAAATCAATAGACAAAGAGGTCCACCACAACTTGATGGAGTAGGTCTTGGCTTTTGTACCCAAGTCCTTGTTGATAACGTTGAAGCGCGATAAGCAAAACAAGTCGTCAGTTATACAGTTGACGAACTCACTCAAAGTTTTGATAACAAGCAAAGGGTAATGGTTAGCTTCAACTTTACCTAAAGCTTTCTGAGGGTGTAGACCTTGGCCTTGTACGAGGTAAACTAACTTGGAAAAGAACCCAGAGAAGTTGGCTAAACGGATAATCTTCCTGGCGTCACCAAACATACCCATAACGCCTTGGATGTTCTTGTGGTAACTAGGCAATACGTTGTACTTCTTGAGGAAGGTTATCATAAGGACCGATAACGTGTACTGGATAACCTTCATGGACTTGTCCCTACCATCAGTGAAAGTCAAGCTGGTGGCCAAGATGTTGAAGGTACGGGCTAACTTGTTAAGGTTTAGACTCTTGATCAAGACATCGATAGCTGGGTTGGCACCTTTGCCGTTCAAATTTAGACTAAAGTCGCTGCCTTTGCTCATCTTGTGCTCTTGGTTTATTTACTGGTGTCAACCTCGACGATAACTAGAGGAACTTGAATTGACGGGAAATTTTGTTTATAACTAGGCTCGAAATCTTATCTGAAAATTAGAGCTCCAGTGCAACCAATTAGATGGATGGAATAGCCAACATTGGTAACGATAACCGGCTCTAATCCAATGGGCTTTGGTTACCTTTAGCCTATTTTAGTGAAGATTTCGAGTAGGTGGGATGGAAATTATTGTGCTTACTGGATCGGAAACCAACAACGTGACAGGTTTTATACTAATGCTTGATAACAAATATACAAATGCTATTTTGATGGTATAGGGTGGAGCGGTAAACGATTAACCGAAAGGTCGGATACAGTTGACCAACGTAGATATACGAGCTAGTTTTATATTCAATACGAAGTATTTATATAGATTCATCAAAGCTTGCCTAGAGCTGCAGTGTAGATAAAAATAGCTTCAATTTATGGTTCTGTTTGAAATATTGAATAGTTATTTGTATATATCAGTGACCATCTCCTTGAAGGCCTGTATCAAACTAGTTGGGCATTATCGCATTTTCACCTGTACACATTTTGCTGAAAGGAAACTATTAGAATCCTTACTATTGTATAAAACTAGTATTAGTACATTCATATATATTATTGTCTATGTTCAATTCAGACTTTCAGTTTTAGAAATACTTTACAATTACACTGATACTGATAGTATACTGTCCACATCCCAGAACTACACATTCCCAAGTTTATTTGTCACTTGCTAAACATTACATCATATAAGGGTCCTATAAAGGAACAACTTGCAAAAGCTATCCACGTAACCAATTTCAACTTTGAATCTAGCCCACCTACCTTACCAACTTACAAAGAAAATATGTCGGAAAACTTTTATCAATCCGAAAGCAAGAATAAATTCCCCAATCATGCCAAGATGTACTCCAAGTATCGGCCCAGCCATCCTAAAGAGTTAATCGACTATATTATACGTTTCTGTACTGAAAAGAAGTTGGCCTGGTAAGTTTTATGGAATTGTTCAAATTGACAGATAGCTAGGGACGTAGCAACTGGAAATGGACAGGCAGCCAGTCTATTAGCCTCCCATTTTGACAAGGTAGTTGCTACCGATCTCAGTCAAAACCAACTCGACAATGCCCCACCAAATTCAAAAATTAGTTACCATTGTGAGTCAGCTGAAGACTCTAACTCTACACTAATCGCCGACAACTCTGTAGACTTGGTAACCGTTGCTGTAGCTCTACATTGGATCCCTCACCAGCCATTCTTTTCACGAGTAAACCGAGTACTCAAGCCGGGTGGTATGATAGCTGCCTGGAGTTACTTCAAATTTAAAATAGACGACTTGGTCGATGTCGTTTACCAAAAACTTGACGAAAACTATCTGCAACCGGTTCGAGCTCCTGAAGTAAATTATGTTAGAGATGAATATACCACTCTCAATTGGCCCTTCCAACAAATTCGAGGGTTCGATGCCGATGATGATGGAATCAACCGAAAGTTTTCTATTGAGGGGGAAATCAACTTACATGATTATTTGAAAAGGCTAAGTACGTCATCAACCATGAAGGTTTATGTTTCCAAGTTCGGTAAGGATCCGATTCAGGAGATGTACGATGAGTTTTTGAAGGCTTGGGGCGGTGATCCCGATCAAGTGAAGGGTATTAAGGCCGACATTTTTTTGAGGGTGGGACGGAAACAGGGATAGTTTATTTGCCTTACTTTGGCCTTTAATATGTTCAACGTATACATCTTTCCTTGGACTAATTTATATATAAGCACAATAGTTCGGTTGCTTGGATATAATAATTGCAATTTTTTGTAAGTTGGGCTTTTTAGTATATATCCTTCAAATTGTTACCAACTTTATAAATAAATAACGTACGAATACTATTTAAAAGAATTTATCGTAATACAAATTACAATTCAGCAGTTTATACATTTATATCCATTACACATATTGACTTGTAAATTCAAGAAACCTTTATCCTTTTTTCCATCTAGTTATCGACTATATCTCTTCGAAAACTTTCAAGTCTTTGATTGATCTACCGTGTAATTTAGGCAAGGGTATATGACAAGGGCTAATAAATATATTTCAGAAAAAGTAGGCTTCAATACCTATTTTATTTAGTAGTCTTTTGAAATTGGGCTGCTTTAGATTAGCATAGTAAAAATATCGATTGAAATGCACATATTAACAGTTTATATACCATTTGTATTTTCAAAGTGATTGGAGTGCAGATTGAACAAAGGAAAGCATCAGTCAAATTGCTATGCTTTAGCCAAATAGTAATGGAAATGGAGTTTTTATACTTTCTCAAGATCGATGGAATCAATTTTATACAAAACATGCTTATACGATAAATATAATTAAACTATAATCAATAAAGTTCTTTATATTGGATGCACTTGTATTTGCCATACAATGTTTGCATAAACTATAGAAGCTTGCCTTACTGATTGATGATAGGTTGCAACATAGGCTGTAAAATTCCAAACTGCTCATATTTATATTTAGTAATTGCATTTAATTGATATATAAACTTAACTATATACCTTGGAATCATTATTTCAAATAAAACCATTTAAAGGAAATCTATCTATTTAAATTTGCTAATCATATAATATAATGTATATGTCAAAAATTCTCTCACAGCTCTGATTTTTGGCTATTCTTTCTATTATTTGGGTACATATTCTCAATCTATTTGTACCAAAAGCTCTATGTATAAAGGTAGAAGCATGAATTTAAGCAATATCTCAGAAAACTAAATTTATTGTATCCAACATTTTAAACTAGTATTTGAACAAACTTCAAACTGTTTATTTTATTAAACATATAGTGTTAAAGTATAGTATCTATGATTCGAAACATAGCAAGGGTTTCTAATAAACTTTATTGCAAACTCCAATTTAACATCTTTTCAGCATCCTTCCAAACTAATCACATTTTATCCTCAGTATGGAATCGTTGAGCATACGTAATCCAGTAGCCCCTTTATTTTACAACCAAATCTGAACTTATTTATCATTTTACACCAACCTTTGAATTAGAGAGATGTCCACCAACTTTAGCAATCTACCCGACTTCATTATCGAAGAGATATTAGCCAACTTTGAAGGACAAGATCGGCTAAAACTAAGGCACTGCAACCAGCTTATCAACAACATTTTGATACCAGAAATTTACAGCACATTAAACTTCAAAATTTTATACAAAAGAGCAGGCGACATTGAGTTCACCAATTTAATCCAAAAGTACGGAAAGTATGTCAAGAAGGTGAAGAACCCTATACCTTTGATTTTCTACCAATTAAAGCATCATTTTACCAACGTAGAAGGCATTCCGATCATTTATGATAGAAAATCTGGCTGGAATGGACGACGTATACGCAACTTACGGTTAGATTTAAGGAAATTGGATTTGAAAGTCCATGTACAAGTACCTGCCAAGCTTCATTTTAAGCGCATGACTAAGCACCTTACCTGCCTCACCTTTGAACTTATTACCCTAGAACCAGTTTCAAGCGTTCTCAGTTTAGTAGAAGTTTCACACCTTCGGTCGCTATGCCTAAAATCACTTATTGTCGACTGCCAAACTTTGGCATACATCAACGATAGAATCCCCAACCTAAAAGAGCTATATTTGAAGGACTGTATGCCTGAATTCAGGTTAGACAGCCCTCCAGTCACCTTTACTAATTTGAAGAAGTTGCGATTGTCCTCTAGAAGGGACTATTATATGGGATACCTACCTTTCGATTGGTTTCCAGAACTGCGAGCATTAATTTGTGATTTAGGTGCCCGTGTCAATATGGATTACTACCAACACTTTATCAAATTTACTTTCAATAAGTTAATAAGCTTAACTTTATCTATCGGATACATTACGCTTGAAAACTCCCAATTATTGCAAAACCTTGTACATGTCAGTTTGTACGTCCGTAAGGCATTCGATGCCAGGTCGATGTGCCTATTACTTTCCCTATCCAAACTGAAATACGTAGATCTATATGGTAAGATCAAGGACGATCGTTTCGCAAACGTTATAGGTACTAGTTCGATCGTTCAACTAAAATTAGCCGGGAAATTATTATTACACCGCAACTTCTTAAAGCTCCTGCAGTTTCATCTACCTTGTCTTGTCAACTTGAGCATCTGCCATCCAGACCGGTCCACCCATTTCATTGATGACTCTATCCTTTACAAAATCAATAACGGTGAAAGTTTGAATCTACAGTTTGCCACCCTTCCCAGCTCAAATCTTAAATTTGTGGAATGGATCAAGACCCAGTCTCCATCCGTTATTGTCACCTACTTTGACCCTAATCTCTAATGTAAAATGACGTTACCCAAACCTCCATCTCTGATCCCAAACACCTATGTAGAATTCCACCATGAGTTTTTATATACTGATCTCAACCGAAGCTTCCATATACCCCAAATCTACTTAAAATACAATGTAAGTTTCAAACGAAAATATATTCCTTTTAATATTTGTCTTAGCAAAATTAATCATTTTAAATAAAGATTCATAACAGAAATTTATCTCTTTGTATAATATGTTTTATTGAAAGAAAAACTACTGGTATAAGGTCATAGTAGGAATGTAAGTGGATTTAAATTGGAAATTTAAAAGCACATCCTTTCTGAATTGGTAAAGTAGTTTGAGTGCATACTATAGTTGTCTACGTAAGTAGGTCCAAATTTCCAAGAGAATAAATCCCGGAAGTTGAAGCAACTTCAATTGAGCTTGCTGTATATTTGTATTGAATGATCCGTAAGATTGTAAGACTTTAGTTGCGACGAATACTATAAGGAAGCTTTAATTTTAGAATATGGAAAAATGAATATAATGTTTCTGTGCCTGATATGATGTACATGAAGAAGCTAAAGAAAATAAAAGTTGAGAAATGTGCAACTAGAGTCAGGTTACTCAAGTATACTTTAATAGTTTTTGGGCTTTAGTTTCATAAAATTGCTGACAAAGAAGCCAATTCTATTGTTCCAAAATATTGAGGGGATTTCCAATAATATTTATTATTAGAAAAATTCGCAGTTTTTAGAAACGACAAATATTTTATTAGATAAATCACTTTCAAAAACTATAAATTCTAAGCTAATCAAGCTTAACATTGTGTAGAAAGATTTTGTATACATAACAGCAGTCCAATCGCTTTATCAGACAAATTTAAACTTTTTACTTCACTTCAGTATTTGAATTCGAGAGATGGACTTTAGTTTGACCAATTTTCTCGATTTCATCACCAAGAAGATCGTAAGTAGCTTCGAAGGACACAACTAACTCGAACTATATCGCTGCAACCAACTATTCAGCACCCTTTTGATGTTTAGTTTACAGCACTTTACACAAGATAAGTGATACCGAATTCGTCAATTTGGTAGAAAAGTACGGCAAAGAGATAAAGAGCCCTGTACCTTTGAATTTTATTAATATACAGTTCCATTTTCTATATCTTACGCTGATAATTATAGTTGAATAGCTTAGTGTATATGAAAAGTAAACTTGAATTTGAAGTTTGACTTATTTTTTGATTTAGTACCAACAGTCATGGATTCCAAGCACATCAGTAAAGATTTCACCCATCTCAGTATGAGGAAATTCACAAGCTTTGGAATATATATACTCAACATCTCAAACCACACCACTTACCTCTAGCTTTAGTCAGTTCCAATAGATTGACAGCCATCAGCATTAAAATTCTTAACCTAGAGATCCTGCACCTAAAGGATGATAAGTACAGTAACTAATTTAAAGTCACCCGATCACCTTTAGAAGTTTGAAGCAGTGCTATAGAAAGCAACGCAATGTATACATGTACCGTTAGATAGTTTCTCTGGGATTGAGGAATTGTACCTCAGTTTAGATCCACAAGTAGATTTAGATAACTTCCGACACTTCCTTAAACTCATATTCAGCAAATTGATAAGCTTGCATTTAATGATAAAATTAATTATGTTGGAAGATTCACATAAACTCCAGCACCTTAGCTACCTTAGCATATACTTGCTCAAGTTGATAGAGAATGTCCACCTAAAGTTTGATTTCCTGAAGTTCCTGCTGCAGCAATTACCTTACCTTTGTAACTCCCCTTTTCAGTTCCCATCCATCCATACCTAACTCTTCGATAAACTACCCTTGATCAATTTAGTACTTGTAAGAACTTGTAGTTTGCAATCCCTCTTAGATCGGATCTCAAGTTTGTTGAATGGATCCAAGTCCAATCACCTAATGTTGCCATCGTCTACATTTAACAGTATAGTAACTTTGAGGTTAATGATAATCAAACCTTTGGTGCTAAATATCTATGTAAGATCCCTCCATAAATACCTCATGCAGCCCGTAATTGAACCTTTTTCTATCCGTTTTTATATCATCTGAAAGCGTGCAAAAATACGATGTCAATCCCGAACAAGGTACGTTCTTTTTAATTCTTGACATACCAAACTTACCAAATATGAATAAAATTTTGTTGTAGTTAATTTCATTGCTGATTTTTATCAATGTACTTTATAGCTTAAACTTGATCCTGAGTGGACGTTATAAGATCCAATCCTATACTAGCTTAAAGTCCACATAGAACAAAACTTAGATACACCTATTTTCGTAAAGTAGTTTTCGTACTTATCAGATATATTTTAGGAAGATTTTCACAATACCCTTTAATAAGCTGGGCTGCTTCTAACCTCTTGTATTTAGTAAATATGCTCAAGCAAAGCACAATCAACAACCAGTTCAATCCTTTCTTTACAATAGACATAAAGGAATCTAAACTGCACCAAGTATGATTCGTAAAGCTGTAAATTCTTGCTACCGTTTGAGTTGAGCTGCCCTTGATTAAATGATTAGGCCATCAAAAATAGTATAGGCAAAGGTTCATACCTTTATTGCTTACTAGTCAACATCTATCTTTCTCATAGTAAAAAACCTGGTTGTAAACTAGTTTATAAACTTCTGTATGTATATTTCATATACTAAATATATTAGCTATAACTAATTGAAGGATTAAGATTACATATTTTAGGTTCTAGTTTATTATAAACGATGAACATAATAAGCCTTTGATATATGTGCACTTGGATTAGTTTATAATTCGACTTAAATTTACATAGTTAGCATACCTATAACGCTAGCTTATTTTATATAGAAATATCTATGGATCATCTGTAAATTGAGTTTGAAATTAGTTTCTTAAACGATATAGCTACGTTCTAAGTTAAATTGACAAATCTCTATGATAGCTATACATTGTAATGGGTTTATATATATAATATGTGGATAAATATTATATTCATTAAAAACTATATATTTATAGATACTGGCTATTGAAGAAATATATTGTAGCTTAAAATCATTTGTTTGAAATATTGAAAATTCAATATGTACATGCTATCGACAAATTAGAAAGGAGCTTGAGGAAGATATAATAGAAACATACCATGTATCTTTTGCCTTTTCACAAATGCTCCTGATTTTTAAATACAATTCGTCATATACTCCCTAAACTTTGAATCATATAGCTGTTTGAATACAGTAGTTAATAAGACCATAGCAACAAGCACAGCTAAACTACAATGTACAAGAATATATAATAAAGTTAGTTTCAACCTATATAAAATAAAAATTTAGCTAATAAATTTAATCCATAAACTTCAGGCTTAACCACCGAACCCGTAAAGAGTACGGCCTTGGCGCTTGAGTGCGTAGACGATATCCAAACTAGTTACAGTCTTACGTTTAGCATGCTCGGTGTAAGTAACGGCATCGCGAACTACGTTCTCTAAAAAGACTTTCAATACACCTCGAGTCTCCTCGTAGATGAGGCCAGAGATACGCTTGACACCACCACGTCTAGCTAGACGGCGGATAGCTGGCTTGGTAATGCCTTGGATGTTATCACGTAAAATCTTGCGGTGACGCTTGGCACCTCCCTTTCCTAACCCTTTACCACCTTTTCCACGGCCAGACATTGTTGAGTTCAAAGTAGAAAAAAAAACTTGAAAGTTGGATGGAACTGTTGCTGGGTTTTGGGATTGAGCGAATGGATATTATTGGTGTAAAGCTGTGCAAGTAGCTATGTGACATCATTATTTGAAACTGGGCTTTAGATAGAGAGATGGTGGAAAAGCTGCAAAAGTCAAAGTTTAGACAGGTGAAGAGGTAGATACGATTAGAATATACCTTATTCATCCTTTAAGTTGCAAATATGAACCTAATGTATAGTACACTACCAGCACAAACATATAATTTCGATTGAAATAGATAAAAGTAGTGGCAAGTAGTAAATATATATTGGTTATACATCCGTTTCTGAAACTGATAGATAGATCCTATATTAGTGGCAGTGAAATAAACGATAAGATGAAGTTCAATAGATGTAGATGAAAGCACGAGATAAATTTTATGGCAGTTATTGTATCTATTAAATACGTAGTAGCATTTGAAAATACAAAGAATAAATACACTTTTAAGATTAAATGTCTTTATAAAGTCAATTAATATGAATGCAGATTACTAAAAGCTCAATACAAAAATAAAATTCAATTTAAACTGCTTCACTTCAACCTCTCCATCAAAGCTTTACCTTTATAGCATTGCATACTACCTACCATAGTATACATTAGAAAGCATTAAAAGCATTTTGATTAGTTTTAATATCTAGTAATCCATTTTCAACCTCAAGTTCTCTTCTTCCAATTGCTGGATCCTTTGTAGTAAACTAGGTACCATACGTTCTTCCTCAAACTTTTCAGAAAGCTCCACCTAAAAATATACAAATATAAACACCTTCAAATATAAGATAAAAGCCATTTACCTTCAAATCGTAGATTTGTCTTAATAGATCCAAGTGAATACCCTGCAAGTCTTTACGGATGTCGTTCTTGACTTGGTGCAGGCAGTCATATACAGTAGCCTTGATTAGTTCGATCGGTATATTCCTATCGTTGCTAGCACCGTTAACATCATCGAGATTAGTCGGCTGGGCTTTAATATCAAGTGATTGTGGCAAATCCTCTTTTATCGTGTTACTAGTACTCAGATTATTTTCAATAATGATGACATCATCGCCTTTACTTTTGACGTTCCGATCTACAAACTGGTTGTTGACATGAGGCGGAGTAGGTTGCATGGAATCCAAAAGTTCACTGGGGGAAAAGGCATCTCCTCGAAAGGATCTCCTTTGGACTTGAGGAGATCGGAACTGCATTGTGTTCTCTGACCTACTGTCCACCAAGTTATCTTGTCGACTGATTAGGTTGGGGAGTGTATTGTTACGTTCCTTCAATCTTAGGCTTTCGGTCAAGTCCAAAGACATGGGTCGTGGTCTACTTAAACTTAACCTTTGCCGATCTAGAATTAAATAAGAATAGGTAGACAAACAAAACTTACTTAAACCGTCGTCCGGACTGGCAAATTGACTAGACGATTCATTGTTATGGGGGGTGTACCAGTTGGTCAATTCTGCTGGCTTCATCAATTTTCGAACGGGGCTTACCAAGTCGGATGCCAGGTTAGTACCGTTATTCCGGCTTTGATAGATGGAAGTAGGGGAAAGTACTTTGTTCGAGTCGGTGATGCTGCCACTCCTACTCTTCATCAACCCTTCCAAGTTACTAGTCGAATTGTTGCGGTTGTTGAAGTTGGTGGTGATACTCGGTGGGGTAATATCATTCAAATTAAGATCCCTGAAGGTGCTGGGGTTTAAAGAGTACCGGTTGGATCGGTTGTGTCGTAGCATGTTGGGTGAACTGTTGAGGCTGTGCGTCATACTGGTCGCTAAACTAAAATTAGGTTTCTTCAGATTGGAGTCGGAAACTCTACTCAATTTGTTGGAACTGTTGTTGGTGCTGCTGATACTGGAAATTGTGTTGGGGGTAGGTGTACGTATAGCACTCAGTTCGTTAAGCCTACCCTGTAAAGTGTTGGATGCCTGCATAGAAAAGCCAGAGGATAGAGGCCTACGATTCAACCCCAGCTCTAGCCTCTCTTTTAGGTTGGAATGGGTCGACGTTGTAGTCAAAGATCTACGGTGTAAAGATGTCAAGCCGCTTGGGTTCGAATTCAGGGTTTGTGTTTGAGGGGCCGACTAAAAAGAGCAATATATCAGTAAAATAGTAAAAAAAGTAACTACTATCGTTATAAGTTTGGAAATTGAACCACTTTTCAGATTAGGTGGACTGCGCCATCGGATAGGCACCTCACTCAACAAATCTAGACTAATAAGCTCACCTAATATATGCAAGTATAAATGTAATGGTAGTTGTATATAGTTACCTTGGCTAGTCCCAACCACAACATTAAACTTGACATCTCCAGTAAGGATAGAGGTAATAGAACAGTCCAACTTAAACCTCTTCAAAACTCTAAAGAACGTAAACAAACAATTACCAAAAAGAACTTACTGGAATCTCTTTACATTGATTAAAGTTAAACAGTCCTCCCCATCCAAGACAACCAAGTTATCGAAACTGAAGTTGAGGTATTTCAAATCGATGATCCCAAAGCTATTGCTGACCCTGTATGTTCGAATAGGACCTTCCGCATTATTAATGTCAAATAGTGCCAGGTACCCCGAAGTATAACCAACAATAAAGGTATCCTTATCGGTTACTGAAAATTTACCGGTGGTCGGATATCCAATCTCATTTCCCTCATCATCCAGACTTCTTAAGCCGTTGACCTTTTGAACATTACTGGTAAAATTGTTTAAGATTAAAAAGTCGGGCTGGTCCTTCAATATCAATAAACTACTAGTTCCGTCTGAGTTGATATCAATGTTCAGTATCTTGAAATTTAAATTGAGGTTGCTCTTTAAATTGGTGTTTTGGCTGAGTTGGATCGAGCTATTTATTTGAAAAGTTAAAAGAGTCGTTGAGTTGATACCAGAAACTACCATCTGATCTAACTTTTGATTAACTTTTACTATATCCAGCTTGATGGCTCCTATATCCAAGAGTTCAAATTCCTCCGGTTTCTAAAGACGTAGAAATAAGTAAATAGGATTTATAAATCTGGTTTACTTTGATAAACGACATTAAATTTAAACTGGAAACTCCTGATAGCCCCGCTTTGTTGAAGAAAGCATGTACATCTTCCACTTCAACCTTTGATAAATTTAAACTATAGTAGTTCTCTATCTTGGCAAAGTTGCTGTTGACTTTTAACATTTCCAGTAAGTTGTTGAACTTGGTATAGAAGTCATAAGTCCATATTAGCATAAAGTTACTTTCAAAGCTCAGTATCAAGCTACCTCCGTTGCCATTTAAGTACCCGACATTGACTAACAAACTGGAAAATTGGATTTCAAATAGCAAATTTAAACTTTGGTTTTTGTACTTTCGAAACTGTAGCTGATCCTTTACGATATTTATTACCTTATCACCCTCCACTTCGCTATTTGCATCTTGACTTAAACTGGTTAACTTGTAGTTGATGTCTGTTTCATAGTTCATCTTTTATTCGACTTTATAGAGAAATCGGCCGATGGACCTGGTTAGCTTTTTGTTTGGATTCTTTGAAAATGTTGGATTACGTCAAATCCCTATTTTCTATTGGCACGATGCCTAACCAAACTTGGAGTTCTATTGAGGTCTACCAGATCAAGAAATAAAAATGACGTATCGAAGGCAATGGAATGATACTGAAAAAGGGATAGTATTTCATCTATAAATCAGCTTTAAGAACCAATAGTGTACGATGCTCATATAGGGCTGAAATATAATAGAACCATCCAACTGGTAAGGATTTATTATAGTAATAAATATATTTTGATATAAAAGTATATTGATCCAAGCTTATACTATCGTAGTGACAATTGGATTGAAGTGACTAGATGAAACGCTACTCAACCTTTTACTTTCAATTCTCAACCCGACTCTAAGCTTGTGAAGTCATTCCAACTAAGTGGTGGTCTATAGTTTATCCTCACAGCAATCGTTCCAAGTTATCTTAAATATTAAGCAAGCTAAATCGTGGACTTAGAAGCATGCAAAACTCAATTTAATCAAGCAAATATATTGTAAATCCTCAATACTTGCATCCTTGGTATTAGCATTGAGCGATTTCTTTTAGTTATGACTACTCCCTTCACATTGATATTCTACTTTCCATTTATATCTAGTTTCGAACAGAAATCTGTTCTATTTATTAGATATTCTTGACAATTTCCCATATTCGTAATCTCGGCTATAAGTTAGGAACCCCAGCTATTACCAGCATAGCATTTTGATATCGGGATTCGGATATTCAGCAAGTATTGCCAAGATACCGAAAGGGTATTTAAACCCTTGGAATGCCATTGAAGGCTGGTATCTTGACAACGTTCCACCTCGCTATTTTCTAAATAGCTGTTACTCACCTCTTGATCTCAACCATCAACTATAGCTGTTGCGACAGCCTGATCTGTTTCCCTTGCCATAGCTGTCTCTGACAGCCTGATCTGTTTCCCCTGCCATAGCTGTCTCTGACAGCCTGATTCTGTTTCGTCTACGAATAAAGTATTGTTCCTGGTCAGCCTTTTAGTTATTAGATCGTGCGAATATGTGGTTCGACTTCTATACCCTCTTAGCTCACTCCGTTCAAACTTTCTTCACTTCCCTAAAATTATGAATTTATTGTAATATATAAGACAGATATCGATCCAAATTGCATAAGTGATCTTATTTAATATTAGCCTGATACAACCCACATTCTATTATTGTGCTACATTGACAATATTTGCTAACTTCAAGTACATCTATGTTCACAATACTTTTACTTTAATATACATATATATGCAATTACCACAGATTTAGACCTTAGCATGTAGCATCAAGTATTTTAGACATTCTTTATAAAGGACATAAAATAAACCACAAGAATATAGGTATAGCATTTCCTATCTAAAATTCACGGTTTAATCCATATATAACTTGACACCATTCAGAGGCTTTGCTACTTTTATCAAAAGCAACATACTTTAAGTAGATGTCTGCACTCACTATCAATTCTTTCACAGATTGAAAGATCCAGAAATATGTTTCCATGTCAAATAATATAGCTAGAAAGTGTAACTACAGCACACTTTATTGGTCCAAAACTAAAAAGCTAGAGTGTTTCTAAAATGTTGGTTCAGGTGGTGCAGGTGTATCAATGTCTTTTGAGCTTAAATGAATTTGCATTAGTTTAAAACTTTCCAAACTATTCCTTTTACGAAGTTGTTCCACAAACCACTTAAAACCACCCATATCAAGTATACAGCCCATACAAAAGGATCCATTCAATCCTAAAATGCTATACAATTTCTTAGGCACCCATACAAGCTACAATGTCCATTGCCTTAGGAAAAATTTTGAAGATCCAGTATGGACCATAGCAAGTTTCGCCGAGACTCCTTTCCCCTTAAATTTTGAAAATTAGCACGACTTTGCAAACTTAAACTTAAAAGTCAATTCAACTCTTCAGTCAAGGCTATTTACCTGATAGGCATGCAATTTATTGATGGTTGGGGGTAATGGGGATTTTTGACCCTTCCCTCGCGACCAAGTGCTCATGTGCCCACTCTATTCTCAATTAATTATTAGTTCAACACCGTTATTTGGATAGGATATTCAGTGGACCTAATTATCTTTGAATCGGGCTGTATAAGACTACAACCATAGATCAATCGACATTTCATTCGTTGGATGGCAGGTTGGTTTAACTTGAACTAGTTAACTATCCCAATCTTGCACTAAAGCCAATAGTACATAAAGACGTATAATTAATGAACATACTAAATGTGGTAACACTAATGGCTCTGAACTTTTTAAAGCCCTATAGCTTCCGTTCGATACAAGGTGGGCTTGCTTTGCCATCCAAAACCGAGCTTCAACCGACAACAAAAGTCTACCAAAATGGTAGCCTCGATTCGGAAATTGCCACCAAGCCGCAAATCAAATGCCAGTTTGGAGCAATGCCATTGGTGAAAATGCCAAAGGTAAAGTGTTCAATTAATAAGATGAACCTTCAACAATGGTTCAAAGCTATAGGTTCCAATTCAATCCAAAGGATAGGCAGTGAATTTAGGTTTAGTATGGGGATTAATTTGGATTTTCTTCAACATTATTCCGTATCTGAAAGCAACGACTTAGACTCGATTGGGCAAAGTATCACCACAACAAGTTGGCAAAACTAAATTGGAACTTCAATTAAACAGGTCTATCCAATACTCAATTTCCCAGAGCTTATTAAGCTGCCAGCATCCCATACTGCTTTTCAACCTTAAGTTTTTGGCACTCGATCAGCCGGCAAAGCCCTCAGCTCCTTTAGACGTGCCACTCCTTTTTCACCTTTAGTTTAGTTACGAGAAATCAAAATTTTATTGGAACCAACGACCAAAGCAACTTTTTATAATAAAGTGCCCACATCTTCAAATTCGGAAAACCTAGCTTCGATGGGAAGCATGACAATACTGCAGACCTCTCCATTCTATCACCGAGGTGTGTCTGGAAGAGATAGCAATCTTTCCAACGCTATGAACAACCAAACTCCGACCAACAACACTATCCAAGTACCGACTTCCAAGATGGTGTTGCAAAGTGCACTGAGAAAGGCTCAGCAGGCAGTGCAATTCGACAACAAAAATGACTTTCAGCAGGCGCTTTCATGCTACGAAGAGGCGCTCAGTCTGATAACTAACGTCTTGGATTCGAGCCCTGTATTTCGTTCCAACCCGCGGCTAATAAACATAGTAAGTTTAATACTTTGAATTTGGATTTTGATATATTTCGCGCCTTTGATTAAACATTCTATTTTTAGCAAAATTCCTACCTGGAGAGGGTGACTTTACTAACGAGCTTGATCGAAACGGCACCCGAGAGCAATTTTATGGAGCAGGAAATGATAACAAACATTGAGAACGCATCGATTTCTAGTGAAGAGGAGCAGGGGTACCATGTACCTACGCGTATGTCAATTTTCCACGACGAACTTGGTGGATCCTACGGGATGACAGAGCCGCACAACTCAAGCTCTCCGATATACGGCAACAGGGAGGATCCTCTAGCAGAAGGCCATCAAATACTTACTGTCACCTTGGATACGATAACCTCCTGGGCCAAAGACTATACCCATATACAAAATGCTTCGAATAAAGCAACTCCTGAAAGCGCTCTAACAGCCAACTCGGCTACACCGCAAGGATCAAAAGCTGGCGGAACCTCGACCTCAGTTTTCTACGAAAGCTCGAGTAACAAGCGTGAGGCCAATTTCAACAATGACCCAAGCGAATCGAACTCCATCAGCAGCTTCCAAGTGGAGGACCCAGGTTTCGGCAAGCTACCCATCCAATCCAAACTTTCCAATAGCGAGGACATATCTCTCAGCCAGAGCCACGCGACTTTGAGTACCATGCACTCGTCCCCTATCTCTTCCCGCAAAAGCCTGAGCGTCATCTTCGAAAGTGACCTTAATGGAACTGGCAACGTAGTCAAGTCCCAGAAGCTGGACACCAATTCAGCCTCCTCCACCCCCTCCATTACCTCCCTCGAGCTCGAGAAGCCTTCCATAAACACCAGACTCGACGGGGATGCTGGTAGTAAATCCTCAACTTACGAATCCAGTGTCGAGAGGCCTAGCTTCGACTCAACCACGAGCCCAAGGATGGAGAACTTGAGATTGTCTACCATCACCAACCGTCGCATCTCATCCCTACCAACCTCTCCCCGACCTAGCTCATTCCTACTAGCTTCCTCTAAAGTCGTCGACATGGCCGTCAACAGCCAGTCCACCTTGTCCCGTTCGTCCTCCCGCCAGTACAATTTAGTTTCCATCCAAAGAGTCTTCCGTGAGGAACCCTCTGAGGTAAGTTTACATTTTTACACCTGCTAATTTAGTGTAGAGCTGCGTGTTCGAAGCACCACCCGTCTCCAACGACTTGCGAGTTTTCTGGTTGATGCGCTCCTTGGAAAAGTCTATGACGGTCGGGGGCTACGTATCACGTAAACTGTTTATTCCCAGGAGTGTTTGGTAAATTGTACTTTGAAAATTGCAGTATTAACATCGATACTTAGGCATCAGAATGGAGTGCGGATACTAGCTATCGAGATCAAAGCCCACAGCTGTGAGGTGTTGGCTGACTTCTTAGGTAGGTTCCGCAACATCGAACAGTCAGATACTGCCAAAATCCTCAAGGTTTCCTTCTTTATTTCCAACTTACTAATTTATATGTAGGAATTGGAGCAGCTGGATGTACTACTCAATAGCATTCAGAATGGCTTAGCCAAGAAATTGACCTTCATCGAACCATTGAAACGTATGCAGAACTCGGCTTTCTCCAACTTAGGTAGCAAGATATCCAAGTCGGTGGAAAAGATCCAAAACTCTTATCTCAAGCTGAAGACTGATTCTTCGTCCCAGTACATCGAAACGGTTATCAAGCTGTTCAAAGCCTCCCAGTTCCTAGGTAACTTTTAGATTCCAGCTTCCAAGCTAACTTTATATTTTATAGAAAAGTGGTACCAGCACTTTGTAGCTATGCCATCGTTACACTCGGCCCATACCCAAATTGTGGCAAGGCTCAACCGAGTCAACGGGTTCCTGTACTCGGTAGTTTGTGCCTTTGTTTTAAGGGATATGAGTGTACTGTTGGCCAAATACCTCAAGAGGTTGAAGGTTAGTATTTCTGACTAACTTGACCTATTGTAAAAGCCTGTTCCCTACTCTAACCCAATCTACCCCTACCCTAATCACCCTAATATGCTATAATTTAAAATGATCCTGTAGATAAACTCACCAATCTTACCTCAACTTATAATAAACCTTCCTTTTTACCCAGCTAAAATTTATAATTTGGGTGGAAAGTTGCTTGATATTTTTTGGGATTTTGAGTATAATTAGATTCTTGGTATATACAGATTTATCTTTATGTCTAGAATATGCCTATTGAACGATATTGAATAGGATTATAAGTTTATATAGGTGGTTAGAGTTAGATACTATAATGCAATTCTACAGGTTGTACTGTAAAATACCGAAACCCAAAAATATTGACAAATATACAAGTAAAAATGATAAAGGTTTGAAAACCTACTTACACAGAATATAAATGTATTACAAAAAATAACTCCCTACCTAACAAGTTTTAATTTCCAACTTTCCTTAGCCTTCCTCTGCCCCGTTTAACTTTAACCTTGGGAACAATAGGAGAATCAATGGGGGACTCGAACAATTCGGCTTCACTTTGACTTTTGAGGCTTTTAGCAAGCTTACCGAGCTTATGTTTAGGACGACTAGTAGGTACGTACTCGTCGTCAGATTGAGAGCTGAGAGAATCAGAGTTGGAGCTAAAGGTATCGGAATCGGTTTCGGGCTCAGCAACAGTGCAAGTTGAAGTGCGCTTCCTGGGACTGGGATACCATTCATCCTCGGTGGTATCAGTGGCTCGGGTGCGCTTTCTTGTATCGTTTCCTCGGTTAGAAGCTAGAGTGGGGTTGGCATTGGAGCTTTGGAAAGACGTAGTGTTTTCTTGTAGAGCCTCTCTTTGGCGGCTCCTGGTTAGGTACCTGCTAGTCGATTGGATCAATGCTTGGGAATTCATTGCTGAAGGACCAGTTCTCTGCTGAACCGCTTTTTGACAATTCCTTTTGGGATACCTTCTTTCCAGGTGAGATATTGGTTGAGAACTCCTTAAGTGATATATTTTTTCTCGTTGAACCGTTGCTTGGCGACCCTTTGACTGGCATGTCTCTGCCTGTTGACTTTTCGTTTGGGAGGTCGTTATCTGGCGACTCCTTGTTAGGTATACTTTTACTTGTCGAGTCGAAGTCTGTTGGCACGTTGTTTGGTCATTCAAAATATGTTTGCTTCTGGTCTGGTACCTAACTGGCGATTGATCTATTGCTTGGGAGATTGCAGTATGGCGGCTCCTTGTCTGATATACCTTTACCCGTCGATCTATCGTCTGCTGAAGCTTTGTTTGGTTGCTCCGAGCCTGCTTGCTCCTTGTTTCATATCTTACTGGCGATCGATCTCTTACTTGGGAGGCTATCGTCTGTCGACTTCTCATTTGATACCTACCTGCTTGTTGAGTTTTTGGCTGGTCCCTCAAAGCCTGTCTGCTTCTGGTTTGGTATCTGACTTGTGATTGATTTCTTGTTTGAGGGGTCGTTATTTGTTGGCTCCTTATTTGATATCTCCTCGCTCGACTTCCACTAGCTACATACTCACTTGAACAATCACTTTCTGAATCAGAAGAGGAGCTGGTATCGGAGTCATAGTACTGGATTGTAGTTTTCCTTTTAGGCTGATCTGTCCTTAAAGATGATCTCGATTTGACATACAATGCTCGTCCGTTGGGAGTATACTCATCGGAGGATTCAGAACCATTCCTTCGCCCACTGATCACCCTCGATGCCCTGGTGCGGATATTCCTACCTTTAGATATCGTGACTGATCTAATGGTACTAGATGTAGATGTTGAGGTTTCAGCCTCGAGGGCATATAAACTATCAAAGTAGACTGTTGCCTCTTTCAACGTACATTGGTCTAAAGTAAGCGTATCATTCACTACTTTGGGGATATGTAGGATGTAGGCATCCCTATCCTCCTCATCTAAATCTAATGAGATTAGAAGTTTATAATTGCCAGAAAAGTTACTGTAAGCCTCTTTGCAGAAGGCACTGTAGAGTTTATGTGCGGATTTTGCTTCGAGGGAAGTAGACCCATGGAAAATGAATGCGTTTTCAAATATCAATCTCATGTCAAAGGCTAGACTGGAGAAACTTCTATAAAAGTAGTTTAGCAGTCGAGAGAGTATCATTTCCAGGGAAATTGGGCAAGGAATCAGCTCATAGTATTCCGGGAAAACCTCAGGGTCAACTTGCTTTCTAAATTGAGAGTAGGCTGTATCCGAATACAATAACTTGAGCACTTCTAACACGCGATCACATTTTTCTTCTGTATAGGCATTACAATTGCTATCGGCACTTACACAAAGGTCACTTTGAATAGCAAGAAAAACTAAAGATCTCGAATAACCTTCTACTACCCCATGATACTCAACCCTAATTAAATATTACTATAAGTTCAATATATTTCACTTACTCTATGTCTACATTGGGACTTGTTTTGGAATAGTCATGGGCCACACTTCCAACAATCGGGGGGTCTTTAGCAACGGTAACTTTGTCGCCACGCTTGAAGGTAGCTGCATTCATTGCCAAAAACATCTCTTCACAGATCAAGAAGTGAACTGAATCCTGAATTAGAGCAACTTTAAAGTTTACTAATTGGTCAACTATGATTTCGTAGGTAGCAGTTCGGACATCGTCGACTATAGAAAATTGGATATCTTTGACTTGCCCATGGACATTCTCTAAATCCTTTAGCATGACGTATTCTTCATCGAAACTGTTGGCCTGATAATTGTCTTCAATCAGCTGTAAATAACGGTGGTGATCGGTCTTAAGATACACAATGAAATCGCCGATCTGTGGGGTGTAGTTGATATAAGACTGCTCGACACTTTGGGCCCATGAAGCTTTAGAAACGTTGGGTGGAAGGGGAAACTTGGATAACTCACATAACTCGTTAAGGACTCTATTAACATTGTCTATATCCAAAGCAGATTCATCATCACTTGAATCTGAAAAGCCATTGTCTTCGGTGATATTTCCGTTAGTTCTCTAAAGAATATAATTAGATCAAGTATAATTGATAAAGCTACTGAAGAAGTCTCTTGGGTAGTACTTTCATTATCTGAATCGGGCTTTTACTCACTTTAGATTAATGTCTAAGCATAAAATTACCTGTGTTAATTCATCAGAATCTGAGGAATCGCTATATTCATAAACGTAGATGCTAGATCTATTTTGGTTGGATGCTCGGTTGTTGCGAAGTGAGTAATGCCTTTGAGTACTAGTACCATTTTCGTTGATTGTTCGGGTGTTGCGAAGTGTATAACGACTCTGAGGCTTGATGTATACTCTACGAGCTCTTTCTTCAGCATCACTTTCTGGAATGTAATCGGAATCTGGAGGTGATGACGGCAAATCAATAGGTTCATCGATGAATGACTCTTCATCCGAATACCCTGGATTCTCAGGTGCATATTTACGTCGAAATTTCAAATATGGGACAAGGCTTGAACTATAAGTATTTAGTTTGTGTATATAAATAAACTATACATCGTTGGCTTTTCTTTGCAGGTAACGATTGGCCTAGAAAAATATATTAGGTAAAATGAAATGCTTCAAAGCTTGAATAATTACCATTGTAAATGTTCCATCGTTAATTCCTGTAGTAAAGAATTGTTGTTGGAATAGTAGTTTGGGTTGGTAAATTCAATACCTGGTATAATTAGCAATGTCCTCACCGAAAAAAACTTACCAAAATTATCTGGAGCTTGTAAATCGTCAGGGTAATCTTGGAAATCAAAGCTCTTAAGAATATAGCCCTTAAGCTCCTAAGCAAACTATTAGACTATAGAATCGAAAAATATGTACGTTTCTATCGGTTAACGTCCCATCAATAGGGAACTTAATGTTGGATGGTATGTCGATCATATCCTGGGCTAAGTATTGACTTACTCCGTCCAGTTTTGAATAGTGTTCGTAGGCATCTGCTTCATCTTCAACACTGTTGCCAAGGTTGAGGGTATCAGAAGCCTCTACTCGTTTGATAATAAAACACGCACCGCTGTCACTACATACTGCAATATAATTTCCTATTCAACTAAATATAAATTGCTTATACATAAACTACCTTTCGATGAGAATCCACCAGTTAAAAAGGATTCTCCACGGTATTCCCAAGCTAACTAAATCAGTAATATGGTCAATATAAAAATGTTTACTTTTAATCAGCTCCAGCGTTTTCATGTTAAAAAGCACAATGATCCCGTTATAATCGGCTCCTAAAAACACATCTTTTTGAATAGGGCACTTATCGAGAACATAAACTTCTCCTTGGAATAACTCCTTTCCACATATAAGCTCACCGGTATAGGAACAGAACGTCTAAAATATATCAATACAAGTTTTAGCAAACTAAATTACCCTGACGATGCCAGATTTGTACGAGGCAACAATATAATCGTCATTATGGGCCCATCTAGCTGTGCAGACCATAAGATTGTCTGGCCGTTCTGAGGAAAAGTAGGACTCCTCTTCAGCCTCGGGTTCTTTGTAAAGACCTTGCGACACTTTTAGCTTGCTATTAGACTAAAAACTTACTTCCAAACCCATCCATTCGCATATTCTTGCCAACTATAGTTATATTAGTAAACACCCATTTAAAAGTAGAACTTACGGACTACACAATGCCATTCATTATTTACATGGTTATAAGTCCAAACACGAATAGTCATATCCTCAGAGCTACAGCAAGTTAAAACATGTATATCCAATTATGTACCATGATATTAGCCGATCACCTTTCGTGTTGAATTCTAGACCTAGCACTGTATCTGTATGTCCATGTAAAATGAATGAAGCTTGATTATAACTCCACCCCATATGTCCAGGCACATTCCCAGCAAGAGTATTCCCTAAAATACAACTAATGGGCGTCGCTACGATAATATGGACCATATAATCAGTACCAGCGACAGCAATTAAAGACCCAGTAGCGTTTATGGCGCTAGCCATGAGCTTTCCAGTTTTGTTGATAGCGCCTTGGATGGTGGTACGATTCCTGTTAATCTTGTTGTTGGGGGTAAAGGTGTAATGAAAGCACTTTGAGTTTTTGGTAACCGCAACAAAACCACAGATCTTTGTATTAAGGTGGATGAAAAATATGGTAGTTATATCCCCTCTCTAAAAATTAACTAAATATCCCAATAATAAATCTTACAAGCACCCTGATCTTGTCTAAAATTTTTCCGTAGGTTGTATCCCAAAGTACTACGAACCCTTCCTCGTCGCAGGATAAAAGGTATTTACCATTCTGGCTCAGATCAAAGTCATTTACAGGTGAGTTATGGCCACGCAAAGAATGAATGAGTCGATATTCTCTAAGACACCAGATCTTAATAGTGCCTTTATCGCAGCCCTAAAGATATATTAACGATACTATAAATAAATGTTTCTTACTGTGAGCAATCTTAAGCTAGCGTGGTCAAAAGCCACATTATACAATTGGTTGTAATGTCCTCTTAGCTCAATAGCCTATAACAAAAGTTAAAAATAGTTTATAAAAGCAGCTACGTTTCCGTAGACTAAACTGTCAGCATTTATTTTACGAGTGTACATAGCTAAGTCATATCTGTAGCTGTCTCTCTCAAATATAGATGAGCCTATATAAAATTTAGCATTTAATTGCAACAGTCCTTACCTTCTCTATATCCAAGAAGAAGCCGCCTAGAATTGCCCACTTTGCCTGAAAAAATGGAAGGGGCAATCCTCTTGCTTGAAATTGGATCATTTAAAGCTTGAAATAGCCTATCTTTGAAAAGCGACCGAATTTCTGGCTTGAGGATGGGCAAGATCAATTTAAACTCATTTGACTTCAAAATATTCTCCAAATCAATTCTGGCTTGCTGGAAGTCGACTTTATTGGAAATAAGAGCTTTTGTCTAAACGTAATCCTTTAGAAAAGCATAAAGATTGGCATGCTTACTATCGATTCCTGAGTTGGTGGAACGCTAGCTTCATTCTCTTCATTAGGTTGGTAGTAGTGGGGATAGTTGATTATAATTGTGCACACGGCATCATAGAGAGCAGTGAAGTTTCCAATGAAGAGGAACTGCAGTATGACTAGAAATGTTTGTCGGATGAATGACAGCTGGCTAACCATTTCTTTTGTTGTGAAGTTGCTAGTTTGATTCTTGAAAATGAAGTTGTTAAATGGATTTTTTAGGCTTAGTACTTCCAAACTACTTTAAAATGCAGGTGCCCCAAAACTTCAAGAGTTGCTGTGGAAATTAAAAATGTAACAAATTGAGATGACTTTTTAGAGTATATTTTTGCTTTAATGATTTGGTGACTTTTACCTGCTTTTAAAATTGCGGCCTCCTTTAAGAGCTTTGCCTCAATAGACCAATGGCACTCAACCTTATGTTGCTATTGCAAAGACTATCAAGCTTTGAGAATGGTACAATATTTTAAACAAAACTAATTGCATTCAAACCTTTATCTTTTGAAGAATCAAGAGTAAGGACAAACAACCGGCAACCAATTTTTAAGAGCAAGGCTATTGAAGATGTTCAATAAATTACCACTTGAGTTATTCAAAGAACTAATGCGAAACTCTGACACTGACAAACTAGTCGAATTTCAATTACTATCCAAGCACATTAAAATGATAGCTGATAAGCAGACATACTATACTAACCATAAAGACAACCAAAGAGCGAAGGAGGTAATTTTAAAGAAAACTCACCTTGTAAAAGACCTCATCTTCGAATCGGGCAAATTACTTTTAAGCCTTGAACTTTTGAATTTCAAAAAGCTAAGGTGCAACATGAATACAACTTTTCAATTGTATCTAAATTTATTCAACTAGCAGGAGTTGTTCCAAGTACATATTTAAATTTCAATGATAATATACATTTTTATGGCTCAAGCTTAGATACGTGTTTTCTCGAAATTAAGGAATTGAAGATAAGTGGTAGCAAGTTTTGAAGAGCTTAATGTATTTGGTAAATTACATGCTTTGATACTTACAAGGTTGATGCTCAAGTTTAATCTTTCTACTTTTGAACAAATAAGCATCACTTCCAGAGCACTCCCGAACTTGGAGATACTTGCGTTGGGAACCTTTATAGCTTTCGAATTGGAGCTAACCATGCCCATCTTTTCAAGCCTTGAGCATCTGAAGCTCTGCACCGATAGCAATTTTCCAGATTAGTTTTAGACATTAGACACACTTTCTCAAAGCTAAAAAGCATCATTTTCAAGTCCTACGATGTCTTTTGAGATATAGGATCGAAGGGCTCTATTTTTATATTTTCCAGTTAGCTAGAACTTAAAAAGGTCTAATTCCACCGTGTACCTTCGAGGTATATCGAAGAAGGCTATCTCAAATTTGTAACTAATCTCACCGTAGCTTATTTCTACCTCGATGAATGTGCGCTTAGAACCGTCAAGCATCTCTTTCAGAACTTGCTTAAATTGAAGATTATCAGGCTTGTCACCGACGCACTTTTAGAAAACTCAAGTCTATGACACGTCTATACTATTTCCTCATCGGTACACTAAGAGATTGTACAGTTGCCTTTGTTAAATGGTTGCTAACTTGTTTTCCAAAACTGTAAAGCTCAGAGCTTGAGGTTAGACATCCAAATAAGAAATTAGCCAATTGATATATCAATATGGATCGTTTAATTGTTCAGCTACACTACCTTTTCAATATTGAATCTGGTTTTTCGAATTAGTTTAGAGCTAAACTTGGCCCATCCATTGGATTCTGGGCTCTCAAAGACAAGCATATCTATAGATAAACTCACTTCATCACACTCTTTTATGTTTATTTATGTAGTCCAAAGTTTCAATACTTTAAATAGTATTGCTTCATATATAAGATTAAAGAGCACTGTTCTAGTTGAAAGCTACTATTGTAAAGTTTACTACATTTCAACTTCAAATATATTGATTGGAAGTTAAATCAACACTAGCATAAAGTATAAGATCTTTTCAACTAAATTAGTAAAGTAACTTTGGATTTGACTTTAGATATATCAAATTATATAACCTAAGTGCCGCTACAAATCTCAGCTTCATTATAGTTATAAGATTTTCAACATTTAAATAAGATATACTTTTATCCTAGGAAGCCCTTACTATATCGATAGTTGCTCATTAGATAAGCTGTTTGAAACAGATGTTAATTAGGACTGCCTTCCTTGTAAGCCAGATAGTACACTCAATAATAACTTGGAGTATACCCCATATTGGTATAAATTTTATAGCCAATTAAATAGGGTACTTTTCTTAACTTCTTGCTCAAGAATTTTTACTGATCCTTTATCAATATGAAACTAATAGGAGTGATATGAACCGGTGGATTGATAATTAATTCAACAAATTATCAAATTAATGAATATTATTGGTTTATCTTTCAAGTTATTGGACAGAAAGGCAAGGATTTCATTTCTAAATTAAGTTGAAATAGTTTATCCAAACTTTATTAAAGCTTACACCGAAAGTAGCTATCTCGACCGTGATGAGTCACTATTATCTTTCACACACTCAACCTCATAAAAACTTTAACCCATCCCAAAGATAACCACTCTTAGATATAAGACAAGAGAAAAATTTTGAACCAACACTTGCAAAAATATATGAGTCTATCACCAAGAGAGTTAACTTTGAAGGTACCAGCCACCTCTGCCAACCTAGGCCCCTGCTTCGATAGTTTAGGTCTAAGTTTGAACTTATATTTAGACATTAGCTTCCATTATCAGCCTACTCCAAACCCATTAACCTTTACATTCAATTTACAAGGTCATGGTTCCCAGACTTTATCTCATAGCCGCTCTAAAAACCTAATACTAAAGGTTTTTGATCAATTCCTATCCACCTACGCTTCAACTCAACCCGAACCCCAAGGAATAGTAACCATAACTTCAACCAACAACATACCACTAAGTCGTGGTCTAGGTTCTTCAGCAACTGCTGTAGTTGCCGGTGCTTTGTTAGCCAACTGGTTGCTGGAGTTGAATTTACCTTTACCCAATTTGATCAACTTTGTAGTCGATGTAGAAGGTCACCCCGACAACGTATTACCTTGCCTGTTAGGTGGTATTATCATCGGGAACCAGCTGGATAGTTTGGATGGCTATAAGGTCCCTAAAGTTGAGCATTTAAGTTTGAGTTTTAATAAAGGGATAAAAGCTGTGGTTTTGATTCCAGAATACGAGTTGGATACCGAGTTGGCAAGGAAAGCCTTGCCGCAAAGTTATAGTGGAAAGGATGTGGTAAGTATTTTTTAATTTTGCATTCATTTTATCCTTAGGTATTAATGCTGCTTTATTTTTTGTAAAAGGTTTATAATTTACAACGCGCTATCTATTTGAGTCACGCCTTAAATCAATCACAACTTGATGGTCCAGCTATATTCGAAGCTATGAAGGATAAAGTCCACCAACCTTATCGATTTGGATTGGTAGATTTATTTCTAGCTAGAACCTTTTTATTAAATAGTAAATATAGGTACCCGGTTTGACGGAACTCATCGACTTGTACAACCCTATCAACTTACCCGGCCTACTAGGGATCTGCTTAAGTGGAGCTGGTCCCTCAATACTAATTTTAGTTGAAGATAATTTTGATACTATTGGCAAGACTTTGGTCGACAAGTTGTTTGAAGTTGCCAAGGTGAAGAGTAGCTATTTGGTGTTGGATATCGTAAAGAGTGGGGCATATAGTTTGCAATGAAGAACTAGACTTTTTATTTTTTCGGTTTTTGTGAAATTTACATACTATAAAATCTGATTTTATATACTAAATCCTATGACTATTTAATTCCTTAGCCCAAGCTGCTATATATATATTTAACTTTTTAGTTTTCAGATAACTTAGTTTCCACCGTTATGGAACCGGTTGCTCTATCCTGGCCCATCTATTCAACACCAATAGATATAACTAAAAATTGAACTCGATGGTGCTTTCAGTATACTAAAAGAACTATTTCAAAGTACTGAACAGCTCGATATTTAAACTATCTTATATATATACCATTTCAATTTAAAGTCTATTTATGCCAAATATATTCTAAACTTAGGACTTTAAAACTTTACCAATGTTGAAAATAGTACATAGTGCCTACATTTTAAAACTTCGAATTGGAGTACACTTGCCAATGAGCTGGCAATAAACCATAATATTAGTCACTTTTATTAAACCAGAAACTTTTCATATCCATTTTGACTCTGTAAATTCCCAATTTACTATACATTATAATCATCAACTGATATTTATTGAGGTGAAGTCAAAGATATAGTATAATATTAAATCCACAAATCCGATAACTTCAACCTTAGCTACAGTTAACTTTCTATTCTTTCAGCATCTCCAAGCTTTAAGTTTTAGTCCCTCATCAATAAACTTTGGGTTTAAATTAGTCAACATATCTTAGAACCAATGAAGATGTCGTGTATAGTAATCAAAGATTTAATTTTGGATCGAATGGGCTGTGGTACATATATAATTTATAGGAGCTCTTACTGTATCTGTACATGTTCAGTGAATTCTTAGACAACCAACCAGTCGATTTGTAAGGCTGATGAAGAGGAGTTTTACATACTTGATCGTCTGGTATAGATGGAATCTTATACTTACGAGGTACCCAAGAAGGCAAGTTGAGATTGGTGCGGCGGATATTAAAAATCAAAAGAGACGTGTGGATATTGTTAGTAAAGTAGCTAGGTGCAGGTTGGACAAAGGTAGGTAAAGATTGAATGGTATCATCAAGGCTTTTTAGATTTTAGGCTATCCAAGCATTCATACTGCAGTTTGTGATGTCGATAAAGGAATGAGATATTCAACAGCCATCATGAAGGTTGTATCTAGTCGCATCCAAAGGAAATGTAGTGATCTGCAGGTGTAGCTTTAGGAGCACTGCGGCGGTTTGTACAATAGCGGCCAAATCGGTTTCATACTTCAACTCACTAGACTCTTCAGGCTATAACCAATAAAAGGCTGTAGCCATCAATATAGAATACTTTAATTGGAGCTAATGGAGTTTTTATCCCCTACTCTGTTCGAGATAGACCTTGATAAGATTTCTAGAATAGATTATTGGTGACGTTAAAAATTAAATTTAGACCTGTTTTGTAAGATCAGGGGTTCCAACTTGCAACGTCATTTGAAACTATTGAAGATCCAAGGTGTATAAAAGGCCGTCCTCAAGCCTATATCCAAAGTTTTTATAAACACAAATTTCTGAACAATGGGTAACGGAACTCTTGAAGTAACTATCAGTAAGTCCTAACTCCTACAACTACAAACTGACTTGTACCTATTTCATTTTAGTTGCCGCCCGCGAATTGAAGAATAAGGACGGATTATTCGGTAATTTAATTCCCAACCAACATCTAATTGACCTCTACTTGTGTAGGTTCCAACGATCCCTACGTCCTAATTAAATTAGGTCACCAAAAGTACAAGACCGAGATCAAGAAGAAGGCTGGTAAGCAGGCTGAATGGAACCAAACCTTCCGACTGTAAATTGATATTAACCAAATATGATTTCTAATTAACTTAATTTTCAATAGTGGGTTGACCGAAAGCATGAAAGACTTGATTTTAGAGTGTTACGATCAAGACATGATGGCAGACGATATCATTGGTAAGACTACCATCCCATTGCAAGGCGTTTTGCAGAACAACCAAACTGATGCTTGGTACACCATCGGTAAAGGGTCCAAATCTACTGGTGAAATCCACTGTTTAATCCGCTTCTACCCCGGTGCCTACCCCGAAGGCTTTCGATGCCAAAGCTAGTGAATTCCAAGATAACTTACATGTATGATTATTTATTTTATTAGATAGATAATTTATTAATTTTTATGACTTCAATAGACTGCTGGTATGGTTGCCGGAGGTGTCTTAGCTGCTGGTGCTGCTGCTTTTGGAGCCAAGAAGCTGTACGATCACTACAACAAGGACGATGACAAGAAGCATTAAATTTTTTGATGCTCCTTTGGAATTCTTGGTTGATCGCTATTAGTAAATAGTTATGTATGTACAATCTTTAATTTTTATTGTATATATTTTGCATTTATTTACATATATTTCTATTATACAGTCTGCCTATAATGTATTTGTAATATGCTAAAATTTAAAGTCAAGATACGATAGGTATATTGGAAATTCACTAAGAGCATACTCTAGTATTTCTATGTTTTAGAAAACTTTCCTATCTAAACTTTATATGAAAGCTTCCTGCTGATACTTTTTCACTGCTATTGACCTTTATAAAAGTCCTACAAGCTATCAATAGCTTCTAAACTATTGAGCAAACATTAGTTACACATTAAATTTATTTATAAAAGTGAGCCAGCCGCTTCTAACGAATACTCTGTCAACAACTGCACGCTTTTTGAAGCTCTATTCAAGCCACTCTACCCTCAAACCTTCAATGCCCTTAATCAAAATATATCCTAATCTAGTAAAAGGCCGCCGCCACTGAAGTAATAGGGCTTTCTCAAGTTTTCAGCTTGGGATATAGGAGTTGGGTGGTAGGGTTGGAAATGTTGTCTATAAAGCATATAGTTGAAATTTTCAAAGTCATTAGCAGCATAAGTTTTAGGTTTAGGTGACTTTCAATAGGCAGGATGGGCTTTCAATGCAATGAGCCCATTGTTTAACTACTGGTTTGCCTACAGCTAGCAAAATTTACATAATTTCGACTTTATACTTACTTTTTAACGTTGGATTTTATATAAGAAATTAGGTAAACTCTATTGGTTGTAGACAAACCAGCAAGCAAAATCCCTTATCGTTAGATGAGGGTAGCTAAACTATCTCCAATGTCGACATTCTACTTCTATTTGTAAGGCACCAATAAGTATTGACTAAAAAATTCCAGTATAAACTATGGATTTAGGAGACTTTCGGTAGGTAACATGGGCTTTCAATGCAGAGACTAAAAGAAATCCCCTAGTGGTGTTAGAGGTAGGGCAAGCTAAATGAAAGTTGTAAGGGCACTTATAAGCCACACCCATTCTCGACGTATAGTTTCTACTTGTGAAACATTGATTAAATATTAAAGAGCAAGTGAGTTTATTAACAACATTGTAAAATTGCTAAAAAACTGCTCTTTCATAGCCAAAATTGCTCAGTATAATTGTATGCTTTTTTATATATTTATTTGTAAACTTTTGTACAATTTTACTGAACGGAATAGCATTCTATTTGAATCATACATTACAAAATAACTAGAATGGAATATTTATACCTTGTAGCAGATACTTTTCTTATTTCAATCTAAACACGGCTTTAGTAGTTGTTACTAACCTGAAGTAAGACACCATACATGCTAGTTGAAGAACAAGTAGAGGGAAGGCTGGTTAAAATAGCTGTATATTGAAAATAGATAGTTCTATCGTTGAACTTTGTATGCTAAAAAGCCTAATATCAGAAAATACTATATATATATCGTAAATGATCAACAGAGGTAACATTAAAAGCCTGGTGCAATGCAAAGATACTCTGTTATTTTTATTATCAGTTTAGTATGTTCAATATGGGAAGCAGCCTGTAAGACACCAAAGATACGCAAAGAGATAAGGGAGTTATCAAATGACGAGTACAACCGTTATGTAAACGCAGCCCTCGCTTTGAACAAGCGCAAGACGAATAAAGCCCTCAGTATCTGGGAGACATTCACTAAGTTACATTACACAGGTGCACAAGTAGACCGAAGGATCCATGGTACACCTGCCTTTTTACCCTGGCATCGCAAGTTCATTAAGGAATACGAATTAGAGCTGCAAAATATTGATCCTACTGTAAACTTACCCTACTGGGACTGGTCCCAGGACGGCGACTTTCCTCATCTCAGCCCTGTTTTAACTCCATTGTATATGGGTGGAAATGGAAACTATGACAAGAATCGAATCTTAGACAATGGACCTTTCAACTTTACTCAGTTCATCTACTACGATGTACACACGTTAGGTCGAGACTACGACCAAGGTGATACGCTCAGTCCCTTTGCTTCAATTACTGATGTCAAGGCTGTCTTGGCCAACAGGAGGTACTCCAAGTTCTCTTTTGAGACTGAAGGCATGCATGGTGCACCTCACGCCTTCATAGGTGGCAACGAGGACTTTGGCAACTTTACTTCACCTAATGACCCATTATTCTTTTTGCACCACGCTTTTGTTGATTTATTGTGGGCCAAATGGCAGGACAAGCACCCTAAGGCTAATCAATATGAAGGTAGCTACCATGGAATGACCGTCAAATCTACTGATAAATTGTATAGTTATGGTGATACCGTCAGTTCAACCTTCGGTTATAGGAACCGGTACCTACTGTTACGACTACCCAGCCTATCCTAGACGTATTAAGCCGGTTCGAACTAACAAGTTGGTAGCTCGAAGTGTCAGAAAGAATGGCCTTATCGACGACCCAAAGTTGAATTTGATAATTGCTAATCTGACTATGGATGAGGCTGTAACTAAATTGAAGCAGCTAGTCCAACAGCATGTCCCATTATTGAATGAGAATGATGCAAGTTTACAGCGGAATGAAGAGAGCTCATCTCTTGAAGATATGAGCTATCCAAAGCGTACTCCATTACCAGATCAATGGATCAAGAGAAACAATTTAGATAAGGCCAAAGTGCGTGAGTTTGAAGCTCAACAGCTCAATATCAGAAAGCTTTTCCAGATGTTGAACCCAGTCAAGGAGGAGCTTAAGAAACATTGAGGACTGGCTCCTTTGATGTATATTTTAGATGAATTTATTAGTATATAGTTTATATATATATTGCTTCTATATATTAAATATATGTACATGTCACTTGCATTTAAATATTTAAGGCTTCGACTTGTATAGATTTTATCACAATCTAAATTTTAAAAGATCTTTTGAGATAGTTATATGTATATTTAGCACCAATCTATGTATCATTTTGAGACTAATTTAGTTGCAGATATAAATGCTTTAATTTTCTGCTAAGTAGACCGATTTTATCAAAGATCCATGGTCATTATAAGCTACAATTCAAAGTAAATAGAAAGTTTATAGGATTCTTTAAGTTTGAATCGTCAAATAATATCCCATTCTTTTGCTATTTTATGAATTAGTTAGTGACAACTTACTATCAGGTAGAGAGATCTGGCTATATTGGTACTTAAATCACTCTCAGTAGCATCCTCATCGATCAAATGAAAATTTATTCCGTAGTTATATAAACTGTACAGCATAAAATGAATATAAAGCAGATGTTCAGCATATATTTGGTAAAGTCTATCCCAAAATGTTAGTAAAGGCCACTTGAATAGTATTCGATTGAAGTTTTGTTTTTCTACCAAACTTTTACTGAACAGGCCAATATTTCTTTTTTGTGGAAAAGTTCAAGATACTAGCTGGATGCCTTGTAAGGCTCAATTACGAGATCTTTGAAAAATATGTAACTTAGAGTTAGATTTCGTTTGAATATATATATTATTAAGTAAAAGAAGGTAGCGTGCTAAACATATATATTAATAATTTATTTTAAAAATTAGTTTTAGGTTATATCTTTTACATTTCATCCACCACTTCAAAAGCAATCCAACTTTACCTTTATGAACTTGATGAAAATTCGTTAGATTTCAAGTAGAAATTCATCGAGAATTGAACAGATACTCTTCATTTGTAAAAAATATAATTTTGTAATGCTAAGTATTTTGAACTTTTGGTAGAATGTTGGGTACACTTTATTTGGCTATTTATATCCTTTAGAAAGAATGTAGATATCAGTTGTTGGAGGAAATTTTTTGCAGAGTTCTAGCAGGAGCATCATCCAACCAACGGTACAATTACTTTTACCCATGTGTTTACTTCAATCTCTAGTAGAAAGCGCTATTGTCCCAAGGAGATACTTTGCTATTCTGAAATAAAGATATCTAATCCAGGGTCAAACAGTCACTTATAAATTACTGCGTGATTATACAAATCAATCCTACAATACCTGTATATAATAATCAAAGTGCATAAAATTTGAATACAAACGTTCCTAAAAAATTAAAACTATAACCATGAAATTCAACCATCACTCCTTACTTACTTTCCTTTACCTTTTACCAACACTAACCCCAGCTAGTATCAACAGTGGACCCCTATGTACTAAAGTAGGTCCCGAAGGCACCAACTTCAAGAACGAATTCCAATGTTGTATGGACGCTTTACGCGACAAAGTTGAAAACAAGACAAAATCCGAATTTTCCTTCGACGCCCAAATATATGAATGTAAGTGTAGTTTCGCACAGTTAAATATGAGATACTCGTTTGCTACCTACCGCTTACAACTTTGGGAGCATAGTCTAGGAGTTGAAACCAAATGCTTAAAAGGCACCTTTGTAGATTTGGATAGCCTTTGGGCTACCAGGATCGAGTTTGAATGCATACCTGGATCTTGGCTTTAAATTGAAGTTATACTCAACCTCTTTATATTCTTCTACTTAGTGTGCAAGGGATTTTACTTGCAATAACATTTAACTATTAAATGAAGTATAAAGCTAGATACACTAACATTTTATTCCAATTTTTATTATATAATAGTGCCAATATTCTAATGTAAAGTAAACTTTAGCATCTAAGCTCAACAACCCATACTCCCCTCCATTTAGAGTTTCTTTATTATAGGTACAACTCTTTATTCAAATATTAAAGATATTATTTAGGCTTTTTTCAAAAATACAAACCTATGACTTTGGATATTTACTTTTTCAGCTACTTTTGTCTTCCACTACATAAAACTTCAAATATATTAACATTTTTACTCCTTCCTAAGTAATCATTCTAGAATCTCTGTAATTCTGAGTTCACAAAACATATATACATTCAAAGTCCAGACTCTATTAATTATAATTTCCACCTTGTTCAAATATATTTGGCAGTTGTCCGTCGAGGTATACTTAAAACGATGTAAACTCCAAGTTGTAAACTGTGTTCCAGCTTTGATGGGTTAGTTTTCTAAATTAGATTATAGAGGTACTACATTTAATTTCGAACAGTTATTGTGGCTAATTTCCAATCCAAAATCCCAACAGCTTTCGAAATTTATTTGATTTGGTAATTTCCGGAGTCCATCGCTTCAACGTGGATACTTCAAACTACAAACCTAATTAAACCCAAAGTCCAAAGACTTTCCTTTCGGCTACATTGGAACTTTACCATAATCGATATCCCTGACTTACTCTTTCTAGCATCCATTTCGATCCACAAGACATCTACAGTCAAGGATGACAATACATTTTCTATCCCATAACCAAATTTTACTGTCAACATGAAGAAAAGTTACTAAATCAGGCCAAAGTTTTGTGCCAAAGATTTTGGAACTAGGGATCATCGGACGATCTTAATCATCCCCTCTTTGGCACTGTACTAAAATACTATCCCAAATTAGAAATAGTTCTCTAAGCCTCAAGGCAAAACTAACCAATCGACGGGTACAATTAAATGTAAGGAGGTTTTGAGAGGTTGGTATGGGTAGGCTTTCCATTTCTACTTCAAAATCACATTTTCAAGTAAACCTTCAAAGGGTCAGCTGGTACTTTACAATTTCAACGATAAAAGGCCTTGCAAGCCAACAATTTGCAAAACTAAACCAACCTTCTCATCTCCATCAAACATAAAAAGTCTATTGAAATATACCATAAAAACTGTAGCTATGAAGGATACCAAACTTTCAACTCTATCGGATGACAATATATCTTACGACTTGGACCCGCCTACCGAAGATCGAACTTTACGTTCCGCCTACCGCAAACTGGATATCTACCTCATCCCCTACTGCTGCCTTCTCTACCTTATATGCTATCTAGACCGCGTCAACCTAGGTTACTCCAAGATCTACGGTCTTTTGACCGACCTCGACATCAAGCCCCACGAATTCGGTATAATAGTCCTAGTCTTCTATGTCTTCTACTGCGCCTTTGAACTACCCTCCAACCTTTTGTTAAAAAGAATGACGGCATCCAAGTGGTTGAGTATTTTGATGTTAGGATGGGGTATAGTTACTGTGTGTAACACCTTTGTATCCAGTTTCGCTAGCTTGCTGGTATGTAGGTGCCTCATTGGTATGTTTGAAGCAGGTCTTTTTCCTGGCTTGATTTACTATCTAAGTTACTTTTACAATCGCGATAAGTTGGGATTGAGGTTGAGTGCCATAGTGGCAACTTCTAGTTTGGCCAACGCTTTGTCGGGGTTAATCGCTTACGGTATCGCTTTCATCCCAACCCACCATTTCAAGACTTGGCAGCTTTTGTTCTTGATCGAAGGAGCACCTCCTTTACTGTTCGCAGTTTTCACCTGGTTCTACCTACCCGACACCCCCAGCAACTTCAAGCTTTTGACCAATGACGAACGTATCCAATTGGTTGAGAATCTGAAGTCGTACAAGGTGGACAGCGAAGATAGCAAACTCAATTGGAACCAGCTCAAGGAGACGTTCAAGGACATCAAGTTGTACTTCTACATGGCCACTTACTTCTTCATATCCTTTCCATTGATCTCTCAAACCTATTTATTACCTACCATAATCGTCGAACTCAACTTGAACTTGGATAAGACTTCCACCATCCTACTTTCAGCCCCACCTTTCTTGTTAGCCTTTTTGGTCACTATCCATAACGGGTACTTCTCCGACCGGTGCAAGGACCGTGGCTACTTCATAATTGGGTCTTTACTCTTAGCCTCGGTTGGATTTTTGCTCATCATCCTAGTCTCCAATCCTATCGTCAAGTATTTGGGTATAGTATGCGTCAACGGGTTTGGTACTGGGGCTGTACCCATCATCTTAGCTTGGGTTTCCGGTAACTTTGTAGGTACTACCGCCTCAGCAGCTTCAACTGCTATCGCCGTTACCTTTGGTAACTTGGGAGGAAGTTTAGCTGGTTTCCTGTATCAGGAATCTGATGCCCCTGCTTTCTTTGTATCCCACACTATTTCGTTAACTTCGATGGGCATGGCTATTGTCCTGTCTACTATACTGAAATTTATTATTTTGCCGTACCAGAATCGCAAGTTAGATTTGGAGGAAGCTTCCAATCCTAATAAGGTAGAGTCTGAGACTAGGTTCCGGTACAACTATTGATGGGTTTTGATTTTTACGTTTCCTCACGTTGGAGAACCTTGTTTTTTGATAATAAAGTTTTATTTATGTAGGTTGGTTTTATAGTGCTAGTGTATATTTTGGATCAGCTACTGTGCTTGATTTGAAACTATTTGACACTTTTATGAGTTTATCTAGTATAGTTTGGATATTTGCTATGCAATATCCAATTTACATTCATCAAATAACTAAGCTTTCCTTTGCGATTATGAGGATGACGTTGAAGATGAATTCAGTTATTATATAGCCTGATCTTATTCTACAGCAAAGTGCTGTTCTCTAATCTACAAAATACTAATAATATATTATGTATTTTATGTATTTGAGTTTAAAGACCTTATGAGTTGGCTGCCATGATTTGAACTGTACTAATAATAGCCTTTTATCTATAATAAATTTAGTCTTAAATAGCGAATTGAATACTAAAAAAGTAAACTAAAGCCTTAAAACTTGAAAATATATATAATGGGCAATTACAAGAAATGTATATTAATATGTTATTTATAATAAATATAAAAAGAATCAATCTTCAATAATTCTTGAACTTATCTTTGATTGGAAGTAACTTTTGGAAGAATCCTACCTTGAGCTGCAGCGCCTCAAGCACATGTACCTTTATTTTATTCAAATTGTTTATCTTGATATATTTATTAGGTAGCAGAACAAGCTCAGAGAAGTATATTTTGTAAAAAGGCTTCACCCCTTTACTTGATTTCGAACTTTCATCAGTATAATTCAAAGTCAGGGTAAACTGTCAATCTAACTACAACTTGGTAACCATTTCATCCATAGTTAAATTCTTTATAATGGCATTCAGTTAAGTTGTTGATGAGGCTATACCTATAGTTATTTCAAGCTACCAGCCCATTGGTCCAAATTGAGGCAATAGATTTAGAATAGGCTGAATAGCTGTAGCAGTAATCGCCCTTTTGTAGTTGAAGATGAAGCTGACGGTATCGCTGTAGCCAAAAAAATTATCTGCTGAGCTAACTAGAGCACTGGATTTTTAGAATGCTAGTCCTGCCATCTACCCTACAGCAGGTCGATGAAGCCTTAATGCAAAAAGAATAATGGATTGTTGGAAGAGGTTGCAACTCCAGAGTTCTCACCCTTGCCTATTATGATGTGGAATGTGCCATAGTAAACTTTGGTCTGGTGTGTAAACTTGCAAAACTACCTGTTAATTAAACCGCTGTTTATATCAGTTATAGCTGCAAAAGGGTCGATGATACAACCTTTGTTGTAGCCTCTGCTTAGGATACGTACGTTCAAGTAGAAATCCTGACGAAGCTGAAGGACTTGTTATCCAAGATCCTATCCATAGTGTGGTTCCCGTTGCCATCCATGGATAATGAGATTAGAATGAGGCCGAGGTGAAAGTAGGTGAAATCTAGCGATCAGTCTCAGTAGGGTAAATTAGCGATAGGATCGATATTTTTCAGCTCCAGCTCATCCATTCTCATTAGTCTGTGGTGTCAAGGTAGGAAGAATGACTTCCTATGAATTTCTCGGTTTATTTGGGCCTCTTGGTCGTGTAACTTGGTAAAAATTCCCAGATACTGAGAGCTTTGTTTGTCCCCTGATTATTTAGAGCGAGGATTACCTTTATATAGCAACTGTACTTAGCTTTAATCAACCCTCATCTCTTTGTGTATAATTGATTTCTCAGGCTGTTTCCCATAAAGAGCATACTAGACTGAGAATAACAATACGCTTAACTTTTCATTGTATAAAGCTTATATTCTAGACTTACCAGCCATATATAGTATATATGGTTATCTGATAGTATTACTTTTAGCATTAAAGTATACACTTATTCTGACCTATTCTTGAGCTTACCTATATGACGTTTTACTCTAGTCTAGTAGTAACCAATAGCTTCAGCCATACCTAGATCAGCATAGCTGCGGTACTAATATTCTATTTTAGGCGATGTATTAGTGTAGTATATAGGTAGAGTATACGAAGGAAAAGCGCTATTTAGAGTATTTTACCATATTTTTGGCAATACTAGTTTAAAATTCAATGTTCAATCCATATTGGTATATGTTTTGGAAGTAGAAATTAAAAGTCAAGCTTGACGATAATTACAAGAATTTTTATTATTTTCATTTAGCTTACTTTGCATCTACGCTCACTGAGACATTTTCGCTCATTGTGTATTGATAAAGCCCATACTATCTACCTAAGGTCTTATGTCTAATATCATTGCTTTTTATGTTTAGTCAATAGCTATAAATGTCTTACAAATAGAAACAGTAATCAATATTGAGGGCAGCTGATAAGAATCTCTACTATCTTCGTTTTACCTTTCTAGTACCCACTAACCCCAAAAGATTTTTACGTATTACCATATCAAAATTCACACTATAGTCGAAGATTCCCAAAATATAGTTTACTGACTGAACTATTTCCCATATTATATTCAACTCTTTCATCTCAAAGTGAAAAATCTGAGAGCCCTTAACTTTAGGTCATCGAAGTACCTAAAACTTCAAATTTCTCAGATTAACTTTCTCTCAAAGTAGGTGGGTACCATCCTATTTAGATACTCTATTCAAACTGTACTTCTGGATATCCTACCTCTACAGGAATGTAATATATAGTGACACAGGCCTAAGATGGCTTTGTCTAATTTGCCATTTTTACTTAAACTGATCTTAAACACTACTGGTTAGTCGAATTCGTATATACTTTTGGACTTGAAGTTTAGGGCTGAGATATCGACGGAGCTACATATAACTTGATATCCAAGATTATAGGTGAAACTTTCAATGCTTTATATCCTAACTTTATTAGCTGTAACAAAGGTATCAATTATATACCTCAATTTAAAAAATAGGAATGTAATTGAAAGTCACTTATCTGTATACTTTGAATGGATTTAGATTAGCTTAGAAGCGATCATATTGTTGCTGAAAGACGACTTTAAGTTAATAAGCTGTAGGCCCAAAGTTGAAAGCATTGAACCTTTACTACATTTCAGTAATACAAAATCATTACAACAAATTTTTAGTAGAATACATTGGTGAACTCGTTGTATAGGCTTCTGAAGCTAAATAATATACCTACCAGTTTTTAAATGACAAGCTATAACTCCAAACTATATTTATTTAACCTTCAAAAGCTTGATGAAGCTATCTGCCAAATACCGATGTACAATGGTAGTAGGATGGATACCATCCCAGTAGAGATGCGCATTAGGGTTTGTACATATATCAACCTTTACGTAATCCTTGCTGCACTGCTGATCGAATATAAGCTTGCTGGGAAAGAGTTTCTTGTCATAGGTCCCATCTGTCATTGGTGTCAAATAGTCCCTCGATTTAAAGGTAACTATTCGAGTATGTAGGTGATTCTCTTTGATAAACTTGTCAAGCGTAATTAACATGGTAGCTAACATGGTATTATGGAGTTCTTCAACACTTCTAAGATGCTTCCGTTCCTCGGATGGCATATTAACTAAGGGTCGATCTAAGAATGGTAAGTCTCCGATGAGGAAGGTATGGGGGTCGTTGGAAAGTATAAATTCCTTTAGAATAGGTTCCAAGATGGCAAACACCTGCTTAGGCTCTAGCTTGGCAATCAAGTAGTCGCTACCACCGAACCACAAAATAACTAAACTATCTTTCAGACTCAAGTTCTCGTTTGCGGCTTTATATAATTTGAACTGTTCTTGGAATTGGGTTTCTATTGGAGTATATAAAGCTAAAGTGAAGAAAACATTAGAAGAAAACTGATGTAGCTACTTACTATTACTTCCCTCTGAGCTTTTGACTACCGAACTACCTCCTACTGAAAAGTTCTTGTAGCCCAACGTGCGTTTTAAGTAGGTAGATAACATCTTGTGCAAGTACTCGACCCAGACTATACCATTCGAGAATCGACCCTTACAGTAGTGTAGGGTATCAGGAGATTTTCCCGATGTGAGTTTGAACAGGTTGCCGTCATCATTCAAACTGTCCCCAAACACTACTACATTGTCGAATCTATAGATACTTTTGAGTGGTAACTTTATGGTTGGGATTGGTAGCGAAGCTACACATACTTTGCTGTTTGAAACTTTGGATGGCTTTGTCAAGGCTTCCAGTCCTAAGACTAAAAGCTGAAGTAAAGTTACAAGTCGCATGGGTCGGCTTTGAAAACAAATATAAGAAATTGCAGCAGAACTTGTTTAATTGTTATAATAAAGTTAATAAGACTAGTTCAAAGTTAGAGATATTTATATAAATCTCAACTAAATGCCTATCACTTTTATACGATTGCAGGACTGGGATATTAGAGCGGCTATCAACAACTACGTTTGAAGAATAATGATCTTTTACTATGCTCTACATTACATATAAAGCTCAATATAATATGCTTCAGATGATGTCTATCACTAATTTCAAACTGTTAAATTTATTTTATATGTTCATTAAACATAGTCATAATTTTACAAGTTCCATTATAAAACACTATATATTTAACGGAACAATATAGTGATCACTGTATTCATTGGAACTCCAATTAACCTGTATGGCCTTTATATTATATTGTTAGTTTTAATATCGAACTAATATTGGAAATATAACAACTTCTATGGACCAGCAAAATATTTGCTTGAAACCAAGTGATGCTCAAAAGCTTCCTAAATTCAAAACAGAAAACAGTGCTCAAATTGCTTTCAATTTTTCAACTAGAAGCAGTAAATTACCTTGACGGTACTGATGACAAACTGTAGGTTACCACAGCTCAATTGGAAATGTGTTGGCTAAAGTACTCAATATACGTATAACTAAATCTTTTCACTTTGAATTAATTTTCAAGTATTGGAAGTGATTTTTAGTATCGAGTTAAACCATTTTAGCAGCTATTTTATATATTTTAACTTTATAGCCGGTCCAAAATAATAATAAAGCATATACCTATTTATATTTTAAGACTGTTATATATAATTTATATAGACGCTGCCCATTTTAGCCCAGAATCAAATACTCTCGATTTTAAAAAAGCCTACAGCATAGTGATATTTCATACTAAGCTTAAGCAAGATACTTTACTAGTACATTTGTCAAGAATTCAACAGCTCAATACATTGATATCTCTAATTTTCATTTAGTTAAGGTACTTATCTTATATAATACGTAGCTAACATTCAAAGGTGAATTCATTTAGTTTCTACATGGAATAAACTACCTACACGACCTATCAATCTCCCTTCATACCTAACTATTCCTATTCTTCAAACTAATGAAACATAATTTGGCAAATTTTTAGTTTTAACTAGTAGTTATAACCTATATTATAAATTTTGCAACCTGAAAAACCAACTTTGAAGAAAAAATATGCCTTATATGGCTATTAGAGTGGATTAATTTTGAATTGTATCCCCACAACCTCACCTTGTCACTCTTTAAATGACATAGCTTAGTTTAAACTGTGGTCTAAACTTTGACTTTGCTCAACTTACTCTCATTCATTCTGTTGGTATAATAATATACTTTGTGCAAACTACCTGTCCATCGATTGTGTTTTAACCTAGGATAGAGTGAGGTATAAGGCTCTACAAGGTAAAAATTGAACAGTGAAATAAATACTAGTATCTTTTACAGAAACTTAATACTTTCGGGATAGATATGAGCAAGAGGCCACTGAATAACAAGCAAATTGATGGTATAGTTCTCCAAAATGATAAGTTAACTATGCTTTTGAGCGTTCACCTTTGCTACCTTTCGGCCACATATCGTGTAAGTTTGAGATTAATATACAATATAAGCATTTCGTATATTTAGTTTAGTATATTTCGATTAAACATCTTATAATACTATAGTATTCATGAGACTACGACTCTAAACTTTGATATTCAGAGCTATATGAATTCTTTTGTTGTAGTATGAACTTTTAATCAAAGTTACTTTTAGTTTTGCTTTTATTTCTTTCAACTGTTATACTATTGAAAGATATTGCAACTAGATGTGTAAAGCAATCACCAATACAGTTCATACTAAAGGTACTATAAACCTATTTTGTGACAAAGTTCCTTCAAGCAATCAATATTTTAAACTGCACATATATATAAATTTCGGTAGAAGAACTCTCAATTTTTCAACTATATATGATGCATTTTATTTAAATATATTTCAAAGGGCTCAAAAATGTATATTTAGTAAACCTTGCAGATTTATAGAGCTTGTTTTATAGTAAGCTAACCAAAATTGTAAATTAAATAAACCCCAAACAAGCTATGAAATTAGATTACAGTGCCATCTATTTGGAAATCTATCTCACCAGCTTCATAAATAAATTTTTGGAGAGGTATATTGATAAACCTGTTGTATAAGTTTTCGAGTCTAAAAGTTGGATTGAAGCTATAAATATGTAGGATATAAATACATACAGTGCACATTTAAAAGAGCATATTGAAGTTTTAAAATAATGATGAATATGTATGCAAAGTATCAGTATAAATGAGTGTTAGGATTTTTGCAAAGGTTGATAGGTACGTAGTACTTGCTGCACCGTTTGTCAAAGAAAAGCTCTTGAATGTAAATCCTGTTCATTAGAAGTACCATATAGTTGTTCGTTTTGAAAATGGTTATTTGGATATGTAAGCGTTTTGCCTTTATAAAGCCACATATGGTAATAAGTATAATATTGAATATTTTGCTGTGGATAAACTCAACTGTTATACAGCACTGCAATTTCTCAAGTGAAATTTCAATTAAATTTTAGTTTAACAATGGTATATCACTCATGAGGAAGGTATTGGAGTCACTGTAAAGCAAGAACTCCTTTATTATGAATTCCAGCATAATAAATACAAATTTAGATTCGACCTTGGTGAATATATAGTTGAAATCGCTATACTACAATTGGTTAAGCTGTCCTTCAAACCTATTTTGCAAAAAGCAGCAAAGCAACCTTCGATAATAAGCCGAAAAGTTTGTCAAAAGCTACATACTATTCCGTCTGTTGTCAACATGTATACTGCTGAGGCTAAAGGAACCTACATGGTTGTAAGTTAAACCTAAGATAAATTTAAATATAAAAGAATCTATAAATAGCCCAAGTTTATTTTTGTCTCCAAGTACTAGTTTTCTCCGTCTCAATCTTATATAGAACTCTAATTGCCAAGACTTGCTAAACTCTGGAAAGCTGTGGTTTACTTGAGTTGGTTGAACTGAGGTAGTTAGGGAATAGGGATATGGCCAGATGGACGCTAAACCCACTGAACATGAGCGGCCTTTTCTAACTATCAGCTGAAGTGAAGTGGAGCGATATCCATTTCTCCAAGGTTAAACTCTCCCAAAAGCAGTAAATATTTAGAGTCTGAGTCTGAAGGTAAAAATGTTATAGGCTCATGGTTATATTATCATTGCAATACAATCACTCTAAAAATATCTTTTATATTTATAGTATATGGAGCATCTGTTTCTTCTAAAAACTGATATACATAATTAATATCAGGAAGCACTATATAAAGAGGACTCAAAATATATTCAAAGCTAATTGAAGTCAACATCTTATGCAGAAGGACTGTATTAGTACGTGATAATTATAATCATCTATTGAAATTTTGCATTGTATAATAGGCGATCCGGTTGAAGAGCTTGGTCCAAATTCCAAGATCAGTTTCATCAAGTCTCGTCTCATCTTCAATTCAGAACATATTTCCAAGGTATTCTATTTTTAAAATATTAAACTGAGCGGTCGTTTGATTCAGTACAATCTACTAGATCCTAACCGACATCAGCTCATCAAGGAAGGGAAATTAAAGCTTATCAATGGATATAACAGTCAAGACGCTACTGTATTCCTATTCAACAACATACTAGTCCTAACTAAAGAGGAGGAAAAAAACGGTATTCTACAATATCTAGCTATTACCTCGGTAAATTAATAACAAATTTATCAAATAACTTATTGACTGCAGGCCATCCCACTAAACTCTTTGAAAGTCACTGATCAAGCCAACGCTCGATCCAACTTGTCGAAACCGAAAGAGCAGGTATTAAAGTTAGCTAGAAGCTTGTCGAAGCGAACCAATATAGCACCAGTATCGCAACTTGAAACGAGATTTACACTTGTCGACTTGCGAAGAAGCACTAATAGCTTTACATTACAAGCTCCTACCGTTAAGGGACGGATCGATTGGATGAAAGCTATCGAGGCTACTGCCGATCAAATTTGTAAAGTTGAAAATCCAGTTGCACTTGTCAAAGAAATATATAGCGATGCAGTAAGTTTTAATCGTATTAGCGCATCAACCGTCCACATAAGTAACTTTTTTAATCTTAAAGCTATATGTAATAATTTTTATAGCACAGTTTGGAACTCAGCTTTTGTTTGGATGTAATGATGGAATTTATTTACTAACTGAATCAGGGTCCTTGAATCTCATCTTCAAAACTGATCAAGAAGTCATTCAGCTGGAAGCTCTATCCGACTACCACGTGCTAGTAGTCTTACGTGGTAACACTATCTTTTCTATCTCTAACTATCTAACTTTCCTCTTAAAGCCGATCGAGAGCTGTGGGTTTACCCTCTAGATTTAGTTCAAAGCTATAGCCAAAAATATTCAATGTCGCCTACCAAAATATCAGAAAACGTAAACTATTTTCGGGTAGGTAGGTGCCAGGGTAAACAACTGTTGGTTTCGATCAAGCATCAAAATTTGAAATCCAACTTCAAGGTTATGGAATTAGTCGACTTGAGTACGGAAAATAAACAAAGCTGTCAAAACAAATTATTGTGGCAATCGGTAAAGTATAAGACTGGTTTGCGTCTACTGAAGGTAAGCAGCTTTTAAAAAGTTTGTAGATTAAAGTTGAAAATATTAGAGGTTTTATGTCGGGGCAATCGCCAACGACCTAAGTTTCTTGAAGACCAAGTTGGCGGTAGCCTGTAGTTTGGGATTTGATATAATCGATTTAGACCATTTAAATACGATAAAAAGTAAAGCCTATATGTAAATTGATAATTGACTAAACTACATCATCTATAGCTATACCGGACCTTACATCTAAATATATCAAGGACACTGTACTTTTAAATCGACGATTCCAGGATTGTTTGCCTTTGAATATTTTTCGTATAAATCAAGAGGAGTTTCTGCTGTGCTACAGAGGTAATACATATTCATATTTTTAAACCAAGTTGAAAATTCCAGAGTTTGGCTGCTACGTCGACAACAGTGGGCTCGCCTCAAGGCAGAAAAGCTCCTTCCTGGAGTGGGAAGCTTTGCCTAATCGATTTGGTATCTCAATTTAAATTTGAAATATAATATCTAATATTTAAATTAGTACTTGCTTATCCATATCTAATAAGTTTAGCAACTCATCTTATCGAGATATTTAAAGTAGAGTCAGGTGAACTTTCACAGACTATTGTCGTACCCAACTGTACTTTAACTTATGTCAAAACTACACCCGAATTTGAACTTTACTGTAAAAGTCAAAGTGGCGAAGATGGTTTGGGGAGAGTCGGAATCAATGTACAAAAGCTGCTAAAGTTGAAATTGATGTCAGATGAGGATACCGAATCTATACTTACGCTAATCAATTCGTATTGATGCTGTATAATATTAAAGGCTGTAAGTTCTTTGTGTATGCTCTACCTTTTTCCCCTTCTTTGTTGATTTGGTTGCGGTTGTGTCGAGGTATACACCTTCCTAATTTTTTAAGTTCTGGGTTACTATCTCCATCTTCCACTCTGAAGCCAAAATTTTAAAAGGAAAAGCGAATTTTATTCATCAGATTGTAATGGAAAAATTTGGACCAATAGAAATGGTCAATTTTAGGCCAACTATGGATTTGGAGTGGAATCTCTAAACTAAATTTGCAAGAAAAGCTGAAATGAATTGGTACTATTGTTCGATTCAAATTAGTATAGCTCACGATCTAATACCCACTTTATCTATAAACTTAATTAAGTATATTAATGGACATTCAAGTATCCAAAGAGCTTTTTATGAGATTTCTCATATAATTATAGCAAACAGAACCATCTATCTCACAAACCTCATGTATATAAAATTAGATGAAATTTATTGAAATGTGTAAATATTTAAAGTACGAATCAATCCACCTATATGCAAAAACCCAACTCCAAACAAAATAAAACTACTGATAGACCTTGATATAATCAATAACGAACTCCTGACTCCACGATTTAGGGTCGTTGACTGGATCGAACTTCCACCCCGATCCAAAGTAGTTACCGCCAACTGCCAAATTCAAAATTAAATAAAACTGCTGGTCAATCCAAGGTTCACCCTTACGTTTGTAGAATCCTTGCAGGTTAGGATGGTTCCAATCCCGATTAGTTGAATTTACTCTATGGACTACAGCACCATCGACATAATATACGAACCCATCCTTGTTGTAATCCAGAGTAAAAGTATGGAATCCACTTCGTAAACCTTCATTGGAGTAAGGAAACACGGTATACAGATTGTTAGGGAAAGGTCCGCCGTGATGCAAAGTGAACTCAACTTTTGTAGGGTCGTTGCCTTTCATCTCCAAAATATCTATTTCACCACCACTGGGCCAGATACCATACTTCTCATCACTAGGTAGTAGCCAGAAAGTAGGCCACAAATAGTTGCCAATGGGGAGTTGAGCGCGAATCTCAAACCTACCGAACTTGAACGTTTTCAAAGTGTGGATCCTAGCTGATTTGACGGGCAGTTGACCTTTGCACGCGTTAGGTAAGTTGGAGTTGCATCCATCAGTATCTTTAAGTTGATAACCTTCGAGGACGACTTTGGGTTTTATGGTGAGAGCGGAGTTGGTCATAGTAATAACCTCGGGGTGGTTTACATAGCACTGCTGTTCCAAGTTACCACCTCCCCAACAGTTGACTTCAACTTCCCATTTGGATCGGTCGAGGGCACTGCCTTCGAACTCCTCGTAGAAGTCTAAAGTGTAGTTTTCGGGCTCGGGTAAAGCGCTTCGGATTAAGTTGGTTAGCAATAGGTAAAAAAATAGTCTTATTTGCATATTGATGTAGGTATATTTGATATTAGTAATATGCTGTTACGAAAATTTTAGATGCAAAAGGTTGAAAGGGTTGTACTCATCATAGTTTACCTATTTATATTTGATGGGTTGTTGATTTTTACGTTTATACCAACTTAATTAACTATTCTAAATACAACTGCTAAAAAGTTGTAATTATTCCCATCCAATTAGACTATTAGGCTGTAAAGAGGCTATTCGATACTATTTGAAATAGCTAATTTTACCCCATAGTTATACAGCTAGGTAAAGTTAAAGTTAAACATCCAAAGTCGTTAGAAAACTTTCACAACCACGCTTTTACCAAAGCGGTAATCAAATTTACCTTTTCAAAAAGCAGAACGCTTTTACCCTATGTACTATGAATACCAAAACAGCATGTTAAATTACTGGGTATAGGCATATTCCTATTACAATTGCTTTTACAGCCTATATAATATAATAGTGCCTTACATATATAACTGATTTAGCCATTATTCCAACTGAAAGCTGATTGAACTATTTACGTCATCTGATTGAGATGGAAGACGAGAAGCAAATCGAAAATCTGCCAAAAAGTTGATTATCTAGGCATCAAAAGTTACTTTCCATCTGGTACCACAAAATGTTGGGTAGGTGGCCTTGGTAGCTCAGTCAGGTTAGAGCGTGTTACTTTTAATAACAAGGGCATAGGTTCAAATCCTATACAAGGCTATTTTTGCTTTAGAGAAGGCGATGTTGTTGTAACTGGAATAGGAGCTGCGTTTGACTTTCTATAATCTTCATGTTCTACCCTTGACTTGGTAATTTCGAGTCAGTTTTTACAAATTTGATTGCAAAAAATTATTTGGTTTATCAGAATAGAGTAGTACTATTTTCTGCATAGAGCAAGCATCTAAGTTCAATCAACCTTTAATCCCTATACACAGTAAGCTACATCTATCATATACTTACTTTCTGATAACCTTGTTTCCGACATAAATAGTACATACGATTGCTCCCTTAATTACTGATTCAACATTCCGAAGATATACTACAATCTTTAATATGAGAAATCCTTGGTTAGAATAAGGTATTGTTTATAAACATTCATTTATATCATGTAGTATATTTATTTATATAAAGTCCAACTTAATTAGCTGAAGGTTTGTAACTTTGAAGTCTATTCTAATTCTATCAACTTCATATCACATTTTGTTGCCAAATACATGAATGAAGGATAATGCCGGGCAAGGTTTAGATATCCTACGTTTAAAGTTGTGTACTATCGAGGGAAGCAGGACTAAGGTGGTTAGTATGATCGATAATGGTAGAGACCATCGTCTTGAGTTGGAATTGGTTTCAATTGGCAAGCAAGTCTGCTGCCTTATATTAGTTAATCTACCAGACTATTATAAATTGTAGATTATGTAAAATGTTGGAATAAACCAGTAGATGGTATTGGTAGTTAATTGGATATAAACCTATATTATCGTTATATTTCAGATGGTATAGTATTTTATAACAGATGCAAAATTTAAATACCTGTACATTCCACTGCAGTCAAATGGAATAGATTATATACACCCTATATTTCCATCTGATTATTATTTGAAATGTATATTTATTGATCAGTATACGTTGTATTATCAATCTATATACACCTGTTGGAATATTTTTAGTCAAGTAAAGTATATCTTCAATGTAGGTAGTGATAGTTATAGCTTTAGTAGATACTTTTTAGCTTTCTTTATCAGAGAGCAAAAATTTGGCCCGTATTGAAGAGTAGATTATAAAGAGTAGTAGGTTGAAGACCACATTACAGTGCAAAGTTTTAATTCCAGACGAAATGGAATCTACAAACTTAAAGAAGGCGAAGAGTTTGATATTCGAACTAACTACTTCAACTCAAAGTAGATGATATCAAAATTCACTCAACGATTCCACAATATCACCAACACTAAACCTAGCAAAAATTTACCAAACTACAAAAGCACTTTATTCTACTCTTAGTAGCTTTAGCTGATATAGCTGAACCCATATCTTTAATCATCTACTTTTAGTTCTAGGCAACATCCAAAGGAAGATGAAAATCATGACTTAAAAAATGGACACCACTATCTCCAGCTTTTTATTTTTGTCAGTGGTGCCTATTTCAGTTCGGGTCGGCCTACCTGACATATATAATAAGCTCTGGGTTTACGTAACTTCCTTCACACTGTTGAGTTTTGATCGTTAGTTCAGCACCAACTTCGATTCCATATGAATCTTCTCGCTACTTGCCTTTATACAGCTGTTGGGAGTTACTGCTATACTCACATTAATATTCTGCAGTTCACAGCTCAAGTAGAATAGTTAAAAGCTATGGAATAAATTCATACACTGGTTTTGTAGATGAATTCAAACAATATAAAACATTATGACTGAAAATGAAGCTGTAGAACTCAAATGAAATGGCCTATAGCATTTAATAGAATGTGCTATAACTGATATGGATTTAAGCTGCCTATAGTTTAACTATGATAGTATCATTGAACTGTAATTTACAAGCCTTTGGTAAGCTAATCTTAATCTAGATTCCATCAACTTGGGCCAAAACGCAATTCTTATTTAAATGAAGATATATCAACGATTTCTTGAACTAAGACTATAGATGAGCTGGCAACTCAGCCATCATCTTTTATCAAGATACCTTGAATAAATCACTTTGGCCTTGGTCGATTCCTATTTAAAAGCTTTTATCTACAACAGCTATAACAGTATCTATACCTACAATTATTTTCAATCCGTGCCATCATTCCTAACTTTTAAAATGAAATTACGTAAACTGACGTTTAAATAGCTTGGGAATAGGTTGATGGGAAAATGAGTTTTAACTTTACAACCTTTGAAAACTTTTTCAACTGGAAATACAAGAGCATGAGTATAAATTCAGCAGTACCCAACTTAGCGGGAAAGTTTGATAGCATCGAACCCAAACTATCCGACTTTAGGTAACTATATATACTATGTACGATAAGTTTAACCATTTTTGTATAAAAGTTTAGACTATGTCAAACGTCAAAACTTTTTAAACATGACGCCTGTACAAGCTGCCTGTATCCCACTATTTTTAAAGAACAAAGATGTAGTAGTCGAAGTAACCTTTTATATAATTGTCATTTCATTAAACATGTGCTTTTATTTTGTTTTTAAAATAGGCAGTTACTGGTAGTGGTAAAACTTTGGCTTATTTGCTCCCTCTCATAGAAAAGTTACTGAAGACACCAACCTTACAACTGTTCGCCATTATCTTAGTACCCACGAGAGAGTTGGCTAGACAGATCAGCAGTTTAATCGAGGATATCAACAGCAGTTACAAGCATTTCAACTTACTCAACAACACTGACGATAACGAAGAAGAGAATGAAAAGAGTGTCGAAGATATGGAGCCCTTATTCCACCAAAAGTTATTGCTAGGAGGTAACAACGAAAATCTCTACACTCAGATCGAACAAATAAACGGTAGTAGTACAAACTTGATAGTTGCTACTCCAGGTAGACTGCTAAAGATTTTGGAGGCCAAGATCATCAAGCTAAGTAAATTTGAACTCTTAATCCTAGACGAAGCCGACAAACTTTTGGACAACAATTTCTTGACGACGGTCGACGATATCCTACTGTACCTACCCAAAAGTAAGAGAACCGGGCTATTCTCAGCAACTTTGAATGAAAATTTAGATCAATTGGTACGACTAAATTTGCGAAACCCAGTCAAAGTAAGCGTCAAAGTCACCGACAAAAACTTCAACGAAATGAAGAAGGTTCCCGACAAGTTGAATATCCAGTATTTGATCACCAAACCCTTTAAAAAGCTGAATCACATCCTAAAGTTGTTACAAGAGTTCGACGGGTTGAAGAAATCCATTATCTATGTAGCTACTTGTGCCGCAGTTGAATTTTTCACCTCCCTGCTGACATTATTGAATCAATCTAAGCATACTGACTATGATTTTCTGGAGAAGTTTGAGTTTATACCACTGCACGGTAAGATGGATCCTAAGAAACGTCTACATTGCTACGAGAAATTCAAGCAGCTGAATCACCAGCTCAACCCTAAGCTGTTGATTACCACCGACTTAGCAGCTAGAGGTCTAGACTTCTCCAACGTCGACCTAGTTATTAACTTTGACCTACCTACCGACCCCAAATCCTTCAATCATAGGTGTGGTAGAACGGCCCGAATGGACACCTTTGGTACAGCCGTTTATTTCTTAAATGCAGGATCTGAGATCACTTATACTGAATTTTTGGAAGTACGCAAGGTCCCTTCCATGCAGTTAGAGGATGATTTGGACGATGAAAGTTGTCTGCAGTTTATGTTGGAATTACGCGACAAGTTTTTGACTAAGGATAGAGATTTGGTGGAAAAGGTAAATACCATTGATTATTTTGATTTTAATATATCTGTGTAGTCTATCCGAGCTTACGTCGGATTCATCAAATTTTACAGCAAGCACCAAGCTACCTACATTTTTAGAAAGGAGGAGTTGGATTACGACGATTTGGCCTACACCTACCTACTACTGAGGGTAAAATATTTGTTGTAACGTACATCGATATACTAACAGCTTTTTAATAAATAGCTACCCAAGATGCCCGAACTCAAAACTTATCAAAGCAGCTACAAAGATCATTCGACCCAAGTAAACCTTTTCTTTTAAATATCCAAAGCTAACCATTGTTTCTTTTCATTAGCTGGATGGCATAGCCTACCTAGATGCAAAGCGAGAACAAGTTAGGCAGCTAAACTTACAGAAACAGGCTGACAATCCCAGCAAAGATAGCTATGACCCCAACCTCAAAGAACAATTCAAACACAAGAAGCTACGTAACGAAGTTGCATGGTCCGACAAAAAGTTTAAAAAGGAACGCAAGTTAGAACGCCACACCAAGAAGATCAACAAGCAGAAAGCTATGATCGCTAGTGGCCAACTTAAGCTAAATGAGGACGAGGAGGAGACTTCTATACACACCGTGTTTAAAGATAAGATCGGTAAAGTCAAACCGCTTAAGCGGAAGGAGGAAGTTTTTGAGAGTGACAGTGATTCTAGCGATGAGGATGATGGTGAGGAAAATAAGAGGGATTGGAAGGAGTTTAAAAGTAAGGAAGGTTCAAAGAAAAATAAGGGAAAGTCTATCGCCTTTGATATCGAGTAGGCTGAGTTAGTTTGTACATCACTGATATAGAATTAAATTTTAATATTGTTTAGCAGATTTACTATTATGCTTCTAATGCTTTTAAGGTATTTGGTGATATATTTATATATCATTATACTATAATAGAAATTAAGCAACTATATAGAAATAATAATGTATCCAAACCTTTCAATCTATCTTTTCAACTTTTGATTGGTTTAAATTCTCATTGGAGTTTCCACCTATTTAGAAAGCTTCAATATCCCAGTTCAGACTTTGAACGTTGAATTGCTTAAGAATCTAAAAAGAACTGTCAATGTGAAACCCTAAATGAACGTGGTGATATACACGATCAACTAACGATGATATTTTTATCAAAGTATACGTTCTCCTATTTGAAAATTAAAAGTAGTAAGCTATCTTTTACTTTCTCTACTATTTGGAATGTTTCAACTCTTCATCCTAGCCTCCATCTTATTTATCCTCTACAAACTTTCGGCCGTAGTACTCCCACCCAAAAACCTGCGCCATCTACCTTACTTATCCCTTTATAAATCTATAGTCGCCTTCAGCAGCTTACTACCTTATCCTACTTTAGTCCAGAAATTTTACAAGTACCATTTAGACAAGTACAACGTCCTAGTTACCTTCATCTTAGGTAGATGGCTAGTTATAATTGCGCCAAAAGACGTTGATGAGGTCAAGAAGGTTTTTGATACCAGTTTGTTCAAGAAAGGCTTACCAACCGATGACATACCCAACTCTTTATTCAGCTACTTTGTGGGTAAAAACATCTTGTTTTCGGATGGATCAGACTACTTGAAATTTCTAAAGATCTTGAAACTCCCTTTTAAGAAGCACGTAAATGTTGAAGAAATCCAACGCAACGTCGAACAACTACTTCAACACTACGAAAGGTGTCTACAGCGAAGGGTGTAAGTTACTCCTATTCAAAAACTTAATTATTGAACTGCTTGCCCACAACCTCTTGGGCTTTTTACCGACCAACTGTAAGGAATTCGATTTTTTGGAAAATTACACCAGCATCTTGAACAACTGCTTCAACCCTATCTACCTGCTGCTTCCAATTTTAGATAGCAAACTCAACCCAATACGTAGAAAGAAGTTCCAACAGGTCGATAATTTCAAACTGTTTTTGAAGCAACTCGTGGATTTGAAACGTAGCCAGATAGTTGAAAGTAACGACATCAAAGAGGAGCTAAATTACGGTAGTAAGTTGGATAAGGACCTGTTGATTTTGCTTTTGGAGGATCAGTTCAACAACCAAGATAAAATTGACGATAGTGTTTTAATCGACAACCTCATCAGTCTATTTTTGGCGGGGCATGAGACCACTACCTCTCTATTAGTAACTTTGATTAACCTACTTGTTCTATACCCTAGCTTGCAATCTTCTATACATTCGGAAATTGTCAATACTTTCTCTGGAGATTCGAATTACACAAGTTTAGATCAATTGAACGGTTTGAAGCGCTTACACGAGTTCATTTTAATGGGGTTAAAGTACTTTCCACCTATAGCCAGACTACCTGATCGAATAGCAATCAAGGATTGTATTATTGACAACCACTAATTTGAAGAAAGGTACGCGCGTAGTTCTAGATATCTACTCGATTCACAACTTCAACAGTTTAATTGAAGAGGATATTGAAAGAATTGTTAAAGGCGAGCTGGAAGCAAAAAAAGATGATAGTGAATTTGGAATTGCATTTGGATTGGGTAGTCGCGTATGCCTAGGTAAGAGGTTGGGATTGGCTACTGTCAAGGTTATTATGGTGGAGTTGATCAAAAAGTTCGAGGTGGTTGGAAGTAAGGAGTTCAAAGGATTTAGGTTCTCTTGCTTACCTATTTTGACTTATGAGGGGCTGGATGTCGATTTGAAGGTACGTAAGGTGTAATAAAATTAGATTGTTTTTATATACAAGGTAGTTTGATTTGAACATTTACGAATTGTCGTCAATTTACTACTTTACCAGATGCAATTTAAAAGCATTAAGCATATCAACAACTACTAAAGTAAAACCATACAAAAATTTGCTTAATGAAGCTCTTAAATATATATATCTACAGCGTTAATATCACTATTGGGATGAAAATAAAGAGATAATAGCAGCTCTGGAATATAGATAGAGGTAAGAAATTTCTAAACCAGATGGCTACCGATATTCAGTTGAAAGCTCATAAAACTTAATGTTAATACGATATCAGCATCAATATAATACTATAAATCTAATCGGATTATTTTTACCAACATCTATAAAGTAACAATATAATATAAACATGTATATTAAAACAACAATGCAAATTATAGTTGAAAATTTACTATATGTAAAGATTTAGCGAAAATTATAAACTAAACTATACAAACAAGCCTTTTATAATTAAAAAGAAATAGATAGAGTTTAGGCGTACCTATTGAAAGTACCTTGACACAAATAGTTGATTTTGGACTTCTTGGGGTCGGAGTTCGAAGATGAGGTGTAGATCGATTGGACAGCTTTTGATACTGGCTTGCCGTTTATTCCTTTCTCACCAATTGGAACTGCCAACGGCACTCCACTCTTTAATGATATAGCTGGACTACTGACTGCTTCAATGGTATCCATCTTTACCTCCTCGACTTTGCGTTTCAAACTGAGTTCTTTAACTCGACCTTCATCTTCCAGCTTGGGTAATATAGGCTTGATACTTTCCTTTATATAAGGCTTACTACAGGTTGGACACGACAACTCCTTCAACTTCTTGTTGAGTTCTAAGATAGCTCCCTCGTAAAATACACAACTGCAAGGCAAGTAAATAAAGTTGTACTTACCATTCAAAGCTTTCAAAGAGATGGGACAGCAGTAAGGTTTCTCTTTGCTAGTAGCGTCGATGTTCAAAGTCTTAACTTGGCTCATCTTCTTTATGTGGGGACATATCTTATCGGCGTCGCCATAACTTTCTTTGTCGAGAAGGTAGCTGATTAAAGCTTCTTTGTTGTACAGTTTACCCTTCTTGCAGATGGCTATTGGGGCTATCAAAGGTTTCTTGGATAATGCGCAAAAGAAGTATCGGGAGATTTGGTCGAGTTCTGGGTTGAGCTTAACGGCCTTGGCTTGGAGTTTTACCAATTCACTGCGTTTAGGGATGGAGCCTCCGTCGTTACCCATCTTTTGTTTTGTTGAAGGTTAGAGATCTGAAAGTTTGAAAAATATTGGAGATGGGTAAATTTATAAGTTGCTAAGCTTTTGCGAGATAGCCAATTAAGGTAAATTATTTTGAAGCATAAAAGTGGCCAATTTATATTGAAAACACAGCTTTCTCATCAAGTTTAGCAAAGAATACGATGTAAGCTTAGTTTCCTTGAAGCTAAGTCAAGTTAAGAGTATTGGATCAACATTTCCAAAATTTGGCCCTCTATCTATCGATATCAACTTGAATGGTTACATAAAATTGTAACTCCCAGCAGTCGGTTCGCTTGATATTTAACCAACTATAGAAAATTGAAGATACTATAAGATTTCGATGGTTTAAGTACTGTTCAAGCGATAGCTCCGATAACTACATAGAACAAAAAAAATTCCAAGGCTTAACAAATAAGAGTCAACGGAGCTCAGTCTAGGACTATAAGTCTAGCTAGACATTAGATAATGAGTAGCTAATCGTTAGTACTATGAGGAATGTATGAAGATCATTTGAGTAAAATACGGTGAAGTTTTGTACCTAGCTTTTGCTTTCAAGTTCAATCTAATAAACTTTACCAGGAAATACATTTGGCTCAAGCAATTTTTACATACACGCTTTTCTTTAAAAACAAAATAGGCATACTTTTAAGCATTGCAATACCTAGAAAATAGATCTATCCTTTATTTAAAAATACATTTTCAACATCCATTCTCAACTCTTAAATGCTTTGAACATCAATTTGATACAATAGTTTCCAAGTTTCTATACCCAGCAAATTCCTTCCACTTGACTACCAATTTTTCAATCAAATGTAAGATCCTATCTATTTTAGCTGATAGTTTGTTATCTTCACCTTCATGACTACATTTAAATTTTAGTAAATCTAGTAGGCAGCTATTCAATAAAATTGACTTTACAGCTAGTTGCTCAAAATCTAGCTCCAACATCAATTTTAAAATGCCAAGCTACCGTGAATTAGTTTTTTATATACCTTTACATTGGCATTCGATGTTCGTTTTAAATACAGGTAGAAGAGGTATCGATTGGTAAGTAAACAATTTAAAGCTAAGCTGTACAAGGTAGCTCGAAATTGAGGGACAGCTCTTTTCATTTAAACCAAAAGTCCCAACCTACTGCTCAAATCCTTTAGATTGGTTAGACGTTGGTGGTAGGTTAGTCGGTTGGCGTTTAAATGTTCGAATAAAAACTTTATATTGCTGCTATCGTTCGTATCTTTGTTGATGTTCAAAGTAGTTATGTAGGTCTAAAGTCAGATATATGTATAGTTACTTAGAACTAGGCTACAGCTGTTGGATACCATCGCCTCTACATTTGTTGGAATTTCTTCTATCTCGATCAGATTTAGATGGATGTCTATTAACTTGAATTTACTACTTATGTCCGAAATCCTTAGCGCTGCTATAATTCTGATCCTCCATTATGAAAGTTAAGTTTACTGCCTTCTGCAACATATGCATCTCCAGCTAACCATAGATACCTTTACTATTCCTATTCGATAACTTTAACTCCAATTCAAACAATAACCTACTTATTCAATAACTTAATAGGCTTCACTTTTTAAATTTAATATTGAAAAACCCTGGTAAAATATTGTAAAGTTAAGCTTTGTAAGGTATCGATTATATCAGCTACGTTACTACAACAGTCAAAAGAGAAAGTATCAATTGGTAAGCATCCTCTACTAAAAGCTTGGTAAATTTATTATTGACTCTGTTGGTATGAAATATGCCTATAGCACAACAGCAGATAACTACCATTTTGGATTATGTTTATTCGAAGCAGGTAGACTTTAAAATAATAGGTAGGAGTTGTTGAAGTATTTAAAAAGTAATCCAGATACTTCGCTACCGATTTCAAAGATAAACTGTTGATCAAAAGCTTAGTAAGTGTTAAATTTAAAGCTTTGGTTGTCTTTTTGGACGCTAGTATATTTTCTAAATGACACTGTCCCTTCAAAAGTCGATAACGCTGATCTAACTCTTTACACTTAGATCTATCATCAAAGTTGAAGGCGGTAATCGTAAAATTGAAGGTCTTACGAAATTTAAACTGTGTACTCAGATAAATAACTGGTATCGCTTATTTTGATGTGTATCTAATTGAAAACTCCGAATATTCAACTGGAAGCTTGGATTACTTGATTATAGTTGGGATTTGGTATAGTTATATACTTTAAATTTTGGTTTGGAACGTTGGACTTCAGATATAACTTTCTTAATATTTTAATGGGCTTGGTTTGATGGATCGGTGGATATGTACTTTTCTACTAATTGATAAACCTATTAGTGTACTTTTATCATCATCTTTTGGCATGCTTTTAATATATATAATTGAAAATAACTCCATAGTACCGATATTTTCAATGAAATATCAATTTCTTACTAGATATATCAATCCAAAACACTAACTATAACCTTAAACCTTTTAATTAAAATTTTTGATTGCAGTTACTCTTGTGATATTAAAAACCAATCTAACAGCCAAAGGCACTTATACTTTAGGCCCATCTGTAACCTCCAAAAACTTACTCTACTTTTTATTCCTCCTATTTTGTAGGCAGATATTCAAACTACAATTTCGCCGACTCTCAAGTCTATGAAATGCCTCCCTTTACATAGAAAGCCTAGTAGCGCTATACTACTACACAAAGTTAGCTGACGTTCTAGTTAATTTCTACGCTGAGAATATGCTCCTACTACAGAAACTACAAAACCTTCTTGAAAAAATAAACATATATATGAAACCTGAAAGTGGGCACCGATCTTATAAATACCACCGCTTCTATCAACAGCACAAAAGCTTCTTTGGAATACAGAAGTGGCCAATTTATTTATTATATCAAACTCCTAGCCTCAGCTTTTCTCGATTATTTACGTTGCACGATCAAAAGAATAAACTTATCAGTAATCTCAGCATAATTCGCTTTTACGAAGTTGAAATACCCTTCCGTAAAGTCCTTGGCTTCTTCTTCAGCTTCAAAGTATTTGGAATGTATTACCATATTGAAGAAAGTCTTGAAAAGTGCCGAGTAGAGCTCATTAAACTTGAAGCTAGAGCCTGTAGATAGAACCTCCATACTAACCAAAGTAAACGAGCCACTCAACTCTATAACCGCGCTTTCAACTTCTTCATGACTTCGGGTATATATAGGTACAACTATATCTTCAAACCCCTTATTAGTCAAATTTTCACTCTGGAGATAAGCATTCCATCTATTATCTAAGAAATTGATGATGTCGCTAGTGTGGAAGAAGCTTATGGCCAGCAGACCACCAACCTTTAACTCCTGTGATCGCGCTTCCAAAAAAGTGACTAGAGTATTGTGAGCTAGATCCTTCACCTTAGTAGCCTCAACTTGAGTGACTGCATTTGACTTGTAGGATATAGCATTAGCCAGTGGGATTGACGCAGGTAACCAATGAGTCGTCATGAAAGAGAGGCCTAGGTCTAAACTATCTTTTTGCAACACTCTCTGATAAAAGGATTTTCCGACTAAATAGGTGTCAATGGTATTCAAATTGGGAGTTACGAGCTTGGGCAAGCTATTATAGGTTATCTTTGGATCCTCCAGGCATTTCAATACCGCATTAAAATCGTTGGTTGGTAGATCGTTTAAGTATACGCTAAAACTTATGTTGGAATCGTCGTTACCGATATGTTGGATGAGTTTTTTTATATAGGTTATGGAATTGGATCCATGACTGCATCCAAAATCAGTTATACACAAGTTTCCTTTAACCGTATTAGCTAACTTTTTAAATACATCTAGTTATGTTAGCTTGCTACAAAAAAATTAGGCTGTTACTTTGATTTTTAATGGAGTCGATGCACATCATGTTGATTATCTGTTGATATATGGAGTTTGCATTATAGTTGGTCATAGCCTCCGATTCTATGTCGACGTTAATGAAAATTAGAATACAACTTCATTTACTTGGAACGACTTTTGCTTCAGTTTTATTGATTGTTGGTAACATTTTTATTGCTGTTGAACTTTTATAGCCTAAATCCTTTTTGGCCATTTTTATACCTTTTTTTATATTATATACACCTTGAAATTTAAGTTCTATTGTATGGCTGAGTCTAACTTATACTGGAAACTACCCTTGAAAATAGAATATATTAACTGGTATTATAGGAGCAATAATTATATGTTCGATATTAATAGTACTCTAAATAAAATTCACTATATTTTAATATTATAGTAAGTATGCACTTTATAACAAATAATTGTGAACTTAATAGTATATAGTTTTATGTATTCATAAATTCAATAGCTTCCTTTAATGGCATAAGTTTAATTAAGTCTGATACTCCCCTTAGCTTTTGCACTGCTTTTTAGCTCTAGTTTAGAAGAGGCTAATATATTCGCCTAAGGCTTCCTTTTAATTCACTATGCTATTTGAGATATGCTGTTAACATTTATATTTTATACTATTCTAAAAACACTAACCTTCACTTTGCCCAATTCTTTTGAATGATTGATGACTTATAGTTGAATTTTTCTTAACATATAGATATGCTAAAACATCTTTTTTACAAGGTTGAAGATAAGGACATGTAGTCCACCCTATATAGTAGAAGTTCTATCCAAAGACGAAAGTGATGTGCATACTTAAGCAGTTAGTGTCGAGCAAAGGTTAGTACATCGATCAAATTAAAATAAACAAAGTTTTAAGGTATTTAGGGAGTACAGAAGCGGGCTATGATTGATATTTACTTTAAAATAATGTTGAGTCATGCTCAATATTGAATGGAGTTATCAGATCACGTTTAGGGTCTAGTATAGAGGTTGGGGCTAGAAGACGTTGTAAAATAAGTATATGGAAGCGAAACTATACACCAAAGTAAAATTTCAAATATTTAGGTAATATACATTTTGTGGATTATAGGTTGAAGACTGCAAATGAAAGTAGCCAACCCTGTCCCTTTAGTTAGATGAATAGTTTATCAGTGTAACAGACATAGGCTGAGTTGGATCGATTGCTATACTTAAGGCACAGTACAATAGGTAGCAACTTTATAAGGCTAAATGTAATGAGCTGATTATGAAACGTTCTAATGCATTGGATGACTGCTAGGCAGTTTGTAAACCAACTCTTGGCTACTATCTACTAAATTAAGTTGGGATGCAGCTGCCTTGACAATACTTTTCTTTCAACATGCGTACATTGATTGGATAGGTATATGATACATTTAGCTTATACTATACCATTTATTTTCGATACTTTATGTCGACTAAACCAACACCTATCCAACCACAGCTTGAAAGCCTTCCTAAATATGCTTACCACAGTAACTCATACGGTAGAACAAACTACTTTCTCAGCGAGTAAACAAGTTTTATTAGGAAATTTGTATATATATGCATAAGACTGTTGAGCTGCATAGTAAAGCAAATTTCCAGATTGGTTACCAACAGTGAAGTCTGAACAACGACGACTTATTTAACATTCCACTGGATCCATTGGGCTGTATTGGAATCAGTGTTACTACTTGATAAGCTATACATCTAGAGGCCCAGCAAATGTATGTGAATTGGTTCTAGTGGAGCTATAGAGCTTTACTACAGTCTATTTTGTTTCGATTAGTCGGTTCATAGCACCTTTGATTAATAGACCATCCATCGAAAATCAGCACACATAGCTTGGAAGGAATGTTAATACAGTAACTCGCTTAAAGGCCATTACCAACCACCCAGGTAAAGCCAATAAGATATTTGAAGCCCACAAACTTGGAGGAGCCAAAGTTTATGCTGAGGGCGTTTAGCGGTTCCCCGGCACCAAAACAAAAAGCGGCACCGCCAAAGAGCAAAAAGATGATCCTGCCAGGGATCGAACCTGGAATCTTGTGCTCCGTAGGCACACGCCTTATCCATTGGGCCACAGGACCTGTTTGGCTGATTTTCAACCGTTGAATCAGCTCTTTCAAGCTATTCCATGTCCTTTTTTCTGAAGGCTCTATTTATATCAATAAAAATCTGGCTCGTACGTCAAAGGCGTCGATATCAGATCTAAAAGGTCCTTCACCATCGATTTAGGCTTGCTTATCGAATGTGCAAATGCATACCTTTTAATGCATCTATTTTCAATTAAATGGGCTGGTCGATCGTTCAGTTTTTTATTTTCCAAGGCTGTATGGTTAAACTACGCTTAAAATGCCAGTTGGACTGGTGGCTTTATAATCTTAGTTCCTCAGCTTCAGTGTATCCAAAGTCTAAAGTGTTCAAATTTACTATCAAACTACTGGAAACTTGTAATGAAGTTTGTACTGATGGTAGCGAAGGTTAGTTTTATATAACCATCGACATTCTTATCAATTAAATCATTGGTAAACACATATATTCTAAGCCTTTATATGCAGCTTTAAATAAATGTATGGTGGCTGATGGGAACCTAGTATTATTTCGAAAATTAAATGTATTTTAATTTGTATCTGAACTGATAGCTCGAAAACCTATTGTAAATCTGCTATGCTTTCACGTATGTCCTTTTATCTCTTATTTGCATTTCCAACTGTACAATCCCATCGTAAAATCAAGTGTTAAACTTTATTGTTATCGTCCAAACCACGCTCCATAGCAAATTAAGGCACATCATGCAACTATTCCCAAGCCACCTAGTCTTGTTAAACTTTTCGTTGTCTCCTCCTAATCAATTCAGCAGCGATGGCATCAGCAATCGAGCCATTATCATCTTGGATTCGGTACTATAACCACTTCTAGCTACATCTGTATCTCAAAACCATCACTTTTCTTGGATATTTGAGGCGCCTGTAACAGTAGTGAGGGTGTGTTGTGTCGAATTTAAATCTGATTGAGACCTTAAAGGGGCTAGTAGGGTTTGACTTGACATCGTTTTTCGGTATTTTTCTTGCTGTAGGTAGCCACCCTTATCCATTAGGTCACAGTACCTCGTCATATTTCGGAGCATACAATGTCATTCCCAACATCTCATGTTTCTTATACTTTTTGCAATGTTTATATATATAATCATTTATAACCTAATTCAAAATTATAAGTCTAAAGGCTCATATGTGAAAGCAACGTTTCCAAAATATTGTAGACTTCGAATATAGTATATTTATGACACTTGAAAATAATTTTTAGCTATAATATAGTTTTGAAAATGAAGCCATATATTAGGCAACTTGTCAATTGAAAATAAAAGCCAATGTATTACCTATACGATATGGATACGCTATCCATCAACTTATTATATAGTATCTATTAACTTTTTAGCACTACATTGAAGGTTAATATATTCTCCAGTTGTAGAAAATTGATTCAATATAGTAAGTATACTGGCAATAATCTGTCTATGCTTTATCCTATCGATTAGCGATTACTTCACAAGATAATGTAATGAGGATGTCAAATTTCTTCAGCAGAGTTATCCAATGCCAATCTGAACTTATTTGTTAGTTATCATCATATAGACTGAACCTTATCATTTCGGCTAAGCTCACTTCAGAGTAAGTTATAAATTCAACTTAGAGGATACAGTGTAAACAGATTTTGAAAGGATGAAATGATTTGTGTTCACTATATAGTTTATTGAATTGGCTCGACATATTAGTGTTGGCTATGATATGCTTCTCAATTTGATTGGAAGTCAATAATATGAATTGGGTTTGAACTTCCTTACACTACAAAATTACAAAATATAGCAGGTTAAACTAGGTATCGATGCCATCAAAGTTTATAAAATATAGTTAGATATCATACACTTCAAAACTACAAAATCAAGAAAAATAAAAGAAGTTTGAACATATCATCAAAATCGACATTTAATATCTATTTCTCAACTCTAAATCCCGGCTTTACATACCCGCTTAAATCAGGTGCCGTAAGCCTTTGCCGCCAAGCCTCCTTATCCACGACCAACGAGCTCCAAAAATCACCCTTCTTCCTAGCCTTCTCCATAGCTTCGTATATACTTTTAACAACCTCTTCATCCACTGCTCCATTACTAGTAGCCTTGTAGAATTGGATGGTGGTTCGAACTGGAAACCTTGGGTCTCTCTCCAACTTCCTAGTGATGTTGGGGAAACTACCAAAGTCTTTTGTAGACAACGAAATTATAGCATCTTCAACATCTACCTTGTGTGGTAACATAGTAAAAGATCTAGGGGCAGCCATCGCCATTGGCTTGTTGATCATCTTGAATTTCTTGTTGTAGATGCCAATACTTTGGAACCTACTTGTTTCCTTATGCTTTAGAGGTACTTGGATTACGAACACATAGTTAGCTTGGGCTTCTTCCTCATCCATAGGTGCCTTGAGATCGGTTCTACCTTGATCCAATCGAGTTTGCGATAGGCGTTGGGCTGTCAAAGCTCTTTTGACGCCATTGTCGTTGAAGTAAAGTTTCTGATGCTCGTAACCGTGGGTCGTAGGTAGCTGGGGGGAGGTACCTTTACCGGTAGCTAGAATGTACAATACGGCAGGATCTTCAGGGTTTGATTGGTAATTGTAGATCTGAATGTAAAATTCACTAGGTACCGGCTTGGGTCGAACACCGTTGCTCAGCTTACCAACCGGTAGAAGACAGGCTTGACTCGATACTAGAACCTTCTTGTCTCTACTAGATTCATAAAGGTTTGTACCTTCAGGTAAATCGGTATACTTATAGATTTCCTTCAAATATTGATCAAGAGGTACTGTCTTCAGAGGTAAACCTTTGGAATTTCCAACTAGGATTGGAATTTGGTTCATCTCGTATTCGAAAGTTAAATCGGAAAAGTTAGGTTGTCTAATTACTGGCATTGGTTCGTCCAATACTCTAATGGTCATATCCGATATGTTGGGTCCTACACTGGAATCCATATTTCGCGCTGTATCCTCCCAGGTTACAGTTAAGATATCTAATCCAAACTTCTTGGCTAGGTTGCGAGCTCCTGTCGTCATGGGGAAGCTTGTTTTACTAAATCAATAATCTGTCTGGTGGTAGATAAACTGGTGTTTGGATCAGTCGATAGATCTTCAGGTCGAGATAGGACGTCCAACCCGCTAATACAATTGAGACATAGGGTTAAAGTTATTAGAGCTAGTAGTCGTTTAGAATAGGTGGTCCTTTGAGTGCTAATGTTAAAAAACTTCATTTCCAAATATATTTTGGTTTATAGAAAAGTAATTGAAATAAAGTTGTTTCTATATATATTGGTAGCGTAGATCGGATTGTCAAGTTTTAATCTGAATTGAAAACGGAAGTTTATCCTTTTAAATTTTGATCTACCTTACAGCTCTTGACGATTGTTTATTATAATCTAGGCGCGGAAAAGCCGTGTTTGCACTGTATATAGCCAAATATGGTTTCTAGTTATAAAAGCTTACAGGTGATCATATTCAAGAACTTTAGAAGGGAATTGAATGTTGCACAGAATTGATATCTTTGATACAGTTCATATTTTGTATCTGGGGACATATAAAAAACCTAGTCTTTTTTTAATCTAAGCTTCAACATTCTTCAAAGGTAGAGTGGAGGGAAAGAAGTGTTCTGGATAGAAGGAATAAAGACTTATAAAGATGTGATGGAGTACTCACTATCCTGTAACCAGAATTTGAAACTTTGACAGAGGGAGTGACAAAATAGGGAGCATAAAGTCCAAAACCAATCTAGGAAATGATGGCACTATATAACAAGGGAAATGTGATGCTGAGTATTAAATTTCGAGTGTCAATTATCAAGTCAGCTTATAACATTTATTAAATATACTTAATATCGGGTTACAATCCTTGCATTTTTTTTAATCCTCAACTATGTTGCTTCCAATAGATGAATTGTAATTAATAGTGAGCAGAGTATAGGGTTAATCGAGAGACCTTCTAATGATTGATACTTTGTATTGATGTTTAAACAAAATACCTGATTATTAGGAGTAGGTAAAATAGCTACCCCAAAAATTTTATCGAATTGGCAGCAGTAGGTTTAAGCTATAACCATCATCTCAACATAAAGCAAGGTAATAAATTTGCTATAGGCTGCCTTCCCTCATTCAATAAACTTCTATCAATTCAGATTAAAGATAAAAGGGCAAGATATGGCTTCTTATATTATTATTTCGACACATATCTAAATGATTTATTAATAGTACGAAAGGGTATGTAGCATCCCTTCGTACTTCACATCAAAGTCAATATGCTGAAATACGATATTCTTTTTAGTAAAGGCCAAAAGCATGTGTTCTTTATTGGATGAAAAGTTTTCTTTAGAGCTGTTAACTTCACCCGGTTTTAAAGATTCTGAATGGGTCTAATTAGAATTCAGCTAAATGCTAAGAAAATTTGATAGTATAATTGGTGTTTAGAAGGACTAGTTTATGTCATGACATTATCAAGAGTTCTCGAGTTGTATATGATTCATTCACAAATAGATCTATTCCAATGAATATACAACTAAGCACTTCATTTTTGGGTGTAATATATTTTCATATTGATAAAAAAGATAGTGGTGCTATTTGAAACAAAAGTGTCAAAGTGGTACATAGTTTGAACCATGAGATATTAGAAGAGTGGCTCAGTACTGAAGCTAATTTACACTAGAACAAGAAGCTTATGCTCAACACTCCAACCATTTCAACGCCAAAGCAAGATACTGTCTCTAAATATGACAATCAACCTTTCAAAATCGTACGTACCAGACAATCAAGGATCGTTTAAAGAAAGTAGCGAGCAGACGCATCCAAGCCTTGGAAACTCTGCTGGAAGGAAAAGGTATCTCATCTACAAGACTATCTCCAGTTTATCGAGCTCAACTTTGGAAACTTTACAGATAGGCAGGAGATTCGTATTGGTCAGATAAAAGTAACTTTTACTAGGTATCTAAGATGGGTCAAGGCCAAGTCTCAAAACTTTCAAGTGCTGATGCAAAGTGCGAAGAATGGTAAAAAGGATAGGAAGGAAGATGAATTTTTACTTTTAAAATACTTGCAAGGTATTGATTTGGAGATTGACAAACAGACGTACTATTTGAATAGGATGGTTCAACTACATTTGAATGATGGAAAACAGCCTTATACAAGAGATGAAAACGTAGATTCAAGTAAATTTTTGGGACCAATTGAGGTCTGTGATTTTAAGATATCCGACATATTGAAGGAAGGAATAGAGCTTTACTGCAACAAGCTTGACCCTGACAAGTTTTGGCTCGACCGAATCTTTCTAACAAAAATCCTACATAGTCCGGAAAGGTCGCTACTCAAGCATATCCTCTTTGACACTTTTTTCAAATATTTTGCCATTTCCAAGCACGGAGCGAACTACAAATACTTGAACGAGACCGTTTCAGTAGAAACGTTGATCCCTCACTGCTACAGTAGCCCTAGTAGGGAAAGTTTAATAGCTTTAATGTTGCTTTGCTTGGAAGAAGGATGGAAGTTTAATTTTATAAAGATGAAAATGTATCTCAGCCAAGCGTTTCGGATGGCTAGTATCCTTGGATTGAACCCAGACCACCAGGATGGCATTGCTTTCACTCATTTAAAAGGTAGAGAGCCATGGATGTCGCAGCTGTGGCAAGTACTAGTATTCTCACATAACAACATATTTGCGTCGGTTCCTGAGCCACCATTCTCTCCCACTAAATCCAACGTCACCTTTGAGCACTTCTACACTTCAACATTCTGCTTTCCAACCTCAATACGTAGTCTTAAAGATATGGCTACTAATGAATTAAATCAGAAGGCATATGGGACACTCGAAACTATACCTTCAGTAGAGATAGGACAGGAAGATAAAGAGACACTGTACGAAGCGCGAAATTTTTTAAGGAACAATTTAAACCGCAGTATGGCGCAGCAGCAAATACTATCCAACATTCACATTGACAACAGCAATAGGAACGACCAAGTTCAAAACGTCTACCTCGACCTACCGGAAGACCAATTTAAAACTGTAGCTAAGAAGATCGACTACGCCATCGCAGCCACCCCAAAGAAGTATACAATTCCTACCGTCGTCCCTGAGTACTATCTGTGCAACCGGATGATCCACAAATCCTTCGATTTCGAACAACCCTATATGATCGCCTTCACGTACCACGGGCTTCTCGATAGTAAGATCTATTTGTACTACCCGCTGGCTCTTATCGATCCCCGACCCCAACCACTCTCTGACCAAAACGCGTGGACCCAAGTCCTCAGTGCAGCCGACCTACTCTACCAATTTTTCGTCACATTTATAAGCATGTACCTCAAAGCAGACAACCCATCCACCGTCCAACTCATCAACCTCTCCTGACATGTTACCAGCCATTTACACCTACCTCAACTGCATTATACAGAAGGTGGTTGACACTTGGCAGTATCAGAGTTTCTTTGGTAGGGCTCAGACCCTTGTAGATGGTCTGGTGACTATTGTGCACTCGGAACGGGTTACTTTGGATTCCAAGTGTGCGTACGCAAAGCTGCTTCGAACTTTACCTAACTTTGTCCTCCCTGAACCTTATAAGGTACATTTAGGCTCTAAAATTGATATTTAATTAGAATATGTGCTTTAACTTTATTATATTTGATCGTTCGGTTGGTACTTGAGTACTTTATGAATTGTATGATTTTATGACTTGTTAGGAAAGTTTGACTTTCTATTCTTACAACATGTCAGCACATATAAGACCAACTGTGATCTTTCAGAGACTTTAATGTCCATATAAGAAATTCAATAGCTGTAAAAGCTTTACACTCTATTTTCAAATATTCTTATAAATAATTTTGATTTCAGTTTTTTAATAAGTATATATAATTCAGTAAAAGTACTAAACGTACCTTTGATAAGGTAAGGCTAAAATAAAATTCATTTTGTTCTGATGAGATGGTGGCATCACTATTTAAACTATAAAGTGAAAGCCTGTAGCTATCACTACCTTTTAAATAAAATCATAACTCCGGTTCTACAAGTCACATTCTTTTTAAAAATGGCTTAAGCCTCAGTTTCAGCATATGTCTTTGAACTGCGGTAAACATATACTTATACAGCACTAAAATTTATGTGACTTGCAAAGGAATTAGCCCACGTCAGCAATTTAGTAAGCGAACTCCAATATAAAAAGTGCAGGTGCTCACCCATTTTAGAAAAATTAATACGATGCCCAAGCTTGAAGATTTCACCCTAGAACGTTTTCTAGCTCAATACGAGTTCAAATGTAAGTATGCCTTAGGGTGCAGTGACCCAGAGAGTTACACCGTCTCCCAATTGTTACAACTGAGTCAAGACTATCAATCCAACCTGACCAAGCTATTAGATTTGAATCTATGCTACACTGAAGTCAAAGGGAATCCAATTCTCCGCCACCTAATTTTAGAAAAGATGTACGGCAACGACCCCAGCTTGACAATTGATAATATACTAGTTCATGTCGGTGCTCAAGAAGCTATATTTGCAACTTACATGTCCCTTTTGAACGAAGGAGATGAAGTTATTGTCGAAGTCCCAGTTTACCAATCCCACTTTGAGATTCCTAGATCTATTGGGGCAACTATCAAACCTCTACACTTGGAAGTGGATGGTGGTAGGTGGACTATCAATTTTGACCAACTAGAAACGTTGATCACCAACAAGACTAAGTTGATAGCTGTCAACTCACCCCACAATCCTACCGGCCATCACTTTACCCACCAAGAGTTCAGCAAGTTGATAGATATATGTAAGGCTCATGACGTCTGGCTGTTAGTCGATGAGATCAATCGGTTTACCGAGCATGACAAGAGTAGCCACCTCCCGTCAGTCTGCCAAATGTACGAAAAGGGTATATCCATCAATGCCGTATCTAAATCTTTAGGTCTACCTGGGCTTCGACTAGGTTGGTTAGCAACTCAAAACTTAAAACTGCTGAAAGAGGCCGATAAAGTTAAGGACTACTTGACCATTGCACCACCCGGCCCTTCCGAATTGTTGACTCAGGTCGCACTTGAGAACATGGATGAGATTTTAGAACGAAACCTAGGTACCTACAAGGCAAACTTGATGGCTTTAGATAAGCTTTTAACGAAGTTCGATCGCTTATTTGAAGCGGTAATTCCAAACAGTGGGCTCGTCTTATTTTTGAAGTTGAAAACTGAGAATTTCAACATTACTTTCTTTACCAAGGGTGCAGATAGTTCCGATGATAAGGACTTTGGTACATTATTCACTACTAAAGTACTGAGTAATTGTGGCGTATTATTCTCCCCTGGTATATGTTTCGATCCTACCAACTCTAATAAGTTCGATAATTATGTTCGGACTGGGATTCGGTAGGCTGAATTTCAATATAGGCTTAGAGGTTTTTGAGAAGTTTTTAGATGGTAATATGGATCAACTATCTATTTAGTATTAAGCTTACAGGAGTTATTTTAATAAGTTGCAGAATATGTTTTTATTGAAAAGCTACAATTCTTGTCGGGTTTAGGTTTAAAACTTTGATAGCGATGTAACTTGGCAAATTTACCTTTACATCAGATAAACTTTACTTATTGGTGATGGGTGAGGGATATTACGTTATAAGTGCCTATCTACAAATGTTTATTAAATGCTCAAATGGAGTATAGGTAGTGTTAGAAATTGAATATGAGTCCTATTGTGCTTTTGTTGTATAAATTTCTAGCCTGCTAAATTTTTCAAATCAGTTATATCATTCAAGGTATTTCAAGTATGAACCGTCGTATTTTTCAAAATTTAGCCTCAAAATTTTTAATATATGATGTAGAAGATAGTAAAAATATTCTAATAGAGGGTGTTCTAGGGTCATATACTATTTTTGTTGCGGGTCAAAGTTGAGATTAAATTTACATGTATGGTATATTAAGCATCTGAAAGTTTTAAATCTAGATAGGCTTTACTGATAGAAATCGATATAATATTGGTAATAACATCAATTTTAGTATACGATTCACTACATCTACAATTTAAACTATTATTATACCTTATGAGCCTGCGATGTAGTTCTTTTATGATGAAGTAAATAAGCGATACTAATTAGTAAGGAAGCTTATCCTAAAGGTTTTGATATCGACTTGGTATCAATATAGCTGTAGCAGCAAAACGATAGCGAGAACATAGATGGCATCTTTTGATGGCTGAGTTTTAATCACTATACTAGTATATATATGTAAAGAACTTCATCTAGACTACACTCGAATCTAGGTCCTAAAGAACAGGGCTTAAATCCTATATCTCGGCAGTTTCCTTTGGTTTGTTTTATTTGCCAAATTTATACCTCAGATTGCGTATATATCCAAAATGTTCAAAGTTACGGGAAAGATCGGTAGGCTAAATGAAAAGTGGATATACTTTTAGCTTATACTACCTCAAATATTTGATAGATAACTGTTTGAAGAGATAGTACCCGTTTACATCTGTACAAGTGTAAAAACATTCCCAAAAGTCGGTAGTCTTGTACAAAAGTTTGATATTGAGTAGGGTACTTAATAATAGAAAGGTCTTACACGAGATGTTTTTGATGGCTAGAAACTGAACCCAAACTCAAAGCAAAGTAGAAAGTCCGAGAAATTGGATTAGTAACAGGTTATTAGTAACCCTAAAATTTCGGAAATAGTTGATCATATAGGGAAATTCCAAGGCTATATTAGGGCACAAGTACAAACTAATCCAAAAACTAAAAGTAGTTTGGCGTTTGCATCTGTTCTATGTGAAAAAATCGCTTTAATCGTAATGTGGACTTATGTCACGTTGGTCGGTGAAATGGCTAAATTGCAAAACTCTAAAAGCTCACCAGTAAAATCAAAATTTGGCAACCCAAAAGAATTTAACCTTAATAAGTATAAATACATTTTAAGCTCACCACACCAACCTATTCATCTACGTAACTTTAATTTTTACAAGTCAATGGTTGCACCGGGTACCTGCCTGCAGCTTCATTACAGATATAGGAACGTTATCGTTACAAATAAAAGATGTCAAACAAAACTTCCGATAGGAGTTTATCTTGTAAATTTTGGTACCGTTTGAATAGTTAAGTCTACATATATTAAAGGCAATAGGCGTTGTTATGCACATTTAATAAAGAAATGTAATATTTAGGTAAAATTTTTAAAATGTTCTTCGGTGCCACCCATCTCTCACTACCCCCTTACAAAAAAGCAATTACAAATTTAAAGACGATGGTCCACCCAATCTTAGATGTAGATAGGTATAGATGAGGTATGCCCTTAGCTATCTACTAAGAGATTATCGATCTTTTGATATCTGTTTTACAGTTAAGGTAGTTTTTCAAGTAGAAGAATCGGCGAATAGTCACATTGCCTTTACCTATAAAAACATTTTAAGGATAGACATCTTAACGTCGCCATCACATACCATTACTCTACAGAATTCAACCTAATAATTTATCACATGCTGAGCCGACATGGGAACTTTGGACTTAAGTTAGCTTCTAAATTCGATGAGTTGGTTTGAAAGCTTTCGGAATAGGAATCTGATGTTTGCTATTTAAATACCAAACAGCTGTAAAACACTATCTCTGAACCACCAAAAAACCGGTAGTTCGGTGTAGGGTGCAGAACCAAGTATACAGAATGTGGTAGGGATGCCAGTGTTGGAGCATAGGGTTCTCTAATTACCAATAGTGGCAACAATTTTATAGGTGTGGCTCGAACCTGAAACCTTAATTTACCGATGGCATCCCAGTTGGGCTTTAACAACTTTTGTCAAGGTTCCGAAAATGAAAAGGCTTCACAACTCGCATAGAAAGTTGATCGCTTTTAGCTTACTCCAATGGTGGATGTCGGTATAACCTATGAACGATACCAACTTTGTATACTGAATGCTTTTGTTTACAACTCAAATTTACCCGCAACCTCCCGCAACCAATAAAAAGCTGATGTTGCCATTCTCAAAACCTGATTATTTGATCCAAATTGTCCAAAACCCAATAGAGAACCTAGATCTTTCAATTTAGATAACGATAGTCTCATATATCCACATCTAACTTGGGGTGTACCATTGCGGAATTCGAGCGTAGCAGTCTACTTTATATCCGTATAACTGAAAATTCTAAAGCATAGGAAACATGAGTTTGAAGCTCAGTAGTATCGTTCCATAGATTTAGTAGGGATGGGAGTTCTATTATCTAAATTGGCGGCAACCTTACACATATTTATAACGACTTCGACTATAAGCCCAATGAACCATTTGGATGTGGTCTAAAAATAGCTTTTCATTGGATACATTAGTAAAATCCGCGAAAGCTAAAAGTTAAAGTTCTTCCCAAAAACCAACAAAAGAGATGTCCAAATCCAATTCAACGATAACAATTTAGCCAGAGCACGTAGCACCGATTAATAATCTTTTCCAGTTCTTGGGAACAAATTGTTATACTTGAAATTACCCATTCACATAGATTGTACCCAGAAGTACAAACAATAATTTAAAAATTTAGCCAATTTACCTAATTAAAATGTAAAATCAAGAGCTGGTTTGAAGCCGACTCATTTCTAATTCACTACAGGTAGAAAGAAACCGGATGATAGATAACCTTATCCAGCCTTTTTGTAAAATCAGCATATATATAAGGTAGTGGCACCTGGCAAATTTTCAAAACTTACACCATCCAAATTTCATTTTATTGTTCATCCCAGATCTTCTAAAAGGGTTAGCTTTAGTCGCCCACCCTCTTCCAGCTTTATACATATACTTGTAACATCCCTCACTCCTCAACATAAAGAGTGCCAACTAACTTAGACTTTATTAAATATAACTACGATGAGCAACGACTACAGGGAAACCTCCCCCAATCTCAGTGTGAAATCGAACTCCACCTTCATTGAAGAGCAAACCGAAGGTACTCCTCTCATAAAACGACATGACTCCGACACCACCATAACCCCCCACAGTGACTTAATCTATGAGGCCGAGTGGTCCGATTATGTTCAAGAGATCTTTTTCCAATTCAAAACCTGCGTCCCAATCGTCCTGGCCTTCCTACTGCAGGCTGTCATGCCTTTAGTCAACATCTTCTCCATCTCCCACTTGGTAACTTTTATTTATGAAAAGCAAACTAACTTTAAATCTACTAGGGTAAAGAACAATTGGGAGCCGCCGCCCTAAGTAACATGTTCGCCACTATAACCGGATGGTCGGTAGCTATCGGTATGGCTACCGCCCTAGATACCTTGTGTAGCCAGAGCTACACCGGCTCAAAGGACAAACATTCGGTTGGCTTGCATGCCCAGCGTGGCTTGCTAGTAACTTTGGTTATCTATATCCCTATATCTTTCGTATGGTACTACTCGGAGCACCTACTCCTAGCCCTACACATCGATCCTGCAGTTGCCAAACATTCGGGTATCTATTTGGCTACTCTCATCTTAGGAGCTCCCGCCTTCATGGCCTTTGAATGCTTGAAGAAGTTCTTGCAAGCGCAACGTAATTTCATTTTATAATCAAAAATATACTGATTTATTTATTTATTAGGTATAATGAAAGCCCAGACATACGTCGTTCTGCTAACCCTACCCTTCAACCTACTTTTGAATTATTTCTTGGTCTGGCATCCTTCCACCAACATCGGATTTAGAGGTGCCCCGTTGACGATTGCCATCACCCAGTGGATAACTTTAGCATTCGGATTGATATACACTTTCAAAGTCGAAGGTTCCCAATGTTGGGGTGGCTGGTCCTCTCAGGCTTTGAAGGGATGGTGGCCCTACTTCAAGCTAGGCTTCCCTGGTATCCTCATGATCTGTGCCGAGTGGTGGGCCTTTGAAATTATGTCGTTATCTGCCTCCTACCTTGGTACTGACCAGTTAGCCGCCCAATCCATCGTTATGTCCATGACCAATGCTACCTACTCCATGCCTATGGGTATGTCTATTGCCGCCTCCAACCGCAT